>JANVCC010000048.1:19625777-19663146 GCA_025345505.1 Todiramphus chloris collaris | reverse complement strand
TCTCTGAACATTCTATAATTGCTACTTGTTGCTTCATTTAAGAAATAATACTTTGTATATATATCTCTGAACATTCTATAATTGCTACTTGTTGCTTCATTTAAGAAATAATACTTTGTATATATATACTGTATATGTTTGCATATCTCAATATTTATTTATATATATGCAATACATAAATTTGTTCTGTTTCTTTTAGCACAAGCTTAGATTCAAAATGGGTTACTTCCATTCTCAGTGAAATTAGCATCCAACACTGGTATGGCAGTTTAAAAAAAGAAAAGAAATAAGAAAAGTTGTCTTGGCCGTTTTCTATAAATACCTAAGCACCTTAAATTCTTCCATTCATCCAGAAGTACTGCTTTAACAGCAGAAATATTTTGGTATATGTTTTGGTAAATCTCCCTGACTAGCCTGACCTGTCAAACATGCGAGATCACCTCCTCATTCAAAGGACTATTACCATAATTTGTTCAGTAACATCTTTGAAAGTAGTGTTTAATCAATTAGTTGGTATAGACATAGAGAAACTTTTTTCCTCTCACTTGAATCTTCAGCTCTTTTACGATATTTGGATACTCTCTAGAGAAAGAGATACGAGTTTGAAGTCCCTCAGGCAAACAAGGGAACAAAGGTGACCCCCACTGGGGAGGTGTGTTTATCAGGAGAGTATTTTTTTTCCCAAAAGGTGGGAAAATCTGTCATTTTTGCTGTGCTGTCAGAAGGAAATGGTGATCTCCATTGCACTTTCTGCACAGTGCCTTTTTTTATGACGTTTTGTACTTTTTGTGAACATGTATAGCGAGACCTGATAACACAGATTTATGCACCCTAATTGTATTAGATATGAGGCAAATCTTGATTCCAGTGAAGTTTGTAGTATTTTTTGTTCATGTTCAGAAACAAGTTTGTGGACACCTTAGGAAGCTAAAGCAGAAAACCTAAAGGGTTTGTCAAGTATAAGTATGGATTAGTAGCACATGAGAGAGTCCTTCAAGATCCCAGTATGAGTACGGGAATCAATATAACACCGACGCCTAGCTTTAGGCATCTGCTAATTTTCTGATCTGAGCCATACTGTTCTCCTTAGACTGTCATTAGCTGTTTAGTTTTACAATTACAAAATGGAATAAGAGGTTTCCTAGCTGCAGAGCACTGTGAAGTAAGTCATGCCTTATCACAGTGTATTAATGAGTGGGCAAAGTTAATAAAGGCATAAAAGACATCTTGGGGTGCCTTTCTCTGTAACTCTGTTCTGTAGTTGGTTGCAGTCAGACAAATCCAGAATGTTCTTTTTGTAGTCAGTCAGTCATTTAGAACTCATTATAGACTTGTCTGTTTCTTCTTTTTCAGTTTATTGTATAGGTCTGTTTTAGAGAAGCTTGCAGAAAAACAATATTTATGGATTAAATTTTTGTTTGAAGTTTTGTGCTGGTATTGATTTTGAAATTTTGCGTGTGACTAATTAAATGTTATGCATTTTCACTGACAATTTATCATGTTAAAAAAAAAAGTGTATTTTTAATTTTTCTCTGCATTGAGTCATAGTGAGTCCAGTTTCATTCTTGCTTTCAAAAAAGCTAAAGAATGTTTAATGATTGACACAGTTTATTTGATAAAAAGAATGTAAAACTCTGCAGTTTTGCTTCTGCTTTTGTCCTTTCTCCTTTCCTTTTCTTCAAGGTGGATACATACTTTTTTTTTTTAATAATTTCAGGTAATTTGAAATATTGATAAAATCTATAAATGAGAAATGATAATCATAGAATGCCTTGGGTTGGAAGGGACCTCTAAAGGTCATCTAGTCCAATGCTCCTGCAATAAGCAGGGACATCCTCAACTAGATCAAGTTGCTCAGAGCCTCATCAAGCCTGACATTGAATGTCTCCAGGGATGCGGCCTCCACCATCTCCCTGGGCAACCTATTCCAGTGTTCCACTACTTTCATAGTAGAGAACTTCTTCCTGAAGTCCAATTTAAATCTTTATCTTAAAACCATTTTCCCTGTCCTATCACTACATGCCCTTGTAAACAGTCCCTCTCCGGCTTTCTTGTAGGCCTCCTTTGGGTACTGGAAGGCTGCTATAAGTTCTCCCCAGAGCCTTCTCTTTCCCAGACTGAACAACCCAAACTCCCTCAGCCTGTCCTTGTAGGAGAGGTGTTCCAGCCCTCTGGTCATTTTCTTGGCCCTCCTCTGGACCTGCTCCCTCAGATCCATGTCCTTCCTGTGCTGAGGGCTCCAGAGCTGGATGCAGTACTCCAGGTGAGGTCTCACCAGAGCAGAGTGGCAGAATCACCTCTCTCGATCTGCTGGCCATGCTTCTTTTGATTCAGCCCAGGATGCGATTGGCCTTTTGGGCTGCAAGTGCACATTGTTGGCTCGTGTCCAGCTTCTCATCCACCAGAACCTCCAAGTCCTGTTCCGCAGGGCTGCTTTCTATCACCTCATCCCCCCGCCTGTATTGATAATGATGATTGTTCTGACACAGGTGCAGGACTCTGCACTTTGCCTTGTTGAACCTCATGAGGTTCACATGGGCCCACTTCTCCAGCTTGTCCAGATCCTCTGGATGACATCCCATCCCTCTGGTATATGGACTGCACCACTCTGCTTGGTATTGTCTGCAAAATTGCTGATGGTGCACATGATCCCACTGTCTCTATCACTGATGAGAATATTAAACAGTATTCGTCCCTGTATGGACCTCTGAGGGATATCACTTGTCACTGATCTCCATCTGGACTTCGAGCCATTGACCACTACTCTCTGGATGCGACCATCCAGCCAATTCGTTATCCACTGAACAGTCCACTCATCTCTCCAGCTTGGTGAGGAGGGTGTTGTTGAGGACTGTGTCAAAGGCCTTACAGAAGTCCAGATAAGTCACATCTGTAGTTCTTCCCTTGTCCACTGATGTAGTCACTCCATCAGAGAAGAAGGCCCCTAGGTTGGTCAGGCAGGATTTGCCCTTAGTGAAGACATGCTGGCTGTCTCTGATCACCTCCCTGTCCTCCATGTGCCTTATAAGAGTTTCTAGGAGAAACTGCTTCATAATAATAAATGCTTCTAAAAATAGTAATAAAATTAATTTTATATGGATATTATGGTTTAACTTAGCTGCCTTGCTATTGTGTTTTTGAATGTGTACCTCTCTGGGCTTATATCAAAATGTTTCATTGCCAAATGAAGTTTTATTACACAATAATATAGAAGATTTTAAGGATTTATAAAGTCTTATTTTGTAAAGTTTACTGTTTTAAGACATACGAAAAAGAGCTCCAATAACCTTGGTGAATCAGTTGTTCAACATATAAAAGGAGGAATCCAGTTATATGTATTGATAATAAAATCATCTACATTTCTATGACCTACAGGCAAAGATATCAGTACCTTTCTTATTTGAATCAAAGCTAAAACAGCACAACACATTTTTTTTCTGCCCTCCCCGCGCCCAAAAAAAAATGTAGGCAAGATTATTTGAAAGTTCTTTCATGTTCCTCTGAATAAGTATTGGCTGCTTCAACTATATCCTTATGTATCTTCCCATTATGTTGAAAATTTTCCTGAGATCCCTAAACTTGTGATCATAATCTCTCTATGCCCTGATAGTTTCTTGTGAAATCAATTTAATTAATTAATATGCCTAGTTAATTGTAGTCAGTTTGGTACATCCTCTCATGCTCTCATCCCCTCACTTGGGAAACGTCATTCAAAATGCCTTCTGAAATGCTAAATCCTTCTTTCTCAAGTTCATTTGAATTCAACTGGAGCTTCTGGAAGCCAAGCAACTGTTGAAAATGAAGCAGTGAGCCTGCATGCTTAAGAAAACAACATCCTTATATACAGCATGGCTTATATGTTATTCTCATATTAGTGATCTGAACTATTTAATGCTTGCAAATTCATTAACAGAAATAAATTATTTTCATACCATACAAAAAATTATTGAACTTTTCATCTGAGCAGTTCTGATATGACAGTGAGGTTTAAAAGGAAGATACTGTGGTTTACTTATCAGAGTGAGCATGATCTGTGTTAGTGTGGAAAACTAATGTCCTCCGCTTTCTTTTGTCTTTTTCATTACCAAAGCATTGTGTGGTTCTTTTGAAAAGTAGCTGAGTTTTGGGGGAAATGCTAGTAGTTAGAGGAAAGGTAGTTACTTACTAAAGCATTTTCATATTTTATATAGGTAAAGTTCCATGACAAAAAAAGAAAAATACTATATAATTGCAGAATAGAGAAATGCTCATAATATTGTGTTCTCTCTTCTGTGAAAGTTTTTTTAAATTAAGCAGAACAAATGTTTTACATCTTTAAGTATTTGTCTCTAAAGATATATATATACTAAATGTAATATAATATACTAAATACTAAAACCTTTACTTGATGATAATACTCTTAACAGGATTTCTTTTAAGAAATTCCATTTTTCTAGTTATGTAATGATTTATATATATTACAATGAGGAAGAGATGATAGAGAAAGCACTGAAAATAATTTGAAGTGACTCTTTTTTTGAAAACTCACTCTTTTTTTCACTGGAAATCTAGATGGATAATCTAAGCTATGTCTAGATCTGCTGTAGTCTAACTCAGTTCTGTTATTTGCTGTATATACATTTACAAAAACAAATTTCCACAAATTACTACATTACTTTAGAGGTCAGTTCTAATAGCATAAATTATGTTAAGTATGTTAGGTCCTCTTGAAAGTCTTTTTCATCTATGGAGTATTAGAATCACAGATTTTTTGTTTGTGGTTTTGCTTCGGTTTGTGGTTTTTTCCATATAGTCAAGAACCTAAGCACAGGGCTCTATGTAGAGATCTCTGTTAGGCAGGGCTGATGCTACACATTCTTTTTGATAAAATATGGTTTTTTATCTTCATTTTGGACTATTATAAACATTTCTGATAGTATTCAAGTCACTTAGCAGCTCCTAAGTAAGTCTCAGCATCATTTGAAAGTTTTTGGATATGCCATGTCTGAACTCTGGTAATATGAATATTACTCCTTCCCTGGGGGAGCACAGGTCACAGCATGTTAGAGCACAGAATAAAGCACTTTCAGCTGAAGAAATCTGACTTGAGAACAACCTTATAGAACAGTCACCCACTTGCCTTTTTACTTCAGTGGCAGCAAGGGTGTCATATATAATCAGTGGACATGGCAGCCAAGTTATGCATCACTTTGATATCTGTTGTCTTTCCTGGACAGAAAATAAAAGGCAGTTTTGAACAGTTGCTTTGGGGGCCACTGGGGTAAATGATAATCTGACCATCTTTAGAAAATACTGAAAAGTTTGAACATCTTTGAGAGAGTCTTCAGGAAGAAAGAAACCCTTTACATTATTTATTAATGCAAGTATCTACCCTGGCATAATTCTGAGTCCATAAATGGAAAAAGTGTAGCATAAGGGATTTAGTTATTGCAGGCAGCTTTGTGAACCAATGCCACTCAGGTAGCAGTTTAAAAGGAAATTTTTTTAGCAGTATATACATAAAATCCACACACAAAGTAAATAAAAAACAACTTGATGTAATACAGAGTTATTTTACATGCCCATCCATAAACCTTAACTAAAGTGGGATTATAATTAATTTTTCTGTTTCCTTTTTCACTTGATTTTTCCTTTTTATATATCATTTAGTGAAATAGCTAGGACACACTTCATTAATGAACAATCTCACAAAGCCGTTTCACATTGTTAAAGTCAGTAGATTTAGTGATTAACGTATTTGTTATGCTTGGAGATAAAAAATACCTTTATATAGTGTAAACTAATGACCAATTTACTTGGATAGTGATACACATCATTTTGCCATTTCAGTTTCATAGTTTATAAACAGTGAATTAAATGTCAGTGACCTTAGTTTTGAGGAAAAACATAGTAGCATGAGTGAAACAGTCTGATTTGCCAAAGGAGAAGAGAGTGGCTGAAACTCTGTGATGAGACAAAGATAGTGAGTCCATGTCCAGGTTGCTTATTTCCATTTTTATGCCCAACTTGGGCCTTGTGGAGGCAATTCTTTTTCAGTCTCTGCTCTTTTTCTGTTCAACAGGTGAGAGTTTTGTTGATTTCACTGAACTTCTTTCTCAAAAGGGTGTTCTGGATTAGAAGCTCAGAATAAATACCCTCCTGGCCAAGTCTGCAGTCCTAATAATAATGACTTGCACAAGATGAGTCAGATTTTGCAATTTGTGGTGTTGGTCCCTTGTAAGGACAATGATACACATTTAAAACATTACCCTGGGGCAGTTAGGTCTTTGCCTGAATAGAAAACACCATATTTCACGTGGACATAAAATTTCTACATCTCTAAATATTAAAAAAAAAAAAAAAAAAAAAAAAAAAAAAAAAGGTAGGGGGAGAAAAATCCCTGCTCTGCAGGGTTGAAATGATATTAAAGTAATTGTAAAAATTATTTATACTGTGGCTTAGATTCAAAGACACTGAGGCACTTGGAAAATTAGTTTCAATTTTCTTTTTCTGTCTTGGTTTCAAGCTGATTTCTTGCTAGTCTTTTCTCTCCTAATACTGAACTAAAGGAGTTGCACTAGAATTTCCTGTGGAGAAATGGAGTCTTCCTGAATCATGGTGAAATTTCTCAAAATCACGTATGTGACTGAGTAGCATCATTGTTAAGTATGCAGTTGTGTCACAGGTACTTCTGAGATAAAACTGGATTTGTCTGAAGCTCTCTCAATATGATTCAGTACACCTTTATGTGAATTCTATATAGTGGTTCTATATCAGCAGGTTAAAATGGAATCATAGTGCTTTACATTGCTGTGACCTCATCACAGTTTACAACTTCCTCAAAGGGGGGCAGCAGAAGGGGAGGTGCTGATCTTTCTCTGGTGACCAGTGACAGAACATGAGGAAATATAATGAATCTGCATCATGGGAAATTCAGATTGCAAGCTAGGAAAAGATTCTTCACTGAGAGGGTGATTGGTCACTGGAGCAGGCTCCACAGTGAAGCAGTCACTGCACTGACCCTGTCAGAGTGCAAGGAATGTCTGGATGATATGCTTAGTTATATGGTTCCGTTTTAGCTAGTTATGCAAGGACCAGGGATTTGGACTCAGTGATCCATATGGGTTCCATCCAACCTGAGATATTCTGTGATTCATGTTATTACTTAGACAGTGCTGTCTTACCAGGAGAAATCATCAATATAGTTTCAGCTCTTAACTTGCTGGCAAAAGCAGAACCAAAATAAAATGACAAATGTTTCAAATCACAAACTTCTTTTTTTTGCCCCCCTAAGTAATGTTGTGTGTCACAGCATTCTTATTTGACTATTAGAACCTATTTAAGACATGGTGATTAGTTTCTCAGACAAATACCAGCAAAACCTGTTGCCACAGAGGAAAAGACAGGAGGCCTTCAATTCCCTGAATTAAGCATTCAGAAATCCCCTGCTTATTGTCTGTCTAATTATGGGGAAAGCTAATGGCTTGCTAGGTATTTCTCTGTGAGCTCTGTAAGTGCCTTTGGTTGCAGTTTTGTATGTGCTGTTAAGCCATATTCTAATCAAGAAACTAGAGACCATGGAACTTAGTTTCAGAGTCCTGATACAAGTGCCCCAAATTTACTCTGGGTTATCTTACAATGTGCTCTGGGCTATTATAGCAGTACTGTGAGTTTCCAAACATTCAATAGTTAGTCACTTTGAAGAATAGGTATGCCAGGCTATATCTTCAAAAATCAGTAGCTTCAAAAATAGTCTGAATTTCTTAATAACAGAATGTTATTTGTTGGATTAGTAAGTATGAAAGTGTTTTTGCAAAGTGAACAATTAAAAACACTTTTTTGTTTGTGTTGTTATTGATTTCCCCCCCTCCACCCCTTTTTTTTTTTTCCTTCTTTCTTTTTAGACAATTGATTTAGAAGGGTTCAAGTTATTCATGAAGACTTTTCTGGAAGCGGAGTTACCAGATGATTTCATTGAGCATCTTTTCACATCATTTAGCAACAAAATCTCTCACTGCAGCCCGTTAATCAAAAACAAACCCCAGCACCTTTCTGGAGGTAAGTAATAAAATCACAGTAATAGGAGAGCTGAAGGTTCCCTCCCCCTGCTATTTTTAGTTCTATATACATATGGAATTCTATAGCTATAAACATATGGAATTCTAAAATATGTTTATTTGTTGTTTTGTTTTGATACTTGTGGAACTGGAGAAACCAAATCATGAACAAGAAATATTGTGAAAAGAAAGGGAAATTCAATGGCTTCATCTTTTAAATTCGCAATAATGATGCAGCTGAGACACCAAGTGGACAGTCTTTGGCATGTTAATGCTAATTTGATTGCTGTGGTTATGTTGTCTTGCTTCCTACTGTACTGTATTAACTTTTAGAAACCTTCAGGCTCCTGCTGGGGCTCTGCAGGTTCTGTGCCCGTTTACTGCTGCTTCTTTTAACTGTCCAGGTGTGATATTGCTGTTAGTGATCCTACATACTTACCAGCTACTGATATTTTAAATGTCCTATAGGTGTTAGCAACATTTCTTTTCTCAATGTAAGGGTTTTATTTAATGCAGTTTGAAATTTTCATGCTAGTGGTGTTCTCCAGGGGTCAGTACTTGGTCCAGTCTTGTTCAATGTAGTCATCAATGATCTGGATAAAGGGGCAGAGTGTACCCTCAGCAAGTCTGCTGGTACAAAACTGGGAGACGTGGCTGTCATGCCAGAAGAAGGCTGCGTTTGGCAGCACAGTGAGATTTGTATAGACTGGAGTGTTGGATGGAGGGGAACCTACTGAACTTCAACAAGGGCAAATGTAGAGTACTGCACCTAGGGAGAAATAACTCCATGGACCAAGTATGGAAAGCAGCTCTGTGGACAAGAAGTTAACCCTGAGCCAGCGGTATGCCCTTGTGGCTAAGAAGTACAATGGTACCCTGGGGTGCATTAAGGAGAGTGTGACCAGCAGGTCCAGGGAGGTTTTCCTCCTTCTCTACTCTGCCCTAATGAGGCCACAGCTGGAGTATTGTGTCCAGTCCTATGCTTTCCAGTTCGAGAGAGAGAGAACTCCTGGAAAAAGTCCAATGAAAGACTAAAAAAACTAGAGAACTCCAGCATGTCTTTCAGAAGGAAAGGCTGAGAGACCTGTCTCTGTATAGCATTGAGAAGACTGAGAGGGGATCTTCTGAATGCTTACAAATATCTAAAGGGCGGGTGTCAAGAAGATGAGGCCAATCTCTTTTTAGTGCCCAATGATGGGCCAAAGGGCACAAAGCTGAACACAGGAAGTTTCACCTAAACAGAAATAAAAAACTCTTTACTGTGAGGGTTACGGAGCACAGAAACAAGCTGCCCAGAGAAGTTGTGGAGTCTCCTTCTCTGGAGACTTTCAAAACCTACCAACACTAGTTGAACTTGCTTTAACAGAGGGTTTGGACTAGATCATCTCCTCTTCTAACCCCTACCATTCTGTGATTCTGTAAACTGAACATTTTTCTTATTTTTCTAATTGATTTTGAATTCAGAGGATATAACATGTTAAAATACTTCTATGCCAAGATAGTGTTAAAAACTGTTAAATAACAAAATGTTATAAAACTTTTAAGGACAATTTGCATAAGAAATTTAAGGTTGCCTTCCTGACTTGAAAAATTTAGTTTAGCACTTTAGCAGTTTTCGAACTCTATCATACTCCTGCAGATAAAAGCAGAAGCTAGACTAATTTAATCAAATAAATTATGTGTTTTGAACAGCTGGGATAATCAAGTGCTTGGAGCAACTTACCAAATGGTTTGATGGGTACTTAATTGCTTGAATTCACTGAATTGAAGATTAGGTGTCTTCGAATTGCAATGCATGCAAAAGTTGTGAATTGGGTTACAATGCTCCTAGCTGAAATGTTAGCTTTTTCTTGCAGATACCAAGCACTAGATTTCCATAGTGTACAATTCTAACTGTAGGCTTTCAGATATCACCCATCGAGTATGACCTGTTTTTTTTCTTTTAGTGCATGCTGTTCTCAACTATGCTAAATAGTTTTCAGTTATTTTTTTTTAATTTAAGTTTACAGTGCCTGTTATTTCCACTTCTTGGCTTTATATTTCCTGGAAAAAAACCAAACAAAACACCAAACAAACAGTAAAGCCCCACAGTACATTATCATCTTATACTATAATATGTGTATGTATATATATAATGGTCATTAACTGTAGTTAGACTGGAATTAAAAGTCTTTTTTCTGCTAGCAAAGCTTGCTTACCACATCAAGGGTATAATTCTTAATATATTTATTTTTCATTTGAATTAAATTCTTCAGGTATCTTTCTTTTATTTTTTCTAGTGAGAACTATCAAGAACTTGTCTTCCACAGATATCTGCATTGTAGACCGTACATTTCCAACTTCTTGGGCTTCTGTTATCTAGCCTGGGTTCACATGCAGAGAAGTAGCCTTAGTTATCTATGGTGTAATCAGTTGTGTGGAGCATTTGAAACCTTCCGTTGATAATTACAACTCTGATGATGACTTCAGTTTTGGGAAAATCATTTAGACCAGTGACTCAGTCCCTTTCCCTTAAAGTTGCTTTTCAACAGAATCTCTAAGGGCATGTCTAAACGTATTCTTTATTGTACACTTCAGGGTATAGTTTGGATATCATAAGTTTTCAGCATTGCTTTTTTTTTTTTTTTTCCAACTCTTGATATAGATCCTGCTGCCTATAAATTCTCAACAGCGCAATTGCATTTTCACTTTCATTACTTCTAATTTTTCACTGAAGTTTTCATCATGTTTTCATTGATGAGTAGCATCAGCATTATAAATGGACTCTACTAGCCACCAAAATTTGTAGCTTTTTACACTTGACACTTCTTGTCTAAGTCCTATAGCAGCTGCCATTTAGTGGTGCACATTTATTATTGTGTTTTTACATATGTTGTCTGACTACTATAATATCAAAAAGTAATCTTTTACCATTCTGGTGTTGTATTTCTATGGTTTTGACACTTCATATGTAGAAATGCTAAAAGCTGTTTCTAGGTCGTAGCCAGATTTACAGATAAATTCCACTTACTGTAGGCCATACTCAGCTTTCTTCGCTTTCACTATATTTCTGTCAGGTTTTATTCTTATGATGTAAAACAATAATAATAATAATGATAATTATTATAGTAGTAGCAGTAATATTAACCATTATTTTGATTGTTATTATTGTTGTTGTTTAGACTCTGCTAAGTTTCTTACTCTAACACTAAAATCCTACAATTTTTTTCTCCTTCACTCACTTTTCCCAGTGTGTAATGAATTTTAATCTTTTTCTGTTAGTAAGGACTTCAGAAATAATGTCATATGAGACCAGATTAGTAGTCTTAATACCAGAATAAATGTTTGATAAATTGTTATATTCAAAGCATGTTTGGAGAGACAATTCAAAAATTGTGGAAAAAATTGAGAAAATCATAGGGAAAGGAGCATGTTTCATAACTCTCTGTGGTGTGTGCCTGTTTTTTACTTAGTTTCTTGGTGCACTCATGTCTGCTTATAAATTGTATTTTCAGTTAAGGTGTCTGAAGAGAGGTGGAAACAGATGCCAGGTAAGCAGCAGCAGCACTGTAAGTGATCTGTAAGTCAGCTCATTGCCCCCACCCTTCTCCCACCTCTGATTAAGATGTAATACTTTAACCTGTACCTTGCAGCTGATAAGCTAAAAGATACCTTAATATTTGTATGCCTTTTCTTTGAGATTTTAGGACTATACATTTCCGAGATGAGTTAGCCCGAGTTTTATACTTTTTAGTCTGTGCATAAGATTCATTTAGGACTGTAATGTGAATGATTGGTGTACATTTTGTGATTAAAGCTAGCATATTAATTGTTTAATGTGTTATGTCCTAATTTTAAGGGCACTAAGAGGACTGATTTAATACAACACTGCCCTATTAAATCCTTTTCCTCATTTAAATATTTACTTTCAGTGTTTGTTACCTGCCTGAAACCATGAACATGGATGTGATTCAGAGATATATTTTTGCATGCCAGTTTGCACTTATTTACAGAATTATTATTTTTTTTTAAAACATGTGCCTCAGTAGACCTTTGAAAATATCTTCAGATTGCAATAAAGTTTTTCAATATAAAAATGGGGGGGAGGGAGGGGACGACATTCTATTTCCATTTGCTCCAGTAATTGTCCATTGCAAATGGATGAGAGAAATTATTTATGCAGGATATGCATGCAATGATGAATCTGTTATGATTTAGTTATAAAAACTATTTAAGAACAGTAAATCTTTGTGTAAAGTTTCATCTTTAACATCACAGAAGTCAGTAAGAAATGTTACAAATTTGCAAAGAACGGTTTAGTACTGCTTTCTCTGTTTTCTCAAGTCCTTCCACTTTTTTCCTCTATTTATTGGTCCTTCAGGTTCCAGTAATATAATCAGGACCAGTCATATTAATGTTCTCTTGAAACAGAAAATTTGGCAATGTTGAAACTTATATTCCAAGCAGTACACTGGTACTGCTCTTGATCACGATGTTTGAGCAATTATTATGACTATTATTTAAATTATATGTTTATTTTCATAGTATTCTGTGGCCGTGGCATCGATGTTTTAAATATGTGTTGCTCTGATACACATCTGGCTGGTTTTTGGGAAGACTACACACTTGGTTATTAACAGAGTTTTCTTTGACACTAAAACATCTTCAATTAGTGTAGCTGGTGTCAATCTGTAAGTTAGATGAAGCTTCTACAAGCAGAAGGAAGTGGATACAGCATTGGGTAGGGATTCTTTTAATACTTAAATTAACACATAATATAGTACAATAAAAATATTCACCAAATTTTTTTGTAGTCAAATGACATCAGATCACAATAATGAAAAAAAGGGTTACGCCATTCCCATAATTGATTTTTTTTTCCAATAGTTTGTTTTATCTGTATAATATTTTAAGACATCACTACCATTTTAATGGCTAAACTATGAACATGAATATTTATAATTATTATATTTAATATATTTATATTTAAATTAAGTCATCTGAGATTCACATAAAAAGATGATGCATGTAAGCAAGTGTTATGTTTTAATTCTCTGCTTATATCATGCGTTAAGAGTAAGAAAGGCTACTTGTCATTTCCAGGTCTGAGACTTAACAAAGGTACCTCTACATCCCGACCTCCTACTCCTGCCAATTCCCATTTACCAGACATGATCCAGCTGAAAGATATTGTTTGCTATTTGTCACTACTAGAAAGAGGAAGACCTGAAGACAAGCTAGAATGTATGTTCTATTTTTTTTAAGTTAAATTTATATATTTACTTACAGTATGTTGTCAAAAATCACATTTCTAATTTCTCTTGAGTTTGAGACTCTGTTTTGAGTAGCTGCATTATAAATATATAGTTTTAGGTAACTGTTATTGCAGTAATGATCTTTCATTCTTGCTCATGTGAGAAATAATTAATTTGATGAAATTTTAACTAAATTCTATCTAGCACATGCTAAGATGAGGAGTAAGGATCATTTGTTCTGCAGTTAAAATAATCCTTTTTATAATGTTGTCACTTGGTTAGTATCAGTTCTGAGAAGACCAAATGAAATGAGAATCTTAGAGATGTACTGAAGTCGTGAGTAATCTCTAGAAAACAAGCTAATTCAAGCAAAGAATGGGTTAGCATGGGCTCTGGACTCTGTAATATAAGTGAATGCAGAAAAGCTGAGAATTATCCAAGTCTGCACCACTGTTTGGAATGTTTGACACTGGAAGTTAGAAATTACTTGATTTGTTTTAATTAAGGACCTCATTCATTAAAGCCCAACACCTCTATTGGTTTAAAAAATAACTGAGAGTTTGATCTGCAGATTGGAGAGAAAAAAAAGAAAGAAACCTTTTGTTTCCCTATTACGGAATTTTAGAAGATAGATAGATAGATTTCTCGATAGATAAACAGTGAATTCTATGACATATTCCTCACGGAAGCCAAGTATGTTTTGATATACATATCTGGTCTCTCTATAAAAGAACTCTGGGATCAGACTCTAATACTGGATGGAAAGTAAATACTCAGCATGATAGGAAATTTAAATAGCAGGCATGCTTCTGCCAGAATGAGAAATTCATTTCAAGGTTATATGGCTGCATGTAGTTGAAGCATCTTGATGTTTAATTACCTGTAGTTATCTTACAAGGACAACTTTGTACTAAAAAATCACTGGTGCCTTTGCTTCAGCAAAGATTATAAGGAGACATCCGCAAATTTGGTAATACCAATTTGGTATCATATGATTAGAATATGAGGATGTATGTATTCATAACACAAGCACAGGAAAACTGAGATCCTAAGATTAAATTCTATTTACAATACAATACCTGTTTCATGGTAGCAAGTTATGCAAGTTACTAGAGCTCCGAAGAACTTGATGCACAAACCATAGCTTGAAATGGAAGATCAGTTCCCTCCCCTGGTGTCAGGAATTGGTACAATGAAAAGGGGGAGAGGCAGAGGAGCAGGTATGGATTTTAGTGTAGGGGATGTTCTGTTGAACTTCCTGTAACACAAACTTCGTAGGCAGAAGACTATGAATGCTATATGATTTAGGAGCATGAGAGCTGGATCTAATAAACGTAGAGTGCTTACATGTTTTGTATATTCAAGATCATTTGCATTTACTACATATAATTAAGGACATGGTTATTATATAGATTTATTTTCTGCTTTTTCCTACAAAGTTGAGGTATACCACGTATTGTCACTCTAAATTGTCAGTCTAAACTTTGGCTTATAACTGTACCATTAGTATGGAGAATTCCCTGTTGATTTTAGTTGAATTGTCCTCATAAATTAATGGTATAAGTTAAGCCTTTGTCTAAAATAATTTTATAACAGTAGGTCCTGTGTCTGTAAGGTAAATAATAAATAATTAGCAATGGAGTGAAAAAAGAAAGGATGGCTTATTCTGGAGTTGCTGACATTAATTCTAATCTTAAATCATGATTTTTTAATTTTTTTTTTTTTTTTCTGTTGACAAAAAGTAGAAACACTGAATCATAGCTGAGTGTCTGGAAACTTGATTCATGACAAGCAGAACATGGAAGCAGTGCTTTCAAATAAAATCTGATATAAGATGGAGAAATTTTGTACATAACGTACAATAAAGAAATAGTGTTTAGGTTTTGGATCTATGTGAGCAATAGATTTTCACTGACTTACAAACATCCCAGGAGATGAAAGGATTCTCTAACCTATTAATAGTGTATTTATAGAGGTCTTAAGCACTGCAAACCTCACCTGTTTGACATGCTCAGTATATCTGTTATTCATAAACTTTACATGGCCTGAATATAAAGAACATCCCAAACTTTCCTAGGAGAGATTCATTGGAAGTTCTCTTTTTAAGGTCATATTGCAAGTAGTTCAAGGTGTATCTAAATTAAGTACCATTGTGCTCTGTGGCTCAACCTGTAGACTTGACTCACAGGAACTATTTTCTGCTCTCCATGTTTGCAGATTTACCAGGCTTTGTTTGCTGGTGTCCATACTGTGATTCCTGAATGTGTAAGAAAGACCCCTTGTAAATATGCAGGATACTTCCTAAGAACTGAACAGTGCTGTTCCATCGCTAGAGTTTTCTTCCTTTAATGACCCCAACAGCAGAAGTTATTTTAGCTTAGTTACATGAGGCTTTATCAGTGCAACTCATTCCTCACTTTGTGTTTTTTATCAGTATAACCATGGACACCATGTATCTCTTGTAAAACTGTTCAGAGAAATTCCAGGAGGCAGTATGAAGAGCATTAGACAAATGGTGTGGAGGAAGTATACAACCTCCACAGGCACCGTACCTTTAAAAACATAATATGCTTACAAGTGCTCAAACTTCTCTCCACTATTATGAACAGAAACTCCAAGAATTGTGAGTTGTGGGTTGTTTTTGCCAGCTTCTCTGTTGTGGGTCTGTAAAAGAGCGCTTTCCCTTTAAATTGTTGTTGAAGAATCCTAATTAGACTCCGCTTGCTGCAGAATGAGTGGAACGCTCCTCACTCAGATGAAAGCAGTGATACAGTATTTTTGGTAAAGAATAATTGTTTAATAACATTTTGTAAATTTGGTGAAATATAGCAAAGAGTCAACAAAGATTAATCAAGGTTCAATCTGATGGCAAGGTTACAACATTATTTACTAGAAGGCAAATTGATAAAAGAAAAGCAATAGGATTCCAATATTTGTGTGAATAAATCTGTGTGCAACCAAAGGAAACAATATGATTACAATATTAATGTGAGTAAATCTATGTGCAACTAAGGAAACTAATATGATTACAGTTTTTGAGCAAGCAAGTATATGTACATGAGAAGAATGATTTGGGTTAAGGTGGTTTTCATGGGGATTTGGGAGTAGAAGGGTGACAGTAGTAGAAGGGTGACACTCCTGTTGAGATACCAGAGTTTTAGAATGGGCCCCCTTGCTTTCTAAACTCCTCCTTAGAAAGGAGCCTAGGTGTGGCTAAATCCATTCTTAGACCTGGCCAATGGTTTGTGACTAAGGATATTGGGGATTTTGGGGAGGTTAGAGGTAAAGGGAAACCATCTCTTTCAGCCGTGAGCTTCAGAGTAGACCTCCTTGCCCTCTGAACTCCTCGGGTGAATGTTAGATCTACCCCTAGTCTAGACCTGGTCAACAGTTTTTGTTGAAGGCATTTTAGGGTATTGGGACTTTAGTGTAGCGCTTAGTGCACCATTGTGCTTTTGAGGTAGGTGATAGCAGCAATTCTGATAAGTTAACACTGATATGGTAGTTTGTAAACTTGCAGTGCTTAATCAATGAAAATCAACAGTCAAATATAGTAAATACAGTGATTCACATAAAATTCGACAGAAGTTGCTAAGCAGAAGTAAATCACACATATACACACACACACAGAGCTACGTACAGTTGCAGAGGCTAACCTATAAGTAAGATAGTATCTTTCTGCAGATTGATTTGGATACCTTGGTATTTCCAGGATCTTTGCAAAAATCCTGAGGACTGCAAATACTCACATCTCCCTTTGTCAGCTTATTACAAGCAAATGGTAGTCTCCTTCATAAGTCTCTGGAGACAGTCAGTGTTTTTCTCTTTGTTGCTTTTGCCACTGGATGGTCAGTCTGGCCTGAGAGGTGTCACAGCTAGGGGGAAATACAAAGACTCAGCCAGCTGAGATCCCAGAGTGCTCATATGGGCCTCACTTAGGGACCAGTGTTTATAGGGTCACAAGGTGATTGACCTTTGACAGTACTATGGTAGAAGAGTACTTTTCCACTGTGGCCATTAATCTTGTCAGGCTAGCTTGGCTCTTTCTGATTCTGCTGTGGTCTTTCTGTGGCCTCTGTCCAAGGTATTCAGGAGTTATGGATATAGTGCAGGGGATTCCTGGCTATTTCATCTCACTGATGGTCCTATGTGGTGTGTGGAATTGTTTGGGAATTGTTTCGTTCGAGGTGGATGTGCAAGGTCAGAATGCACCAGGCACAAGCTCGGAATGTACCACGCACCAGGATCTACCAAACTTTACTATTCCTCCTGAGCTTCCCCAGCCTTTTGCATTACAAAACTAGTCAGCAGTGGTACTGGCATCGCAATGCAGCCTAGGAGCCAGCCTCATTGCAAAGCAGCCCAGGGTAGGGGTGTGGCATCTGTACTACCACACTGTCTTACCAAGACTCTCCAGGTTATTCTGTTTCTGTTCTTTCTATATCAACAGAAGCTTCAAAAATGACACAGTGTTCTTGTCTATTTTTTTCAGTAATATAATGAGTTACAGTTGGTCTTTTAGCTATGCTGTGGAGATTTTGGACACTCAGGCTTCTGTGAAGAGTGACAAGCCTTATAGTTCTGAAACTGTGTGTACTGGTGAAAACAGGAAGTGCATTCAGAATTTGTTTGTGCATATGTTTTTGAGAATAAATTCCCCAATTTACTCTCAAAATAACATAAACTTCTGGAATTTCTGGGATGGCACTTTTTGTCATGTGTAAAAGTATGGCAGTGCAGCAACGGATCTCATATTAATAATTTTATTTTAATATATTATAAAAGGCATGCAGTCTAGTAATAGAAATTGATTCACCAGTCAGTGCTATCAGATAAGGAGATGAGAAAAATACAAAAGACTGACTTGGGCTCTGTAATTTGCATCAGACTTTTGTTCAGTTGTTTTTATCGTTTTGTTGTTGTTTTTTCTCACAGAGTGCATAAATCAGCACAAACATAAATATTTAGCAGGATATGAATAGAAAAGAGATTGCATGCCAACCAGTAGCCTAGTTTGTCAGACTCCCAGAGCACAGATTGAGCCTTTTCACTACCCAATACATACGTAATTGGAAAGACTGTTTGCTGCAAAGGTGAAACAGTTATAATTATGCTAATGTCTGTTTTAAAATGACTGATTACAACTACTGATTCATACTCACAGAAGAAAATGTTGTAAGCATTACTTCTCTGGAGTGGGTCAGGAGATGCTAAAACTTGCTTTCGTGATAACTGTAGAACATTTTTTTCAAACAGTGCATCACAATCACAGAGGAGGAAGAACCAAATCATTGGAACTTTATCACTGAGTGATTCATCCCTATGGAAACTGTCAATGCTTATGGTACCTTTGCCAGATGATACTAGCTGTTGTGCTCTTAGCAGCTTTGCTTGAAGGTGTATTAGCAGAGACAGTAGCAATCTGGTGGCTTTTGGCATTAACTGTTTTACGCAGAAACATTTCTACTATGTAATTCACAAGGAAATAAAAAAAAAAGAATTTTTTTTTTTTTTTTATGTTTTCTTAGCTTATAAGTAATGAATAATGGATCTTTGTAGCCTGAAAAAGAATGTACTACAATGAATATCGTCAGTCTTCTATTACAGCTCTTAAGAGCAGAGTGATGTAGTGGCAAAAATTGCTGAAGTGGTAGAGAGGTACAGTACTTACCTTTTTTCCCCACGGTTAGATGAACAACTTGGAAATAATATGGAGGATATAAGGGAAGTGAACTAGTCCATGTAACTGTTAAATATGTTTTACTGTAAGTCAGAAATAATCAAATTTTCTGAACTTTACTTTCTAGTTGCTAATAATTTCCTCTCACTGATACTGTTTCCTAAAACTGCTAAGCTTTGCTTGCAGTATCTGTTGGACTGTAACAGCATCTCCTGTGGATCAGATGTGGTGGATTTGTTCATTGTTGAATAGGTCATATGTTTTGTTTTCAAAGACATAAGACAGTTTGTAAGTAGATTGCTTGTTTTTTTCCTATCAGTCAAGACATTCAGTGTTCTGAAACCACCTGTACATGGGCTCTCTTCTTACTTCTTAGAAAACAGAACTAGGGGGAAAAAAATTATCACTTTGGTGGGGGAATGATGTTTATATTTCAGAGCTCTGACAAACTGTCCCAGAAAGTAGGGCCGAGAGTGAGGTATTCATTGGCTTGTGGTTTTCATCTTTATCTTTTTAGCAGTATTCCTAATAAAGCTTCAGGCTTCTTTTTGCTCGGCAATCTCATGCAGCACATCATCAACTGAGTAAGCTGCTTTGAAGTATCTTGGTAATGGTAGACATACGTGCTCTTGTGGCTGGAATCAAGTAATGGTACAAACTCAAAAGTATGTATTCTTTCTGGATATTATCAAAATGCAGCTATTCTTGCCTGAGTAGCTCCCTAAAATGTTGGGACTTAATTCATATTAATGAATTAAGTCTGGTCCTGGGAGGAGTCATGGTGGCAATCTTGGAGGAATGTGTATTGTTGAATTTGGATGATTAGGTACTTCAAATAATAATCCTCTGTTTGATGTTGTTGGTCAGAAGGCATTTATAAGTCAATATTGCTATTGAATAATAATAGCTGCAACCACAGGAGCGGGATAGTATTGTAACTTAAGGAGGCTTGTCAGCATTTGCCTGACCCATTGTGTGTTTTCCTGTGTTTGGTGAGATGACAGAGAAGGACCTTTTGGTGGTACTCACCATGAATACAGATCATCTCCAGGAGGAACCAGAATGAGGTTCCTGGACCAAAATAGCTATTGGAGTGATTATGTGGAAAAGGTGAAGTTGTACTGTCCTGCTAATATGTATCATTGGAGGCACTCGCATGGGGTGGTCACTGAGTGAATCTCTCACATAATACAAAGTTTTTGGAGGGTCTACAGTTAGTGTAATAATGAAAGGAAAAAATGTTTGTCCTTTCTTTGAAATGCACGTTTGGTTGTTTCATGGTTTGTTTTGTGTTTGGTTTCTTTTTATGAAATAATGTTGTTGCCATGTTTTCTAACTGAGTTTCCTTCTCATTTTGTTTCCTTGTTAGTTATGTTCCGCTTATATGATACAGATGGGAATGGATACCTGGATAGTTCGGTAATGTTACTTATGTATTTTAATGCATTGTAAAAGTACGTCATAATGGCATACCTATACAAAACTACATTAATCTGAATCAAGTTCATATATCTCCTGAATTAATAGAAGCGGTATAAACTATAGTTGATAAAAAGTTGCCCATTTTGAAAGTAACTTTTGCATTTTCTTTTCCATTAAGCTTCTGCTTCTACAGCTGTATAAATTTTCAAATGCTGACACTGCTGTCGTGGAGTCCTATTCTATAGTCTTATGAATTTTAGTCATATTCCTGTAGGGAAAGCATTAATATGATTCCTAAAATTCTAGTATGCTGCTGGGAAATGTGTATGAAAGCACCATTTGTAAAGATTTCGTTAAAAGGGGAAAGTGTGAAAGTCACACAGTAGATGTATGTGGAGACATGTCAGAAACGTCCATGTTATTATTAAGAATGGAGGAACAATATTAAAGAAAGTTTTGAGGAGTAGCCCAACTAAATGTTTAAAGGTAAATCAGAGGTAGAGTAATCAGTTAGAAATATATATTTTTTTTTTACTGTTAGCTAATAGAAAGAAGTATTTTATTGGGGGGAGGTGTTTTTCTTTGTTGTTGTTTTTTTCCTCCCCTTCTTCTTTTGTATCTCTGAAGTAAGACAGCATAGAGTGGGTTGGTAAAGAAGAGGAAGTAATTCGCATAAGTGACAGGGAATACTATCCACTTTATGCCTTATTTCTATTAGAAAGTTGTTAATTATACAACTGCAGTAAAAAAAAAAAAAATAGTTTCAGGCTGCCCAAATTTAAAGGACCTTACATCATTATATCACAGGGTGGACTTCATGAAACCAGTTCTCGAATGATTAACTAGGAAGGAATAATCTATTACTACTTTCAACCCAGGAGGTGTCCCATGGCTGTGGGGCTGTATTTCACTTCCCTGCATGCTTTGTGGTCCATATCTGATGCTTTGCTAGTGAAGTGGATTCAACCGAAGAGTGAACAGCTTCCAGTGTAAAGGACATTTTTTTAGGAAATTGGTGAAACAGGGTCACTGAATATAATATATTTGAAATTATAAGTTGCAGTAGAATTTCTCTGTATAACATTGCATTAAATTTTATCATTATTTTTCATTTGGGTGTAGGAGCTTGAAAATATCATTGCTCAAATGATGCATGTTGCAGAGTATCTTGAATGGGATATTACTGAACTGAGTCCAGTAAGTATTTATTTTATCAAGCTCTTAATGCTGCTAGAGGTGGCATTTAATCATTTTGTGATACTTCATGTCAACATGTGATCCTATATATTAGTAAGATATAAATAATAATAGTCTGTGCTCCACTATGACACTGTCAGTTAGCACTTTTGCAAGTCTTTTTGTGATTAAATCTGATCTGTGAAACATTCTTGCTACAGCCTAAGGCTTTTTTTTCAGTGCATATAATAATTAACTTTTATAACACAACTGCTTTGTCTCTGAATATTTCTTAAAAGTTACTACGTCTTATTTGTATTGTACATAGTAAGTACACAAGGGGGCACACCTTGGTTTAGGAACTTTAGGTGATGATAATAAAATGTAAATAGAAATATGACAATTTTCTGAAGAACTGTCAGTACCCATTTTACTACAGGTGTCATACAAATATTTTCCTTACTTTTTGCATGCTTTTGAGGGAATTAGAGATCTGTACGTGTTCTGACAAAAGTTATTATGTCAGAATATGAAATTATTGAGATGTTTTGTTAAACTGTGTAGATCCTTCATGAAATGATGGAAGAAATTGACTATGATCATGATGGCACTGTTTCTCTAGAAGAGTGGATCCAAGGAGGAATGACAACAATCCCGCTCTTGGTTCTCCTTGGGTTAGAGAATGTAAGTATTAACATAAGAGTGTCAAGTTTCTGCTTTCATGTCATCTGTGACCCTCAGGTTATTTTCTCTGTGGCCTGTATAAAGAATGGATTTTCTGTGCTTTTCTTTACTATGACTGAATGACATGCAAAGAACAGAAGTGTGTCTTCAAAGTCAGAGGTACATTAGCATGTTTGAAGCCAACATCAAATGAGCCAGCTCTGGAGAAGGAAGCTGTAAAAACCTGAGTAATTTGTCCTGTTAACAACGTATTTTTAATTCCCAGCTGCAGTAGTATCTGTTAAGAATGCTTTACTGCCCATGTTTATGTTACAGCTGTCTTGGAGCAGCATCTATACGTGTGGTGCTGTGTCGTGTGGCCTAATCAGACTGAGTCACAGAACAGTGTAGGTTGGAAGAAACTTCTAGAGGTGATTTGGTCTAGCATGTTATTAAAAGCAGGGCCACAGACTGAGATATTCAGGGCCCTGTCAAACTCACTCCTGATTAATTCCAGTGAGGTGGATTACACCAGTTCTGCAGGCAACCTATCCCAAGGTAAATTGTTCTCAAGGTAAAGAGTTTCTACCTTATGCACAGATTGAATTTCTTCTGCAGTGATTATTGCCTCTTGGCTTTTGTCCTGTCATGATACACCCCTGTGAAGATAGTTCTTCTGTATCTAACTGCCTTAAGAAACTATACTATCTAACAATACCAAAGAGAACATTTGTACCAAAGAATAGGGTGTTATGAAGGAAGAGTTTATGTTCTGAACATTTACAACTTCACGTTAAAGATAAGACAGATGTAATGGAATTAATTTTATACCAGTCCAACACAGCTGTTTTAACACTGGCATGTTGCCAGTGCCACCTGCTGTCCTGTATTTAAGCTAATTTTGAGCACATGTATCTTAGCATATGTTTCAAATACTTTTCTGTTATTTGAAAGAAAACAATTTTTATTTTAAGTTTTTCATGAAGTCTTTTTCAGCTATTGAGGTGAAATAATAATATTTACTTTCCCCATATACTGCTATGGACTGAACTCTACCTAGGCTACTGTGATTGTGTTATGGTATTTTATTTTCAGAAAGAATAGTCAGACTAAGACTTTCTGCTGGGAAATATGCAACAAAACTGCATTTTAGCAGAAGATCTAAATTTCTTGCAAAGTCATATTAATCAAATTAAAAGCTAAATATCTGAATCAAGGGTAGTTTTCAATATATTTGGGTCACTGTAAGTACTAATTTCCTAATTCTATACGTGTGACTGATTAACAAAAATGCTAAATTATTCCCCTGTTAACAAATGGCCTTTGTCAGGCCGAATTCCACTTCTTCCACAGAATTACTCTAAACAAAGGGCACCAAATGCTCTCAAGCAATCAGTATAGCAGATAATTGGTAGTCACTTTCAGTACATATTTTTCTTTTGTGACAGGTAGTGCGCATGTTCTGGGAGAATTTTTCAGTGTCTACACTTCATTCTTTCTAAATTTAAGACTGCTTAAATTCTGTGATAAAATACTGCAGATACGTCTGTAGAGATTTATTTTCATATTAAAGCAAGATCTATTTGAAGGAAGCTATGTAAATATATGATGTCAGACATTTTATCCTTTTGAGTATTTTCACTAGTTATTAGGTAATTTATCTTACTGTATATATATCTTTACCACAGAAATAATAAAAATATGTGATTAAAATTCTGTAGCCTGCTATCAGCATGGGTCATTGTTTCTATCATCAAGAGTATTCCCAGTACTGTACGTGCTGAAGACACACAAAAGTACAGTTGTGAAAAATATTATAATGGTATGCAAAGTATCTTATTAATAAGCATAATTTTATTAGTTGCAAGTTGGAGTAAAATGGATGGGGTGACCTTTAATGCTTTTTTAATATTTTACTATGAATGTAGTCCATTGCCAAGACAAATGTACATTTTCTAATGATTTACTAGGAAATGATGCCATCCTCTAAAAGGGCTCCCGTTTTCATTCTTAAAAGTGCTCCCGATTTTTTTAAACCATTTGTATAATATATATAGAAAAGCCAGATTTTTAATTTTTCCATCAAAAAAGTTACTATTTCTGTTTGTACGCACTTCTAAATGATAGAATCTAAGTGTATTTTAGGACACTGAAAAGTTAAATCACAGAAGTTAAAACTCCAGTGCCTGTGCCTTGTTGTTTTTTTGTTGGATGGTTGGGGTTTTGTGGGGTTTTTGTTTGTTTGTTTGTTTGGGTTTTTTTTGTTTTGTTTTGGGTTTTTTTTTGTTTTTAAATAATAGCTTGACTTTGATGGATTTACAGCATCTAATGTATTACTCAAGCTCTTCACTGCAGTGCATCATTCCCATTAGTGGAATACTGTTATTGCTTTTTGCATACTATTCTTGGATTTTGCAAACCCAGCTTTGCAGGTCTCTGCTTTTTATCTGTATTTCTCTCTCCTTTTAGTTACAATAATCAAAAGTAAGTTAAGAGTCTTTTGGACTCAGTAATCAAATAATAAAGTGCTGATAACTTAAATTTTTCCACAGGCTGGTTAGTATGTTATATATCTAAACAGCATAAGCCAGTAAGTTATGTCCAGGTAGTATTCACATGTTGAAAATAAGCAAAACCCAACCCCAAACCAACCAAACAGTTCTCTTGCTTGCTTTTAACTTTAGCCAGCTACGCTTTGGCTCTATGCTAAACTCAGGCAATGATGAAATTTTAAATTCAAGAAGTAAATTTCAGAGCTTGCCCAGTACGATAGTGACAAAGAATTGTCACTGTAGCTTATAAAAACAAGCAAACAAAAAACCAGTAAAGTCTTTAATTTGTTTTGGGTTGGGATCTATTAACTTACTGTAATACACTTAACTGTTATATAGAGGATGTATGAGCAATACAAGATTCTCAGTTGATGTAATTCGTTACACTAATAGCATTGAATCATGATCATTTATTTCAGATGAAGATTTGTTATAGTACCTTCAGAATTCAGCCACATTGTTTGTATTTAATCTTTAGTTTGCTTTAAGAGCTATATGAAAAGGTCAGGTATCATGTAAAAATTTTATATTGCATGTAAACCCTTTCAGTCAGTTTTTATTATGTGCTATATTAGATGCTTTAGTTACAATAACCAAGAAAAAAATCAAAGAAGCATTTAAGTGAAATATGGAACTATATTATAGAAAAATAAAAGAATAAAAAATTTAGTGTTTGTAACAATGCATTAAGATAGACTGACCTCTCACAAGTTTGTGATCTCTGCCCTCTGACTTCATCAGTAATCCCCTTCTGAAATAGACCAGGAGTATTAGGTTGTTACTGCAAGTAGTATGCAGCCAGCTGTTGCCAAGTTAAAAGAAATATCAAGGAAGTCTGCCTGATCTCTCTCTCTGCTCCCTCCCTTCCCTTTTTCCAGACTGTCATGAAACTTCTAGTGCCCTGTCAAATATAGCTGAGATTTATTAACTTTAAATTATTTTTTTTTTTTATTCATTTTAAATCAATTAATTTGAAATAATTTAAAATTACTTAATTTAGAAGTTGCTGGAGCAGGTTAGAGTCATGGAAATAAAGTGAGGAAGAACATTAATAAGTGTAATTCTCAACCTAAATATCCACTTTATTTTATCTTACTCAATTTATATTTTCTACTAAAACTTGAATTTAGAGTCGTTATGAAGGTAAAATTTAGAAATATAGAGAATTTTATCTCTGTGAAAGTTCCAAAATAGAAGCAATATATTATTATTTTGGTGCTTTTCTAGGCAATTACTGTACTAAACAAACAGTTTCAGTACAAGATAAGAAACTTAAATAAAAACTTGATTGGTTCTTATTCTATAGGAGTGCTGTGATACACATACTGTTTGGAAATTTTGTTTTGCAAGAAAAGGTCTTTTTTCACATGGTAGCGGCTCAATGTGCTCTGCACTTCACCTACTGAAGCCTTAAAGACCCATAATTCTTACTCTGAGGTTTAGTTCTGCCAGTTTCATAGAAGTTGTTCCAAGAAGCAATCTCACGAAAAGTGAGAATTTAATGAAGAAAGATAGATTATTAGGTAACTATAGAGGAAGCTGTTATTTATATGGTACAATTTAAAATAATATATATATGAGGTAGAGGGTTTTTGCTGAGTGTCACACCTGAGTCTGCAGTTTTCACAGTCCTTATCAACTTTCCAAATTTTATTTTGCTTCTTAGGGCAATAATTTTTCTCCCATCTAAACACAGATTGGACAGAGCTGTCCCTGCTCTATTCCTCCTGGTTGATAATTATACTTTTGGGAAGTGGCTTATTGCATACTAGTGACCACGAGGCTATTTATTCAGTAGAAATCCTCAAAGTTATGGACCTTTTTGTTTGATTCAGAATTAATGTAAGTAGATCAACATTGTCAGTGAAGTTTGAGAATTACCTCATTGATGTAGAGTCCTTAAAATTCCTTAAAATGTAATCTGGGCTGGCGGTTTCCTTCTAAGGGTTTTTGTCAGCGATGAACATTATTCTCTGCTTTTTACTAGGAGTTCCTCACTTGTACAGTATCTTTCTTCACCCAGTTCTGATAAAAGCACTTGATTTCTCATGTAAAGTAATTCTAGGACAGATCATTTTGGTCTCATTGTCTTGTAATGGGTCATTACTACCACCTTTGTCAGTGATTGCACAAAAAGTAGGTATAAACTGCAAGTTCACAAGTGCTGGTGTTTAAAAAAAAAAAAAAATCTCATCCTTTGAGTGGAAAGTATTTTATTACCTATTCACAGGCCACTAGATGTCACAGTTGCACTGTATCTGGTACTGCACAGTTGCTGGGAAGCTTCCCTAAAGGTGAGAGAAATTGAACAACAGTAAAAGTTTCGTAAAGTCATGAGTAACCTGAAACCAGGCCACTATGCCTGTCTTTTTAGTCACCAATTGTAAATTTTCAACCCATTTCACCTTTTAAAGCTAAATCTCAATAGGTCAAGCACATTTGTATTTAAGTATGACTGTGCTTCAATTAAATCAGAAGGAAATACTCTTACAATTTTATTTTGGATCTTCAAGCAGCAAATATTATGCTATTAGAGAATTTAAAAGGTAACTCTTTTTTAACCTTTTTTGGCAAAATATGGGATGGAATTACCGAAGTGTGAATTCACAGTTGGGAAATACTGTTTCTTACATTGTATATTACATTGTTATCATTAGCTTACTTTTTGATCTCTTTGTATGTGAAAGTGGAACCAAACTCAGGACCTGTAAACATTCCCAAGTCCAATGTGGGATCTGTCACTCTCAGGCTGAAGTGTGAAATAACTGTTTAATCCCTTGGAAGTTTCATAGAGTTGTTCCTTTCATTCAGGGAGGAATGAAAGCGATCTGGCCTTCTGTTGTCCTCAGTGATATTTTTGTAAATATTTTTGTCTGGCAGGTGAGTTTTCTAAAAGGCTGAAGTGTCCTTATGACCCGTATGCTATTTCGTGTGTATAGAAGGCCACAGGAAACCCCTGCTAGAAGCAGCAGCATTTCACGGCATTGCCAGCAGAGGGGGGAATGTTAATGCTTTCTGAGACTTCGTAGCAGGAGCCGCTTAAAAAAGTGCACATCGCTTTTCTTGACAGTACTTTTATGCTGTGCTAGCTCCCAGTTCTTTGCAGGAAGTTTGCAAATGCCTTTCCTTACTACAGTCTGCTTTTTTCCTTTTGCCTCTTCGTTGGTAAAAGCCCAGGAGAAGCTGGGAGTTAACTCTAGCCTGTTCTGTATATAAGGTGTAAGGTAAATAGTATTTCATGCAGATATACAAATTTACCATTATTTCAAATGTAACTTCCGCAGCATTTCAGTCTCTGCAGATGACAAGTGACTACCAATTTAGGAATAGAGAGACTTTGTAGTGTGGCTACTCATGAAGCCTGTTTAAACAAACTAATTTCTCCTCCTAATTTCCCCTCCTGTGCTCCCTCTTCTATGCTGTTATTTTCTCGTATATACATTAATACTTAAGCATGTCTAGATGATCAGGGTAGTACATGGTTGAGTGTATGTATGAAAGCTGTGGAAGTGGCTTTTTTTATTCCTCACCCCCCCTTTTCCAGCACACACATAGGGATACACACATAATATGTTGAAAGTTAGAAGTGAGGAGCCCACCCAAGTAGCGTGTCTTTTGAATGAGGTTACTCCCTCTCCAGTTTGAACCAGAACAGACTTAGAACCCTCTCTTCCCCAATCAAATTGAACAAAACAAAATCTGACATGAATTCTTTGCTAACAGACACCAAAGGAATGTAGAACTTTAACTGCATTTTTTTTTAAAGGAGGTGCTGCATGGTTTTATGGACAGTCTTCTAACATCCCCACTGACTGAACAATACACAAAGATCAGTCATAAAAATGTCTTCAAGTCATGTAACGTTATCTTTAAGATAAATGAAAACAAAATAACTGTAAGCTGTGAAAAAATTACTTGTCAAACTTGCTAACATCCTTCTCTCTTGGTGCTTGTTACTGACTCTTCATCTAAGAGACTGAGCATGCTGGTATTTCAGATGCTCTGCAGCTGTTGAAAGAGGGGATACTTGCGAGGATGAAAATGTATTGGTGATTTCATTACATTTTCACAGTTTCTGAATCTTGAGCTTTGTGCTTGAAACCTTAAGATCTCTTTGGCTACCTTTATTTACAAATATCTATAAAGCTGAATTAAGTTAATATTAAAACAGAATAGGGATGTGTAAAATTTTCTACTAATTCTGAGGCTGTCTTTTTCAGGGTTGGCTTGCTTTTTAACGCCAGGTCCTTTTGGCAAACAAATGCATGGTAGAAGGGTCAGGACCATATGTTAAGAGAACCAATAACAAAATGAATGTTACTATTGTCATTATGTGCTAAAGTCTGCAGATGGCATATGGAGGCTTCATTTTCAGTGATGTATAATGAAGTGAGGAAGAGATTTTTACTGTACCTGCCCTGCTTTGAGATCTTCTTAATGACAATTTGTTTTCAAGCTCCTTCTCAGGATATGGAAGGAAAATGAGTGAATGTCAGTAAATGCACTGATGTGTCGGAATTGTGGATTTTATTCATACTTAAAGACTTGCATTGAGGGGGCTTTGTTTCACATAATGTTTGGGTTTTTTTCTTGGCAGTGTTTTAAAATGTTATGTGCATGTATAATCATATGCAGCACTTTATTGCTTATTTTTGGCAGTGCACAAGAGCAAAAATTTAATTTGCTATTTTCCAAAAGTGCATTGTGTTTATGTAATGGATTTGCATCAGTTGCAGCCTGTAACACAGTTAAGTGGTTTAATTGGCAGAACACCCACATCAAGACTTGTTTGTTTTTCTGATAAGGAAAATGCCAGCTAAGTTAGTCCATATGTTCTCTTCAAATAAGAAGCCACATATTCACATGTAATGGTCATTCTCTAAAAATAAAATAAAAATTAAAAAGTAACACAAAATGAATGTGGAAGAGGGGAAATTTTGTGTAGAATGATGAGTTTTTGTTAATTTTCAGAAATAGCAAATGTTTTGCTAAGGAAATCTGGTCAGCTTGCATTTTAAGCGCTTATGGTTTGTTACTCTATCTGTTGATGGCCTGAGTAATGTTAAAATGAAAGTGTACATTGTTTACTGTTTTTTTCTCAGAAGGATTTACATGGTCTTTATTGTCTAGTGAATAATTGTCTGTTTTCAGAAGACTTGAAACTAACATACTATGTTTTAGTTTAACAATACTTTAAAGTTTTGTGGAATGTGGTAGTAAGATGGAAAGAATAACAGAAGTTACAGAGCTCCATTTAATAAAAAATACATTCTCTTCAGCTGCCAGTCATGAAGGAGCTTGACAGGCTTCTAGTGCTCCACAGCTGCAGAATCTATTTCTGCTTCTTCAGGGGAAATTGGAAAACTTCCACACTCTTTGCCAACCCAAGAATTCAACATTAGGCATCTGCTCTGTTTATTCTGCAGAAATGGGACCCTGACATTGCCCAGCTGTCAGAGATGGTATTTGAACTCCTGCTGACAATATCAGGGGACTCCACTTAGGCTCTGATCCTGATATCTCAATAGAGGAAAAAAATAGTTCAGCTGACTTCAGTTCCTTTTGTTTCCAGGTAATTTATAGGAATTATTCCAAGTTGTGTTCTGTCTAGGACCTGGCTTTGAACCAAACATTCTTAATTGCTTGGAGTGCTGATTTTCCTTCAGGATTTTTTTTTTTTCCCTCCTAAAGGGTGCAGAAGTCTTCATAATCTTGAACTTGTTGTTAATGACTAAGTCTTAGAATACAGAACTCTGATTTTTAAGGACATAACTCATGCAGTGCAGGGTAATATAGGACAAAGCTGTTTGGTTTTTTTATTATCATTTATGTCCACTGGATTACATTGACTGACCTTATCAGTGAAAACCATCATATTATTGAAGATCTAGTCAGGAATATACATGATGACAAGTACTAGTAGTAGTTCAATGTGAGAGATTAGAAACTGGATGAGAATGAGCTGTTGATGTGGCTTCTGAGAACTAGAGGTTGATGTGGCTTCCTTTAGCTATGTGACAATTTCTGTTTGGTAATGAAATGACCAAGAAGATTACAGTGTTTCAGTAATACACAATGAAGAATTAAACTACTCCAGCCCACTTCCAACTGATAGACATTAAATGCCCATGTTCCATTGGATGTTATATTTGTTAAAAAAATAAATACAATTTATAAAAATCAAGTGATATTGCATTAGGTTAATCTATTTTTTTTTTTTAATTCAAAACTTCTGATGTTTGCAAAAAGGAGGTCTGACCACAATTTCCAAGAAATCTGGAATTCACAGATTTAATTTAATATCTGTACCAAGTGCACATCATTCTAAAAATGTTCTAATGACAGTGACATCTCAGAATGATTCCATTAAGAAGGAAGAAAATTGTGCAACTGAAAGCTTACTTTCATAAATATATATTATTTGTTTAAGCTGTACACATGTTACAGTCGGACCTGAGTTGTAAGTGCTGATCAGTTTTAAGTGGTAATCAGTCTGTTCGTGCGATATTTGAGTATAGTATTATAGCTAACTGAAAAAATGTGGTTTTAAATGTAAGGAATTAAATTGTTGGAGAAGAGGTCCAGGATGTAAATGTTGCCCTTAAATACTTGCTTTTTTGATAGAGTATTGGCAGTAGATTAAAGCTGACAATGGGTATTACTGTGGTGTGGTTAGATTTCCTACTTCACATATGTTGATACACATCCCTAGTTCTAAAACTATTAAGAATATCGCAGTCGCTTTAAAATGTCCTTTTTTGTTTGTTTGTCTGTTTTGGGGAGTTTTACTTTTTAACCTGCAGCACTTTTATTTTTAAATTTACTCTAGAAGAAATTTTAGTTAGGAATAATACCAACTGTAATTTAATGTCAGCTTCGATTTTATTGTTAACATTGTTTTGCAGTGGTGACAGCAGCCTGGTGTTTTTTCTGAGTCATTTTTTGAAACACATGGATGTCCATGAGTTTCTGAAGAATATTTTATTATATCATTGCCTGTATATTTAGAATGATTATACTGTGATCTGGCGCAGAGTATTAAATGAAGTAACAGCTTGTCTTTTACATTCTTGAGTTAATCTCCAATTTTTATTGGCACTTATATATTTCATTGTTTATTTTATTAAGTGAAATCTGTTTCTTTTATGTCCTGTGCAGAATGTGAAAGATGATGGGCAGCATGTATGGAGACTGAAACACTTTAACAAGCCTGCCTACTGTAATCTTTGTTTGAACATGCTAATCGGAGTAGGCAAGCAAGGTCTCTGCTGTTCTTGTGAGTATAAGCATTTCAATGTCCATTTGCATACATGTCTGTTACTAGAAATGCTGCACTCAGTGTGTAACAAAGATCTAGTAGCTTCCCAGTACAAACCATTGCCAGCATAGTGATGTGTACCCCTCTGTCTTCTATGCTTGAGCTCTCAAGGTTCCATTTTTAATTTTTCAGGATATTGGGCTTTCAAAGCTGTTTAGGGGAGTTTCCTGTATTATAATAGCCCTTAGTGTTATTTCCCTTTGGAGTCTGCTTCTTTTTTCTTTCTTCTTTTTTTCCTTTTTCTCTCTCACTTTTTTTTCCTCTTTTTCATTGCTTTTCTTTTTCTTTTTTTTCTTTCCTTTTCTCTTTTTTTTTTCCCTCTCTTTTTCTTAGCAAATGTAATGTTTAGTTTTCAACCTTTTATTTTTGTTATTCCTGTTTTGTATATATTAATAATTATTCCTATTCTGTAATAGGTATCAACTTGATTAGCATCTAAATCCTGTGTTTGGTTATTCAAATTTTGCACAGAATTCTTGTTTTGTTAATTGTGAAGGTCAACCCCCGCCCCCCGCTTCCCAGAAATGAAGTTTCTGTAACACTTCTAATGTTTATTTGGTCTGTAAAACTCAGTCTTCTATCCTTTCACATATTAACTGATTGCAGATTTTAAGGTAAAGGAACACAATAAAAATACTGCATCTAATTTGACCTTTGTTAGACTATTAGATGCAAACACTACAGTTGAGTTCCTTAAAATGCATCTGTGTATCTCATAATCTGTGTTTGACCAGCCCATAACATGTATCTTGAGAAACACAAATCTTACTGAAAGATACCTTATCTGTTTGAATGTTTCAAGAGATGAATGATCCATATCTTTCTTTTGTGGTGTGTTTCAATGATTAATCATCTTTTTTTTAAGATCTATTTTCTGATTTGAATACGTTTGGTAGATGATTCCAATGATTGGTTTGTGTTACACCCTACTCCATTAAGTTACTGAGTTCTTTAGTAACAACTATTTTCCTCTCATGATGGTATCAAGTCACCTTTTGTTCTTTTTGATAAATTAATCAGTTTCTTAGTGTAACTTAATTTCTCCATTTTTGGTATGAAAGATAGGCCATCATAGCTGATCAGGACCTTTCTGCCTGTACAGTTTTATTGATTTAATTTGAGGTTAGTTTGAATGCCTGAGGGTTTTGGAATCAACCTTTTCGTTCTCCTCTGTGGGCCACAGATGTCTTCAAAACATAATTCAGATGTAAATTCTCCATGTTTGTGTTTTCACATCGTATCATTTAATTCACAGTACTATGGAATGAGAGAGATACATTATTTAAACTTCAAATAAATAGAAATTGCATAACTTCAGCATAATGAATGCCGATGACAGTAGCTGGAATATGTACTTAAAATGCTGAAATGACTATTAGATATTGAAATGTTGCATTCTTTAATATTCTTTTATGTCAGATTGATGTATACTTAATCTTTGTGAGGAAATATAAGAACCATATATGTTTGAAAGAGAAAAATCTATTGAGAAAATAGATCATTTCTTCAGTAGTTATCAGAAATGTGTAGACGAATTGTACAAATTGCCCCAAAAAAACAGTCTTGTAAGAGCTATCATTTTTTCTGCTTCAGTATACCTCTTTAAAATTTGGGGTTTTTTTCTTGCATTTATTTGGTATCTGAAGATCATCTGCAGGCTCCTTTCAGTTACTTCATGCAGCAATGGACATGAGTCTACTTACAGAACTGTTACACTATTTTCTTATCTCACTAAGCTTCTTCTCCAGTATATTTTCAAAGCATTGCTATAGATTTCATTATTTGCATTTTAGATTGTGTGGGAGGAAAAAAAAAAGGAAGCTGCAGGGGGCCTCACCATCCCTCCATGGTCCAATCAACAATGTTACTCCCTGCAGTTTGTCTGATTAATGGCTGCGCCTCCCACTGGGTTTGTGTAATAGGTGCAAGCAAGGTGTTTAGAAGTACTTTGTGCTTAATTGCTCTCGAGGTCAAAAGTGTGAGACATGTACCATGCAGGGAGAAATAAATTCTCAGTTTTTAATAGTTGACTTTTGAATGGAGGTATAAGCTGTAGCATTATTTCTTCATCTAGACACGGTTGTATAGTTGAAGTCATGAGAACTTTGCATTGTACCCTGGCTTTTGCATATTTTCCAAATGCTGTTGGGGTGATCTTTATAGATGTGGTCAACAATAGCAGTTATGTAAAACTGTTGTGGAATGATTAGGGAAAAAAAAAGCTTCTCAGGAACTGGTATTGGGGAAAATAAGAGTTAAAGTTGGGATGATTACAAGGAAAGCATGAAAACAATTGCTATCTGAAAAATAGACTAATCAACCATTTAAGATTTATAAATCAATAGAAGGAACAACATAAATTCTTTGGCTTTTATTTTTGTGCTTGCCAGATGCTCTTATGCCTATAGTTTGTACAATACAGATTTCTTTCTACTAGCAAATGATACCAAACCATTTGGCAGTCATCAGTTTGTCTTTAATATTTTTGTCATTTGGGAATCATTGTGAAAAAATTTAGTGAGCTCTGATTTAATTAAGCATTTCCTGTTATGCAATGATAGTGCATTCTTGGATTTCTCACTTGCATAATATTTCCTGTTCTAATTGGCCTTTTGTATTTCATGGAAAAAACAGTCTAGTTTGAGTTTTCATTGACTGATTGGATTGATTATGTAGAGGTGGCGTGCTGGTAACATTATTTGTTTCATAAAAATGTAGTATAAATGCCATTGCCTCAACATCTATTAATGTGTTTCTTTTTTTCAGTTTGCAAGTATACTGTCCATGAACGTTGTGTCTCAAGAGCTCCCGCATCTTGCATCAAAACATATGTGAAGTCCAAAAAGAATACTGATGTAAGTTTGGGGTAGCATTAACTGTGCCATGTACCTGTTAATTTAGTAACTCTATATATGTCCACACTTCTCTCTTGCAGGTGATGCACCATTTCTGGGTAGAAGGAAATTGTCCAACAAAATGTGATAAGTGTCACAAAACTATAAAATGTTACCAAGGCTTGACTGGACTTCACTGTGTTTGGTGTCAGATCACGGTGAGTATACTACGGTAAAACATTTTTCACAGGTTAGAGAGATAAAATCTGCATATCTTTTTTACAGCTACATAATTCAAAATTTCTCACACAGTTTTGTCATCAAGATTGGATAATGTGTGTTTAAGAAATAGTATAAGCAGAATATTCATAGGAGTCATTTTTTATAGGTAAATATGCTTAAAGATGTACTCTTCTTCAAGAAAATACACAATGGAGATATGTCACTGTGAAGAGCTGAATTCCCCTTACAGGAAGTTTATAAAAGAGTTTTCAGTTTGAATGAAAGTCGAGGTCACTATGACACTAAGGCAAAATCCTAATTTGTGGTGTACTTTCAGACAAATGAAATTGAGGACGTCTGGGTAGGATACAGTGATTTCAAGTGTCTGGGAATAATAGCAGGGACATCTTGATAATATACTAATCTTTGCACCAGTACACAACTTTTGTGTGATCCTTATTCAGCAGGAACCAATAACTGGAACTAATGACATTCAAGGAACACTGCCCTTATAGGTGAGATCTTCATGCTAGAGGGAGCAATGCCAGTATTTCTGTTACTAGCTGGGGCAGGATTTAAATCTAAATGGGGAGAGATTCAGCCTTATTCTAGGATTTTTGAGGTTTTGCTGATACCATTATTATTATTATTGTTGTGGAACAGCAGTTGTTTGTTCAATGTTTTAAATAATAATATGAGACTGAGGCATTAGTGAATGTTTGTTTTCAACATACAAGTTTGGATGTTTTATGACATATTTTCTTAATTCAAGAATACAAAATATGAAACATTATGAAAGAAGCTAGGTCCAGGATACTTTCAGTGATAAGCTGTTATGATTACTTAAAACCCAATATTTTAGAAGAAAGCAAATATGTAGTCCAGATTGCTGTCAAAATTTGGATAATTTATATAGAGAGTAAAACATCCAATCCAATTTTTTTCCATGTGGATAATTAAATTTAGGCAATGGCTATCTGTGTTTAGATACATAAATTAGAATATTCCACTCGAGATGTAGAAGTGTTTACATCTGTGTAATATGTGTATGTCATTCAAGAAATACATATTTTGTAAGGCTCGGTCTTAAAGTCAAAGTAAGTTGGAAATTCTTTAGCTCCTCAGAAAAATTGATTTCCAATTATTTCATGTAAATCTGTACCAGATTTGTAAAGGCCTTTTAGTTCTTGACAGTACATACCAAGATGTAGAGGACTTCCATAAGAACTCATACTCACTGAGGAAATACTGAAGAATGATTTATCATTGAAATCACTGTCAAGGAAGAAGCTAAATTCTTCTGAAAATATCTTAGCTGCTTCTGATCATATTTAAATGCATATCTATCAATACAAATTAAAAATGAGTTTATGAATTTTGCAAGCCGAAATTGAAAATGTTGGTGTTGATGTTTACAATTTTACAATTGTATTTCCACCAATACTTTAAAGATTTATATTTCTCATAAAATTTATGTTCTATTTTTCAAATAACATTATTAATTTTTTTTTTATGGCTTCAGGTGTAAATTAGGCATATAAGTGAAGTGTTTAAATAAGTTCTTAAAGTGCTGCAAATTTTTTTTTTCAATATCGTATTCACTTTTCTTGTAATTCTGTGTATCATATATATTCTATTGCAATAACTTTCTTTGCTAAAAGTAGTAACTTCATTACTGAAAAAAGTGGTTTAAATTTCTAACACATGCATAATTTTTGATTGGATATTCTGAAGTGATGTAATTATCATCACATCCTTTATGTGTTTTCAACTCGTACAACACCACATTTAGGGCTTGCTGCTGACATATTTTGGTAATGGAAGAGGATGCTAGTTATTACATAACTAATTCTGAGCCCCTTTCATGTGTTTTAAATATCTCTCCTTCTTAAAATTTAATAGGATCACTTCTAATGTCAAATAACTGAACCAAAGCTTGAAATTTAGAGGTGTTTTTCACTAAGGAGCCTTGTTATACTGAGTTCTCAGCCAGGCCCATGATTCCGTTTTCCGTATACTTTGTAGTTCTCTACCACAATATTGAAAATGTTTTTTTCCCTCATTTTCTCTCCAGCAAATACCCTTTTTTCCTATCTTGCGGATACCTGGTTGTGAGGGAGGTAATATTCTATAGAAGCTAGGTTTGGGGTAAGGGAATTTTGGGGAAATGTACTTTAAATCTGGTAAGTTGGGGGTTTTTTTTTTTTTTTTTTTTTTTTTTTTTTTTTTTTT
>JANVCC010000048.1:19495306-19625677 GCA_025345505.1 Todiramphus chloris collaris | reverse complement strand
TTTTTTTTTTTTTTTTTTTTTTTTTCCCCAGAAGAGATGCATATTTTATTTCATTTTGTCAAAGTGCTATTTTCATTAAAGCTACGTATCTTCTGTGATTTCTGTTGTCTGCTCTATGCCAATTCTGTTGTCGAAGATCAACAGAGTCTAATAAGGAGATTAAGCTATTTTTTTTCATAGATAAGTTTGCATGCTATTGAGTAGCAAAGCTGCTAATTACCACTGAATGTGTGAAGATACTTTTATTTGATGTAACAGGGCCTGGTGTGCATTAATTATGGTACAAGTAGCCTTACCACTGAGTCAGAGAATTAACATGACAAATGATTTAGATTACAGGGCTACCAAAATACCCTCACAATAAGGCCTTAATACTTGGAGCAAATCGAAACTCGTTAGACTTTTATTTTCTGTTGCTAAGTAACTGCCTGAAAAGGTAACTTTGCAGTATAAATTAATATGGACAAGGGTAATATTAGGTGCCATTTAGTTCAAAATTCAGAAATGTTATGTCAACATTAGCTGTACCAGATAAGTTCATGAAGACTGTATGACCACTAAAGCGTACTTACTTACATCAGCAACTGGTACAATTTGATTGTAATTTTAATAGAGTTCATACTAACATAGTTAAATCATCTAAGGAAAAATTATTCCGTCGTTGGAAAAATGTGCACTAGAGATTTTATAACAGCTGTTGAACGAATGCCATGTGCTACCTATTATACTAGTATAATCACTTGTTAAATAAGATTTTTACTTTAAAATTTCTGATATTTATTATCCTGATCATTTTTCTTTAATGCAAATATGCATATCTTCTGAAATAATAAAATACTAATCTTTTTTGGAAATACATGTTACCTGAAGAACTTAATGCACAGTTTATTATCTTATCAATGCATAAATAGACTCATAGAATCATCCCTGCCCATGTCAGGAGGGTTGGACCTAGGTGATCTTTAAGGTCCCTTCCAACCCTGACAATTCTATGATGTAGGTTGAAAAAGGCATCAAGTCCAAATCAATAAGCTTTCACCAAATTTCACAATATTAAGTTATATTTTATTGTGGTTATTTCTAATAATATTGTGAATTATACCAATTAAATATGAATGCTGTGCATGATCCACACAACTGTGCCTTTGTACTCTGTAGCTGAATATATATATTGAAATACTCTATTTAGAGACATTTGAATTGAGTTAAATCCTAAAACATCAACATGAACTCTTGATTTCTAATGCAAAATATTTCAATAAATATATCATTACTTGTTGGCATTTTATGTTGATGTTATATGCACATTTTTCCCTTCTACCTTTTTAACAATACAGAAATAATCCAATGCTTTTACAGTCAGAAGACCTGAAGATAGTCTTTCCATGATTTCAGAGTAGGACTCTTCTCATTGCTCTCAGTAAAACTGGATAAATTCTGAGAATAAAGTAGAAAAAGGACAGTAATTCAGGTTCCTCAGCAGTGAAAGTCTGATTATTGATTGAATAAAGATCAAAATTTCCCCAATGTAGCTTAAAACTCTTAGATATCCCTACATTATTCTCTTATATTTCATGTATATTTTCATAGATACTGCAGCATCACTACTGAATTATTACTGACTGTATCAGCTTTAGGTGAGAAGCAGTGTTACACCAATAATGCCAAAGACTGTCCTGAATTACCCCAGATTCCTCACTACTAGCGGAAGTTCCTGGCTCAGTGCAAGAAGCTGTCTTCTGAAATGAAGGTTTTGATCACCGATGTCACTATGCTGATGTTTCTGTATTGCCATGCAATGTTCACATTTTGTGTGCTGGACCACATGCGCAGTGTCCAAACTAGTTTGGAAAATAGTTTGATTGACTGTTTTTGCTTCAAAATAAGTTAATGGGTTTTGTCAATCTAAGAAGCTTTCCGTTGCAGTGTGTTTAATTTTCATTGTAGTACTCCAGTAAAAATTAGATTAGTTAAATTCACTCCATTCTAGCATGCCCCATTTCTTAGACTGCAGTATTAAAATATCTAAGTTGAATCTTCATTTTCTGTCTTCCTGTAGTTGCATAACAAATGTGCTTCACATCTAAAACCTGAATGTGACTGCGGACCCTTGAAGGACCATATTTTGCCACCCACATCAATCTGCCCAGTAGTATTGGTGAGTTGTCCATATGTTTATTTCAGATGTAATCCTCTGTCATGGGTAACAGCTAAACTGATGGTGGGATTGACTTCCAGAGTATTTGTTAAATACACAGAACTGTGTGAACCTTAAGGACAATGGCTAATCCACCCTTTGTAGGCACAAGCATGCTTTATCCTCCGCGTGTTGCGTTTTTCTTCAAGTGAGAATGAACTTTCTGTAGGGCATATTATAACTGAAGCTGACTCAGGTTTTATCACTTACTCAGACTGTACTTACCAGAAACTGTATAGGCAGAACACTTCTACATTTTACATCTTTTATAGATCCAACTTCCCAGAATAATGAAGTTATTCTTATGGACAGTTTTCGCTTGGGATGCATATTGTATATCTGCAATGCTGAGGTCTCTGATATAAGCCGGAGGTTACCTAGAATGATGACACTGGTCTTGCAGTAAGCTATGCATCAACATTATGGTATATTTTATTCTGCAGTCGTGGACAGTAAATTTCTCTGTCCACGAAAACAATAACTCAATGAAAATAAAAATGCATGCTGTGCGCAGGTTGTATAGAAAAGAGCTGACCAGTTTATCATGAAAAAAAGAGCTTCGGAATTAACTTATATATTCATATATTAAATTGGATAGTTTATGCTGATGAAACTCATAGCATCATCGTATTCATAACAGAATAGAACTTATTCCTCTTACTTTAAATATATTTCATAACAAGAGTAAGAATTGCTTGAACTTAAGAAAGAATGATTTGCTGCAGGGAGGAAAACCAAGACAATATACCTTCTAATCTTACATGTGTTTCAGATCATTAAGAATAATATTCATGCCTATTATAAATTACGTATTTTCTGATTAATCCTTTTGGCTGTTTGTTTATAAATCTGCTAAGGGATGGATACTAGACTGTGGCCCTCTGCTTGAGTAAACTGGGACTATTCCATTGCTGGCAGAGAAGGTGAAGCAATGGAAAGCTGACTTTAGTATTCATGAGATATTTTTTAGAATTTATAACAGTAGTTTTGTAGTTTGTCTGCAAATAATATTTTGATATTACCTGGAAACGGTCTGAATAATAATTGAAAAAAAAATATTTTAAGTTTGTTGGATTATTACATTCTGCATTACATTACTGAATTTTCAGGATTGTAGGTCATACTTTAAAAGGTAACATGTAGAAATTATGATTTTGTTATTGGACTGTTTTCGGTTTATTGTTATTTATTGTTTGCCATTCTTATAAACTGAATAAAGCCTCAGCATGAAATTTCAGCTTCAGTTATATTTGCTTAACTCCATTTTCTTCTCAGGAGAGGAAGAGGGATAGAGGAATTAAGGTTTTTCATTCCACAATTGGACTTCAGTTAAGTTGTTTAGAGGATATATAAAACCACTCTAGAGTCAAATGACCCCTGAATAGGTTTATTTTATCTGCAAACTTTGCAGGCATATGTAGAAGTAAATATGTTTTCCTATATCAGAATCATGTTTCAGTATTATGTACTAATAATGTAACATAAAAACATATATTTCACAATGTATATTGTTACGAATGGAAAATATGTTGTACTGTCATTTAATGGTAACTTCATAATTTCATAGTATATGTGTTCATCTAGTTGTTTCTTCAAAAAAACCCCATTATAATCCTGAGTGTATGTACATTACAAACAATACAGCAGTGACCTAGCTAATAGGAATTCCACCTAGAAATCATTTATTACAGTGTGCATATTATTTATTTTGCTAATTTTTTAATTAGTTTCTCCTGTTTCCTGTTAGGGGATTCCTTTTGAGAAACAAGTGTATGAGAAACAAACAGTGTATGTGTAACTAGCACTCTCAATAATGTGAAAACCATATATCTACATCAAAATTACATAAAGATACAATAGGAAGTGTGTCTGTTAATAGAAATGATGTGTTCAGACATACGAAATCTGATGTACCTGACAATGCAAGGGTTTTCCACCTAGGACACCTTCAGTGGTCAGCTGAGTGATAATATTCTTGCAATGCAACCTCTATGTGGAAGATAAAGAAAAGCAGATAACCACAGTGCTTTCTGTACCAGGTTTATCCTGGAGTATTATGAGGTATCAGAGAAGAATGTATCTCCTTCTCCCATAGAATAAGTTATAGGAGTTGTGGGAAAATAGGAAGGTGAAAAATCTGTCTTTGACCTCCCAAAAGTTTTGGCCCTCCCTTCCATCTGTAACTTTGACAGTTAAACAATCAGAGTTCATCTCAGACCAAGACACCTTCTTGTAAGTTTTCCTTCAGGAGTACAGGTTAAATACCTTCTCATCTTTTCTGTTTTGTGGAACTAAGGACATTCGTATTTCCAACTTTTTCATCCATCGTGTCTCATTTCTTCAGTTTGTGTGAAGTCCACACTCAACTCTTTCTTCATAGATAAAGAGAATTTTACCGTAAATTGCATTTCACAGCACCATGTATTATATTAAGCCAGAGCTACCAAACCGGTGTCTTAGCTGCAATTTGTTGTTCTAGCCCACACATATAGTCTCAGTTTTTCCATTTCCTAGGTATCCATTGGTGTTCAAAATCACTGCTGCAGCTGTGAAGAATAAATGCAAAAACTACCTGTCCTAATTGTAGTATCACAAAGGGTTACATTTCTCTTTCCCCTAAACATAACCATCTCAGCTCAGGTGACTGTTCTAAATTACTCATTTCTGGAGTCCTTAGACATGAGAGATTCCTCCTAAGTAGAGTGACTGGCATGATCCTCTCATACTGTCTTTTCTTTTAATGGCTGGAGAGAGAACCCAAATGCCTGGTCCTCTGCAAGTTAGATGGCTGGTCAGAGTTAATTAAGGGGGCTCCCATCTTCAAAACTGCATAAAATGGACCTTGTCAAATGTTATTCCTAAAACTATGGGGAAATTGACGCGGTTTGATATGTGTATATCATGAAAGAATTACATGTCCATCTAGATTCAATGCCATATAAAGATTTCTCGTATTTCACTGCAGTGCTTTTAAATGTTTAGTAAACTGTATCCTGTCGACTTTAAAACTGGTCCTCTTTACTGTGTACCATGTATAAGGCTTGTTGTACAGTGAAGTTTTTTGTTCAAGTTAAATGAGTTTTGTCATAAACTGTGTGTGCAGATCTCAAGTGATAGTCTTTTAATAGATGTCAGATACACTTTAATGTTACTTTCTTTTATTTCGGTAACGTTTTAATTAATTCATACTGATTGAATAAATGTACATTGAGACTTGTTTCCTAATGAGGGCACATTTAGAGGAAAGGTTTTGCATCATTCTGATATCCTGTGGGTAATTATATTCTAATTATATGGTGGGGGGGAAAAAGTCTATAACTCAGTGCTGATATTGTTCATTGGACCCAATTAATTACATACACATAATGAAAGTTCATGATAAGGTTGACTGGCAGCGAGTTTAAAAATCTTTAACTCAATTGAATCCTAACCTACTGAGTACAGAATTAGATTGTAACCAGGTTAAAAACTGGGCATTGAGATGAAATGAGTGAGTAGTGAGGGGAAAAAAAAAAAAAAATTGGTCTGTATGATATACCTTCTCTCCCCATGCCCCTTTATAAGACAGAAAGGGAAAAATACTAATATGCATTTTGGCTTATTACTTTCATGCCTTCCTTTACTGTGCTCCATTTATTGAAGAAGACAAATGATGTTCTAATTTGTATTTATGATTGTAGATAAGTAATTGGACTTTTCTGTTTCCCACCAAAATAGGTATAGACTGGGGTAATAACATGTCAACCAATAAAAGCCTACTATTTAATAAATTTATATTTATTTCACAGTGTGTGATGATTTTGATTCTCCTGTTATGTCAGTTTTACAATGAAATATATTTTTACTTAATTTCTAACACGGGTTCTGAAAACTATAATTAAAACTGTTAATCATGGAATAAAAAGAAAATTATGGTATAAATTGTAGAACGTAAGGTACCCTGATTACGGTGCGAGCATTCCTGTCTCCATAGTAAATGGTTTATTTCAAAGAGGGAGGGTCTGGTATAGTATGGAAGGCAAGTAGTGAAAGAAACAGAATTTTAAATCAGATACGCTTCCTCATACTTGATTTTCAACTTCATTGTTCATCATTCTGGACTAATTGTTCATGAAAAACAGTTTGGAACATCTCACGTTTCTTTCTATGAAGATGCTTATAACTTAATCATAGAATCATAGAATTGTCAGGGTTGGAAGGGACCTTAAAGATCATCTAGTTCCAAACCCCCTGCCAATGGCAGGGATGCCTCCCACTAGATCAGGTTGCTCAGAGCCCCATCCAGCCTGGTCTTAGAAACTTTCAAGGATGGGGCTTCCACCACCTCTCTGGGCAACCTGTTCCAGTGTCTCACCACTCTCATGCTGAAGAAATTCTTCCTAATGTCTAATCTGAATTGACCTATCTCTAGTTTTAATCCATTCCTTCTGGTCCTATCACTGATCAAGAGCCTAAAAAGTCCCTCCCCAGCTTTCTTGTAGGTCCCCTTCAGATACTGGAAGGTCACAATAAGGTCTTCCTGGAGCCTTTTCTTCTCCAGACTGGAAAACCCCAACTCTCTCAGTCTGTCCTCATAGGAGAGGTGCTCCAGCCCTCTGATCATCCTCGTCACCCTTCTCTGGACACGTTCCAGCATGTCCATATCCTTCTTGTAACAGGGGCTCCAGAACTGGATGCCATACTCCAGGACTACTGGAGTACTTCTTAGGACAGAATCATTTAAGCATAAATTCTATTTATATAAATAAAGAATATGTATATATATGGAGAATTCAGTGTATATAAAATATATAAAGAATTTTTATAAATGATCGTGTAAATGTGTTAGGATGGTATTTTACATTAGGTTTATACAAAATAAAATTCACTTGACCTCTTATTTAAAAATATAAACGGTTATATACTTTAATGGAAGAAACAGATCTAGCTGGTTTGGCATCTTATTGTATAAGAACATAAATGTTGAAAAATCTTTTGGTTATAACTCATTTTATTTAGGCACGTAAAACAAAATAGCAGGTTACAAATGTTTTAGCTAAGAAATGTGCCTTGTGCAACTAAACAATATACACTATTTCCTGTAGCTTCAAACCTTTGTGTAAATATAGCAAGTATGTTGAGATTCTTTCCGTGTTAAAATTGCAACATGGCTCAATAGATATTTTTCCATGTCTGATGTTTTACTAATACTATTTTCCTGTGAGGTGCGTAAATGTTACTCGCATAGGAAAGCAGAAATGTAGAGAAAGAAAAAGAGAATTAGTAGTTGCAGACTGAAGAATAAGATTTCTTAATCCCTTTTCCAGTTTTTAATCCTAAAATGATTCTTTTGTTTTTATTGTAGTAGAGATCAGTTATAACTCAGTTGAATCCAAGCTCAATATGCAGTGCAGGAAGTCAGTGCAGTGTGTAAGAATCTTTATGAGCTATGCCATCCTTTGAAGTTGAGTACTAGCCTTATTCTGAGTTTCTGAACAAAGATACTACCAAAAAAACAGTTACTTGACTCGATATGCTTGAGATGGGGGGGTGGGGGAAATTTATTGAATTTTAAGTAATGACATAGCAATTGAAACAGATTTAAAAAACAAAACAGCACACTTTTTTTCTTGTTCGATTGTGTATCATATTGGAGATTCAGTTCTTTGAGAATCTAAACCAGACTTGAAATATAATGGTGTGCTTATCTATACTAAGAGCTTTTTCATTTCTTTGAAGTCAGAAGGAAATTAATAATTGCCCTGGAGGAAAATGTATCTTCCTAACTAATTATCTGTTCGGCAAACACAGTTCAATGTTAAAATAATAAGATGCTGATAAACTGAAATGGCAGCTATTCAATCATTTTAAGTTATATCTAGTTGCCAGCCCACAATTCCTCACTACTGTCTGTCCCTAAGTTTGTTTCTTACATCCTCTTTCCAATTGGTGTTCAACATACTTTTATTTTCAAAATTATTTTCCAACATTTTTGTCTTTCTTGGACAGTACATATAATTGCCTGCTGTAGCCCAAATTCATTTTAGGTTGCGATTAAATTAGAAGTCTTGGGCCCTACTGTTGTTGCATGTTGATGCGTGTATTGAACGGGTGCAAGATGTAAGGCAAGTTATCTTCAGACAACTAAATGAACTAAGGTCAGCATGCTAAATGAGAAATACTTGATTGTGATTTTGATGTGTAATTCTTGACATCTTTATTAATACATACTAAACAAGCAAGACAACATATATATATATATGAATGAAGTTACGATGTAGAGATTCCTTGTTCAGAACAGTCTTGCAGTCAGCTATTTTGTAAAGTATTTTTACATGACATTGTTTTCATCCCAGTCTTGTCTTTTTTCCACAAATTTTGGCTGCTGGTATTATTGGTGACAAAATATCTCCTGATTGACATAATGTGATTTTTTTTTTCCTTAGCTGCAAATGTTTCTATCAAGACAGCTCTCAAGTAAACTAAAGCCTTACCTTTCCTTTATAATATGGGCATGTACAGCTAGCTCACTGTTAGTGAATTGGTAGTGAATCTTGTCTACAAGATGACTTTTACCTTCAACTGATAGATGCAGAGCTGCATATTGTGCTATAGTTGTATGAGCTTTCAAGGCAGCATGATGTGCTGTCCTAATATTGGCCCTTCTAATTAGTATCTGTGATATGGAGATTTTATAAAGTAAATTTTGAAAATATTTTAACACATCTAAATCACATTTAGTTGGATGTGTTACCTCAGATGTATTAAAGGTAGATTGGTCCCCAGGGTTTTGGGGTAGAGGTGGTGTTTTTTTGTTTTTTTTTTTTTTTTTTTTTTAGTTTTCAGGGTGTTTGAAGCTTTGATGCTCTTTGGTTATTGTGTAACTATGGGCAGAAATTGCATGGAATGGAATTTTTGTAAGCAGAGTCTTGAATACCACATACATTTACAAAATGACAGTGTAGAAGTACCTATTCTAATATTTAATTGTAAGGAAAAGCATCCCTTGAAGATTTCCATGTCATTAAACAAAATCGTCCAAGTTCCTTAAAAAAACCCAAAGTATCAGTTTGGTATTCAAGTCACAAATTTAAACTTCCATGGCTTTCATCCTACCAGCTTTTGAGGATACCTTTCCGTGGTATTTCATGTGTTCCATCTGATCTCTGACCAAATTTCCCTGATGAATACCCTTCAAGTTCAAGTTTCAGTGTTCTGAAATAAGTTGGGTGTAAGGGGTTTTTTTTTGTTTGTTTGGTTTGGGGTTTTTTTGTTGTTTTTTTTTTTTTTTTTTTAATAACTGTCTTAATAATTGTTTCTGTTCATGTGTATTAACATAGAAATTGGTTCTCTCCTTATGCACCCACGTCCCCAAGTTGGGTTTTAGGATATATGCCTCATCTGAAGGCATATGGTATAAAAGAAGTAATTAACATACAGAATTAATCTCAAGTTTTCAGTAGTTACTTGACAAATTGTGTAATGGTATTAACCAACCACTAATAGCTTTATTTAATTTATAAATAAATTGTTGAGTGATGTGTAAAATACATTGTTTTCAATAATCTCAGCTGTGTCCAAAATAATCCAGAAAAATAAATTTGCACTTATTGATTAAGAGACAAGGTGACTAAAAGCAATTTTTGATACATTGTCATGGATTGTGTGTCAGCAGTTTAAATGTAAAGAGGTAGCTATTTTGTAAGCCATTAGTTACTATTCACCTGTTTTCTTGTGGGAAGGAAAAAAAATGTACTTCTCTATAAAGAAAGAGTAGAAACTTTTTGAGGATGAATATTTTCTAGCTTCTCAATTGTAGCAGAAGAAAGGTTTTTAAATAAGATTCCTCACTTTGGATGAGGACAAAATACTATCCTCCAGGTACCAAGTATCTTTTTTTTTTTTTAGAATTCAAAAGAAGAAAGTCCTCTGGTTTTCTAATATTTTTAGCTGGTGTTAAAATGAATATAAATTATATAAAATGACAGCCAAAACATTGGGAGAGTACAGTTGTGCAAATGTGTAAAAAAGAACCATGTCTGTTTGTTGTTAAGTCTAACTGCTGCAGCGTAATGTTCCTCATTGAGTGCTCCCTCCATGCGCCTTGCCATTCCAGCTGTTCGATGTTTAAACTTAACATTCTCTTTTTCCAACAGACCCTACCCACTTTAGGAGGTTTGCTCCCTGAGGTGCGTAACGGGGGGCATCCATGTACACACAAAGTACTAACGGATCATGATATTGTACATTCTTTCTGCTATAAAGTGCATTTTGGGGCTGAACTAAAATTCTGGACATGATACTCTGTGTTATTATTTGAAAGGCTCTGTCTTATTTATCAATTCTTTTTTCTTATTTGGGTGAATAAAGAATAGATACAATTGAGTAGTTCTTACATGACAGTGATCTCTCTGGAGTAATATTGAATGGTAGAAGCTCCAGTTAATGGATATTAACTTAAAAGTGGGAGTTCAAGGGGAGAAAAGGAGGCATGAGAGGGGCAAAAATGGGTGGAAACACTTATGTTGTGGTAAGTACTGTTTTGAAAGGTATATGCTTTGGCACATACCAAAAAAACATTAAAAATACCACAGAAAAGCTTGATTCTTTGAGCCATCAAAATGTACAATAGCTTTCAAAAAGTTGTATTCACAACTGTATCAACCTCATGCATGTACACTAAACAAAATGACTCACAGATACATTAATCATTTTATATGCTTTAATTAACAAGATATTAAGAGCAGCACAACTGTTGTAGAAGTTTCTTACCTTGAAAAATAAATTTTTGCATTTTGTAAAACCATTTCTTAAATGCATGTCAAATATGTCTTAACATTGTGAGAATTTGTATGCTATTATCTACAGATGATTTTATTAAACTGTTATTATCGCATTAAAATATGACACTGTTTCATTCGTGACACTCTTGGATAGCTTAGTAATGTTACAGTGATTTTATAGTTCCTGAAAGAAAGTTATTCAAACTGTCATTTACAACTGGATTAGAAAGTGGGATATGTATTTCATATCTAAAACAATGTATCAGTACAAAAATATGTAAACGAGATTTTTTAAAATGAGATGGTAAATCTTTTTTTTTATTTCATTATTAGATTTATTGAGTAGAATTTAGATACATTATTATATTATTTCATACAAGCTGTAAGTCAGATCATCACTAGCAGTACACATCTAAAAATTATAAGATATATAACTCTAGGAAATCTAGAATGTCCTATCATCTCCTTCAGAACTGTTTTAGAGAGCACTATTAGTACACGTGGTGACACCTGTTGTGATAACATGCATATAAGACGGATGATACAAAATGCTTTATTTTTACTTTCTTCAAAATTTGTCATTGAAGGATGCAGAACTTCAATGATACTGAGGTCAGATATCCATATTTGATTTTTTTTTTAATAGCTCTCTAGACAATTCTTTATCATGAATATAGTTTTTCCTTTTCTTGTATGATGTGTATGGCCTAGCCTTGTGTAGTCACTGCTTAGGAGAAATTGCCTTTGTCTGTGAGTCAAGCAATAGTTTTGCTTATGGGACTGGCACTATAAATTGGAGAAGGAATGTTGCTAATGCAGCAGTCATAGGGCCAAGGCTAACTGTGAGAGTATTTGCTGCTATCTGTATTGTTCTGGAACAAAAAAAAAAAAAAAAACAAAAGCCAACAACTAAAACCAATATCTAAAACATTGCTTGAGGTAATTTGTACTGCATTTTTCTTGTGAGTGATTGATAACAGCAGGTTTGGGCACTGTGGTAAGCATCCTTCATGTACAGACAGTTCTCAGCAGCGTATAAATACTTTTCCTCTAAGTAATACCATGATATATGCAAGGAGACTTTTTAGTGCCACATTTTATAAGTAGGCCTCTTTTGAACAGGGCATTTTTTTTAACCTTTCTAGATGCACATACTGTCCTGGATCTCTTTGTTTCTGTTACTTTTTTTCTTTGAACTATCACAAATATGTTGTTTAGCTTAACAGTTTCCTAGGTTTTTTAAAATTTGCATTCTCTCTCTGATTTTTGTTAAAAAGCAGGGGTTTTTACTAGCTGTTTATCTTCATTACTGACATCTGATTTAATTTTATTTTTTTTTAAGATGTTCTTACTGTTTTCTGTTTAAAGCAGTGATATTGTAATTTAGACTCTCGAACTGATGAAGTTATTCAAAACATCCAAGAGCTCAGTTAACTAACCTAGAATCATCGAATGGTTTGGGTTGGAAGGGATCTTAAAGACATCAAGTTCCAACTCCCCTGCCATGGGCAGGGACACCTCCCATTAGAGCAGGTTGCTTAAAGGCCCCTCCAACTTGTTCTTAGAATCATAGAATCATAAAGGTTGGGAAAAACCTTTAAGATCATCAAGTCCAACCATTAACCCTACTCTACCAAGTCCACCACTAAGCCATATCCTCAAGCACCACATCTATATAGCTTTGAACAACATATTCATGGATGATGACTCAGCCACCTCCCTAGGCAGCATGTTCCAATTCCTGACAACCCTTTCAGGGGAAAAAAAAAAAAAAAATCCTAATGTACAGTTTAAGTCTCCCCTAGTGCAGCTTGAGGCCATTCCTTCCTGTTCTGTCACTAGTTACTTGTGAGAAGAGACCAGCACCTACCTCTCCACTATGTCCTTTCAGGTAGTTGTAGAGGGCAATAATATCTCCCATCAGCCTTCTTTTCTTCAGATTAAATAGCCCCAGTTCCTTCAGGTGCTTCTCATAATACTGTTCTTCAGGCTCTTCACTGGCTTAGTTGCTCTTCTTTGGACACATCCAGTGATGGAGCATCCACAACTTCCCTCAACAACCTATTCCAGTGTCTCACCACCCTCATAATAAAGAACTTCTTTCTAATTTCTAATCTAAATCTACCCTCTTCCAGTTTGAATCCATTATCCCTTGTCTTATCACTACAAGCCCTTATAAGAAGTCCATCCCCAGCCTTCTTGTAGTCCCCCTTCAGATACCATAAGGCCACAATAAGGTCTCCTCAGAACCTTCTCTTCTCCAGACTGAACAACCCCAACTCTCTCAGCATGTCCTTGTAGGAGAGGTGTTTCAGCCTCTCCTCCGGATCATCTTTGTGGCCCTTCTCTGGACCTGCTCCAACAGGTCCATGTCCTTCTTGTGTTAGGGGCTCCATAGCTGGACATGGTATTCCAGGTGGGGTCTCATGAGAGTGGAGTAGAAGATGGGGGAGAATCACTTCCCTTGACATGATGTCCATGCTTCTTTTGATGCAGCCCAGGATATGGTTGGCTTTCTGGGCTGCACTCACATGGTTTTGGCTTCTGTTGAGCTTTTCATCAACAAGCACCCCCAAGCATTTCTCCTCAGGAGGGTTCTTTATCCATACTCCGTACATCCTGTATTTGTGCTTGGGATTGCCCTGACCCAGGTGCATGACTTGGAACTTGGCCTTGTTTGGTATAGGCCCACCCCTCAAGCTTGACAAGGTCACTCTGGATGGCATCCCTTCTCTCCAGCATATTGACTGCACCACACAGCTTGGCGTTGTTCACAAACTTAACGAGGGTCCCAAACCTCACTGCATACAGGAAGTAGACTCCCTTGTTTATTTTCTGTGGCATAGGTTTACCAGTCCATTGGAAACCAATCCCCTGACTAGTTCAATGTCTCCTTGCATTTGTGAAGTAAGGCGAGTGACTGGGGTGTAGTTGGGATTGTGGACACTGATTCTATTTGATAAACATCTGCTATTTTAATTTATGGTGCATTTTTGGACAAGCTAAAAGGACATGATAGGTGCTGCTTATAAATAGAATAAACAAGATACAAAGAGCAAGGACTTTTGCTTTTTGGGTTTGTTTTTTTTTTTTTTTCATTCAGAGTTCTCTGAAATGACCTGACAACAGTCGAAAATATGATTACAGCAACATACTTCTGAGCTTTCCTCTTTCAAATAACCATCAAATTGTGCTTTGTATCAGAAGTTGCCAGAGGCTTAGAATTTGATGTGGATTCTAGTTATTTTTGATACAAAACACATATTTTATAAAAAGCCATTCAGCCAATTGATTAGGACACATTTAGAACAGGTATATTTTGCCAAAGTGGTAAAGTACTCTTGAGGCATCCAACATTTGCTAGCACTTAGGGTAAAATTTTTATAAATTGCTGATCTCTTATCAGTGTGCTTATTAAACAACCAAGTATATTGTGTGATTGGAATTCAAGTTTCAGAATGCCATCCTGGCAATGTCCGATTATCTTTTCACATCACTGCATTAATTTGTTTTGTGACTGCACATTTTTCATCCATCTATTACCTAATCATTATGGAATGTCCAGGCACATAGATGTTATGTGAAGTGGCCAGACATTGTGTAATAACTTGACTGAGATCTCATTTTCATTAAAGCAGAATCTGACATTACTCTCTAGTAAAAGAAAAACAATTTTGTGGAGGCACAGTCTCAGCATAGTTGATAATGTGTTAAAATATTCCATTTTCTCCTTTTCTTTTCTTTTTTCAAGGAAAGACAGGCAACAGTGAAAAAAGAGAAGAGTTGCCCTCAGCAAATGAACAAGCTAGGAGAACGGAACAAAATGCAAAGAGCAAATTCTGTCACCGTAGATGGACAAGGTCTTCAGGTGTGATTATTGTTATTTTAATTTTAAGGAGATACTTGTAGTTATGAAGAGAATGAGAGAGTGAGAAATCTTAAAAGTGAAATATTTCCTATAAATTGACTTTTCTAATATCTCACTTTTACATATTTCAAAATACAAAGGTGAATTCTTCCATCTGTATGGGAATCATGTGGTGTGAATCTGCTTCTTATGTGACTGGTAGGATTTCCTTAGACATTGCGGGGGAGGGTAAACTAGCTCTGAAACACTTGTATTGTGGGTCGAAGCTGAATTGAGTTGTTATAGTGTCTGTCATGCAGCACTGTGTGAATTTACATTATAAATCTGAGGCTATGCTTCGATAACTGTTCAGTATTCTTATTTGGACCTGTTAATGAATAGATAGAGTAAACTTCAAGGTTGTTATTTGTCCAGGTATTTCCATGTAGGGTATTTGGCACATCAAAATGAAGAGTGGAGAGAGGTTGTTATGACAACTCAAAGGAAAAAAAAAAAAACCAAAAAAACCACCCAAAAACCTATGCAATCACATGGCTGTTCCATTGATGGTCTAGTAGGATGTTACAGCCATCATTATTCTTGGCTTTCATATCTCTCTTCCTGTAGTTGCAATCCTCAAAGGCTGCGTTGCTATCCAGATCGTCTACGACAGAGCATGAAGCAATACTCTGGCTCGAGTATTAATTGACAGAAAGCTTAAGTTTGGTCTAATCACTCACAGTGTGACTAATAAACTGGTGTTAAAGGAAGAACACAGTTTTCTAACTTCTGGGTGATATCCCTGAAGTTCCAGTGAGCCCTACTGCTCTGGATGGCCATCTTTGGCATCTCATTTTGGTAGAAGCACCATGTATTGTTATAAATTTTAGTTTTACTCCAAGCATTAGGTTGCTCATAGTATATATTAATGTATTTTTTAAGTCTCTCTTTCCCACTCATGCAATACAGCTCCTAGGATATAGTACCTGGTCTGTTCAAAGTAGTGAACTCCTAGCATCACTGAGTCCTGCACACACAGAGCCTTAAATTATTAAAATTTCTACTTTCATGTAATTAAGGCATAAGATTTTTTATAAGTTTGTTAGCATGATCCAAAACTTATATTCTGTCTTCTCTTTCCATAATGAATTGAAAACATGGGATTCATCATTGCTTTTATTTATTATTGCTTGAGAAGGTGAGAAAGAATGAGAAAGGATTAAGATGGTAGAAAAATTATTGAATGGATTTGAGGTGTTTAGGGAAGTGTTTGGTATTGTTCTGTAATGCCACATCTGTGATGTAGTGAACAATGTAATATGGGTAATCATGGTGATAACATTAGGGTCATCACTACAGAAACATTTCTAATTTGTTGATTATATTGTAGTCTTCTTCACTGTTGGATAAAATTGTTTTCAATTAAAAGGAATCCATATTAGCACCAACTATTACACTTTTTTGTCAGTATTGGTGATGGTAACCTGATCATTGTGAGTATATCTCGAAGAATACCATTGTTAAAGGCTGGGATAAGTGACACTGACAGTTTTGTTTTGGTTTTTTTTCACTCATAGACTATATACACACACACACACACACACACATATATATATATCTCACATATATTTATTGTATTCCAGAAACATAACTGGTAATTAACATTAGTATTTTTCTAGAAGATGGTCTTGATCAAAAAATGTGGGTAGCTGATCCAAGTATACTACTCTAAATCTCCCATATCTAGCTAAAGCATGCTACTCTGATTTTGCTGGCATGGTCTTGTTTAAACACAATCTTCAGTGAACAAGAACATTTTTTTTGTCGGTTTTTGGTGGGTTTTTTTTTTTTAGCCTTTTATATTCAGAGAACTTGGTTGTTATGTTAACTGCTTTTTTTTTTTTTTTTTTTTTTTTTGATTTAAGTTCCCAAGGTAACATATGAAAGATACCCAACTTTCATACTACCGGTTAGACCTGTTTTCTACTTTTTTTTTTTTTTTAGTTTATGTCCCTTGTCCTATACTTTTATGGAGCTTGCCTTTAAATCAATCTAGACTAAGGCATGAAGAAGTTCACCAATTTAGTCTAAATATTTAGTTGCACTGTTTATTATATGGAAAGATCTACATTATCTAGCAAAGTAATGTGGAAAACCTGTAAGAAAATAATTAAAACAAACCTTAGTTTGGAATTGAATGGAATACAAACTGGTTATTAGTTGTGGAGTTTTTTATGGTCCTAAACATTCTAATTGGTTAAATTTTGGAATAAAAGATTTAAAATAGAAGTAAGTTCATAATTTAGTTTTAGTTAAGAAAAATATCAAGACCAAACCTTCCTTCCATCAGACAGCAGCGAGCAGATAACTTAGTGGCAGTGGAGATCTGCACAACTTAAAGACTATTAATCATAGTTAAGCACATTCATCTTACTTCTTTCTAGCTAACCAGCATAATGATCAGGATTATTATTTCTAATTAGAGGAAGTAATAGATCATGTATAACCTTAGGATGAGTCTCATTAATTAACCTGCGTCCTAAGGGATTTCAGTAGGTAGTCCATCTCTGTCACAATGAGCACCATTGGTTTACACTTAGTTTACAGGAACAATCATGTGAATTGGCTAAATAACTAAAATTGATTAAAACAGTAGATAAAAATTAAATATATGTCAAACTTCAGTATATCCTGCAATTTGATATATGTTTCAACAAACAGCACTTCAACAACATACTGTGCCAGAATGTGATAGTGCGTTAGTTTTATGCTAGGTTTAATTTCACAGAGTTTGCTGGAGTTATGAATTATTTGTTGTATATATTGGAACAGATTTGGGTCCATTGTTTGTGAATTTATGGATGGAATTCACTTAATACTCCCTGAGATTTAATGCGAGAAGGAAAGTACTTTTAGATGCCTATAAGATTATGTGCCTATGTCTGTAAGACTCCTTAGCCATCATGTTTCTTAGGTTCTGCCTTAAATTACATTTTATGAAATCTTCAACGTAGAAGATTCTGTTATTATGAATAGGGATTTGGAGCAAGAGCTTTCAGTCTCTGAAGTTGTTAGTGCATGACTTTGGAGATGTTAACTCTGAATTCTCAATATGCTTTTAGACATTCTAGAATTGATATATGCCTAAAAGTGATATTTTTTAAATATGTATAGTCTAGCTTTATAGTTTAAAAACAGGTATTAGAGGGAGAGCATCTGAAGTAATTTTTTTAATGTTCTTCAAGCCTCTGGAGCAAACAGAGTGAACAAACACATCTTACATTATCTATCTGAGAATGAAGACTAGCACCACTGCTTAGAAGGAAGGTGTTATTCTGTAAAGCTAAACATTAATGTGAACATGTAAAACACTCTGTGCACTAAAGAATTAAAAACCATAGTAGAAGTCATTGTTTCCTTCAGTATATCCTATTCTGCATTCTTCTCCTCTGGGTTGCCCTTCTACATGTTTTCTTCTCTACTTTTTTAAGCTTTCCATCTTTCTAAGGTGTTTAAAGGAACTCGTTATTATGATTGTTACATTTTTAAAAGCTTGTGATTTCATATCATATCAAATATTGCAGGTTTCTGTAATTTAAAAAATAAATAAATATTCAGTCAGGTTTAACTTTTCATATAGCTATATCTGAATTTGTAGTGTAGTGTTTTTTTTCACTATGATATAAAGTTTCTTCATAGCTTTTTCCATAGGAAATTACTGTCAGAATCAGTCATGCATTTCTTGCATTTAAAGTTTTTTTCTCTATTGATGGATGTAACCTATATATATAAATATTTCAACGGAATTATAGGTTAAAATGGCATCACAGCTGCAAGACAGACAGCATTAAAAAAAAGTTGCTTGCAATTTGTGGGAAATTAATGAAGTGAGGATTATTGCAAATTATGGAATTGCTTCCAGCTGGATTACATAGCATAACATAGAGTTTGCATTAAGCTTTTTGTTTTCTGTCTACTATAGGAAAAAATGAATGCAACACACAGCATTAATGAGTGGCTGTGTTATTCCCTTCTTTTAGATCACTCCAGTTCCAGGCACTCATCCACTTTTAGTTTTTGTCAATCCTAAAAGTGGTGGGAAACAAGGAGAAAGGTAAGGTTTATTTTCTCTTTTTTTTTTTTTTCCCCTCTCTCTATTATCTCTGTGATGTGTTTAAAAATGAACCTTAAAAGTTTGTACATGAAAAGAAATCCAACATTTTATACTGTTATGCCTGATATTTGAACATCCTATTGCCCTGTTTAGAAGAGGTAAACACTAGTGTATAGTTATAAATTCTACAGTTAAAAGCTAGAATGAGTTCTATACAACAGTTTCACTTCACATCAGAAAAAGTAGTTATATTCAGTGTATGTCTGTGTGATTTGCATGCAGATGTGAGTTGCTATATTTTGCATTGCATTTTTGAAGCTGTTACAATTTTCTTTTAATCTCTGTAGTAAATATACAGACAGGACAATAATTTAAATTGGAAACAGTATTCTATTCTCTAATGTATGACTTACCTATCAAAGATTCAGTGAGTAGACCTCTCCAGCCTCTCTGTAAAATTTCCTACAAGGAATCCTTTTGACTTTTGTAGATAGGAAACATTCTAACAATACATTTGAAGTGTCAAAGTCCAATCACACAGACTTTAAAGACATGCTTAATTTTATATGTTTGTAATTATATTGATTTAAATTCAAAATGCCTTCATATGTTTAAATGTTAGTATATCAGAGGCGTGATAAAACAGAGGTAAGGAGCATTCTCCTCCTACTCTGCCCATCAAACTCAAGCAGAAATGCTGAATTAAGTTACCCCCGAGCAGATTTTTCAGAGTGTACTTCAGAATCACAAGTGCTAACAATGTGGTGTGTATTGCTCATCACATAAATTCCTGAACGTTTATTTTACCGTGTCAGTGCTGTAATTTATCCTTCAATTCTTGTAAAAGGTTGTGGGCTTTTTGCCAAGACCTGACTGAAGATGACACTTGTGGATACTGGGTGATGTGGGTACCCAAAAGCACAAAAGGAGGTATCTGGTGTGATTCTAAAGCTTGGAACCAAGCAAGTAAATTGCAAGCGGGTCAGCTTCTCCTACCTTTTCTCTTCACTGCCTCCATTAGAACGCTTGTTTTCAACAGCGTGCCTTAAAGTAAACTGCTAAAGGGATGAAGTCCTGCAGAGCTGATGGTAGGAGAATTCTCAGAGCTGAAGAACATTTAGCCAAAACTGTACTGAAGACCTCTGAGAGAACAGATTATCATTTAGGAGCTGATTATGTAATCCCTGGACTGGCATACCTTGGTATCAGTAACACCAACAATGCCAGTTGTGTCAAAGGCAGTTAATGCTCTAGAGGATTAATTTTCAACAGTTTCAAGAACATACCTTCACGGTCACCTCAAAACAGTATGAGCCGTCCTGAGTATTCATGTTTCAGATGCAGTAGCAGTGTCGTCTGTGCAGTCAAGGGCATGGTGGAAGGTAATGAACCAGTACTTGCAGCACTAATATGAAGTGAATAGATCAGGGATCCAGTCTGGAATTACACAGGTGAGAGGCAGGTTAGAGATCTGCACTTCTAAAGGTACTTATAACCTAGAAATAGTAAAAAAACTGTTTCACAGCTTTCAGTTCACAGCTCATAAGTGGTCTCAAGTGTTACTGTCTGAATGGGCTTAACACACAAGGGATGTCCTTTAATGTGTAGATATTCTCCAGGGCAAAAGCATGTTTAATACTTGATACCCTTCCCAAGCTCCTATTCTCATTCAGATATTGAAGTCCGACACTTCCCAGTTTATGTTAATGCAACATAACTGGGGCCAAGCAGATTACAGTAAAGATTTCAATTAAAAAAAAAATAAAAATAAAAATAAATTAGTGTCTTATACACACTTTATTCACTAACACCATTACCTGGAAGTATCATTACACAATGAAGTGTATAGCATGAGAGCAGCCACAGCAGCTGAGTATAGTGAAGTATGAGAACCTCTTAAATTGGCTTTGATACCACATAAAATAAAATGTTAAATTGCATACTAATGTGTCAAGGTTGCCCTCAATATTTCTGTGTTAGGAGGAGCACATCAAAAGGTCAGCTGCATAGTCATGTAAACATATCTCAAGTCATTCAGCAGCAGGAGAGAATAACTCATGGTTAGATCTAAAAATAGATTCAAAAAGGTTAAAAAAAAGTACATTTATGCACTATTTGATGAGAAGGGATTTGCCCTCTGCCTTTTAGGTGTTAATGTTTCGTAACCAGTAACATAATAAAATTATTTATAGAAGAATGTTAAGACTGCAGATTAGCTTGAAGGCTTAATTTAAGGGATGAAAACATTTTCAGGGAACAATAATGTTTAACTTTTTTACTTTTCCCGGTTTTTATCTGGCTCCTCTATAGTCAGTAACCAGAAAGAGAAGAATCCTATGTTTCTGCCCCCCTCTGATTTTGTAGCACTTATATATTGTGAAAAGTAAAATCACAGGACATTTGAAGGCATGCACAGTTATGCTGATTCAAGTCAGGCTTTTGACTGTAACAATTTTGTAGTCTAGTCAGGTATTGAGAGGCTAGAAGTAGAGGAGGACCTGTAAAAGAAGTAAGATTTCCACAACAGTGAGGGATAGGGGAAAAAATAAAATAATAAAATCACAACCTACTAATTTTTGGAGATGAGAATTTCATTATCTTGACTCATTCAGGTTAAGGTGACCTTTTACTGAAAGCTATTCTTCAGTCTTTACTTAGGATTTTCTGTATTTGAGAGATCACTATGACTGAAGTTATAATTTCTAATTGACTTTCATTGAACACAGAAAGGTTATTGCAGATACTGTCAAGACTCCAGTGTTCCCACAGTTCCCCATATGAGATTTCATGCCTTGCCATATGGTACCCTAGCCCATTTCATCGCCCTTATACTTGGAGAGAGTGTATGCATCCATCTGACAACCAGTTGAATAAATGCACTCCCCCAATAATACTATGCCATTTCTTTTTCTGTTTTACATTTATATTCAAATCTCTCAAATGCAAAGGACAAGAACTGAGGATCATTTTAAGAGAAGAGAATAGGTTAGGTGCTCTTTAGTTTGGAGTTTTGAATGTTAGAACAGAGGGGTGGTGGGAAACAAATGGATATGTAGAAAAAGCATGTTCAGAACACAAAAATACTATTCTTATAACCATATCTAATGACTTTGTCAATATGTTTTAAAACTTTGATTCCATTAGAAAGCTAGAGCTTTGCAAAAGGTTTAGTGATAAATACCATGTTGTTCTTGAATAGATTTCTATTTTAAAAAGCAATGCTATTAATTTCAGATATAATTGCAAATTAAAGAACTATAAAAATAATGCAGTTATACTTTCTTCTTAATGGAGAGATTCACATGAAACACAAATGCATTTATATTTAGTTAGATTTTAATGATTTAGTCCAATGGATAATACATATGTTTATAATAAATTAGAAGAAAAGTATAATTCAATGTTTATTAAAAAGAAAGTAGCAATTTAGAATTAAAGTTGATGAGTTTAAGCTTTTCACACACCAAAAACCAGATTTTAATTAAACATGAGATTGGATAGGAGTTCAGCAAACCCAGTCAAGTGTCTTCCTTAGGCTGAATCACACTGAAACATGTTTTCAGTCATCATGCATAAAATGGTCAGATGTGGTTAATTTAATCAGGGAAAAAAAAATTGCAGTATGTCCATTTCATCCTAGGACTAACAGTCCTGGATGTCTGCATTTAAGATCTGACTAATCAAGACAACAGCTTTCAATAATCTGTGAATAGAATGTATATATTTAGTACAACATTGACAAAATAGTTTCTTTCAACAGAAAGCACACAACATGCATGTAGTGCTTCTAAAGACTGTTATTGAGGGTAACACTTCTCACATAAGAGTCCTTCTACATCATGCTGTTGTTTTGCTGCACTCATTACTTTGTTTTCCACTTCCCCATTTTCCAATTTATTTGCCTGACCAGCAGGTGAGTTTAAACAATTGTTTCCTTGACAAATGTGCAGTCAGATGCACTGGAGATCAGCTTCCGCACACTGACGTTTCCTGCTGACTCCATGTTCCGTGTCTGTGCAGTACAGGTTGATATCTTTGACCTTTGTTGTTTTCAAATAACTTCGATTCATAGTAGCTTTTCCCTCCTGCCCTCTGATTAATCTGGCTTTTTAAGCTTTCATTTATCTTTGAGATAAAATGTAGAAGCAGTTTCAAATGTTCTTTTTCAAATGTTGTGTGTCTAGGAGAGAAGATCACTGTCAATCTTTTAATTTTGGAGAGGTGTCCTTGCCTATTGTCTTCTCTGCCATTAGGGTTAAGTGAAGCCTATGCTGACCACATCTGGAATAGTCAGACCCTAGATGACTGAAGATACATCACACTGTTGGCACAAGGACAGTTTTTGCCCCAGTGTAGTCAACTTTTCTGCCAGTTTTTAATAGCCAAATGGTTTCTGTCTGTCTATTTCTTTTCTTTCTCTAAAGGAATGATCTTATCACTTTAGAAAGATAACTCAGCCCAGGGTGCATTTGAGTGTTTTCTTCAACAGCAAACCTGTTGAAAAATTATCCCAGCCTTCTTGGCCACTTCTGCAGTTATTTTCTGCCTCCTCAGTTATGCCACTGCAGGTATTTTGAGGTTCAGATGAAATCATGAACATGATTTAAGTGAAGGGAAAAAATTACAACGGAGGATCTTCTCTGAAGACTTGTATTTTAAGTTAAATCCATTTAGTTTTCCAGATCACAGAATAACCCTGCATATCATTACAGAAGCAAAACTGTTTGTTGATAAACTGTGTTGTAGGATAAGAACCAGCTGGAGGTTGTGGTGACAAGTGGTAATTTCATGAACTGGCTTTGTTCATGATATTTCACTCCAGCACAAAAAGCTGTCTTTTGGGGCATTACCCACTACACTGCTGCATGGCTTTGTCAGCTCAAATCTCCAGTCAGAAGGGAACCATGTCCTATTCCTTCCTTGTACATGGAAGCAAGACATTCAAATATATGTCAGCATCAGTAAGATGTTTGGTACTCTAGGTATAAAATTGGAAGCCTAAATTACTGTCCATTTCGTCATCTTCCATGTGTTAGGTCTAGTTTCAGATTAACGTGAAGGCAAATGTTTATAGACAGTTCCTTCTTTTTTTTTTTGGGAATGTATGAATGGAAATGAACTGTCAATTTATAAAATTTTACATACATAAATATGTTCTAATATAACAAAGCATACTGTATCATTTGTAGTGAGTCATAGAATTATTATCTGATATTTGTTTGACTAGTACCTATAAATGGTATGCACTGAATCAAGTATGATGATCTCTTCATTACTGCATGTGGACTTCTGGGTTTTGCCTAGAGATACCTATCTCCCTCCTTATTCAGGATTTTATAGCATTTCATTGATACTTAACTAGTCATTGCCTACACTCACAATACTGGTGGATGTTTTGTAGCAACAAACTTTTAAGCACATCACTTTTAAGCCTTTGGGATTTCGTAGCAATACTATTCACATACTTTTTATGGTCAACTACAAAAATTACATTAGCAGCACCTTTGACCGGGTTAAATCCTATATGTCACTGAGAAACAACTTAAAATCAGTAAATAGAAAATTAAAAAGAAGATACATTTACATTGGTAAGATGCTGCAAATATATGAAATAGAAATATACCGTGTTGTAAACCCACTGTCAAATGTCTGATTGAGTTGTTGTCGCAGCCATTGACATGCTTGCAAAGTGAAACCAGTCATTTCATATTGACTTTTTATGTCAGGAATGGCATCAGGAAGATTGTGCGTGTGTTTCAGTAAAATGCTTTATGAAGAAGCTGATATCACTAAATAATTGAGAAGATAAGAAAATGTTCCAATTTGACAATTTTAGAGATAATTATAAATGTGTTTGTATTCAGTATTCTTACGTTCTTGTCTTCCACCTAGCCTGATAAATTATGCATTGCTATTAAGAAAATAAAATTTAAAGAAAAACTCTCAATATGCACATAGATTGTGTCTAGGCAGTTTTAATTTGCTGAATTTGAAAATGTGGACTTTTTAACTTAAAATTCAGCTCTTAATATGCTTCTATTTTAAGGCAGTAAAAGGAAAGGAAGAGATACTTCAGTGGGTAAAGAAATGCTTTCTAAAGAACTTCAAAATATTAATTAGCTTGAGGACATAGCATTAAAATTAAAAGCAAGAAAACAGGGTTTATAATTTAAACTATTGCCAGAGATCCAAGGTGAATATTTAGTCATTCTGAGCTCCAAATCTTCCATGTGCTCTCTTGTTTCTATGTAAGAAATGAAGCAGATACCACATTGTAGTCAATGTAGGAAATCACATTTCTAGTAATTTTACTATAGGAACAAAATGTTTGTCATACGTTTAGGAAAAGTAACCTCAAATTTATAAAGTTACAGTTTTGATATATTCTGCTATTTAAAGAAGTTTATGCTAGGGTGGGACAGCAAATGGGGTCTCTTGTAGGATGGGACAATGTTTTTTATGCTATATCAATAAATTGCTTCCTATTATTCAGATAATTTAAAAATGTGTAATTTAAAGAAAAACAAAGGTTTTGAGTCTCTTTCATTATCTTCCTGTTCAAATATAATCCAAAGGTGATGTAGTTGACAATAGATTTGCTCTCTTACAATGTTGTTCAGCCTATGGGGACATCTTTGGTAGATTACAAAGCCAATTTGATTTGCAATTAATTATAATTGTAATTTTGCATTAGCAATAAACTTCAGGAATAAATCTCTCCTTCACCATGGAGTTATTTTAATAACAAGCAATGTGCTTTACCAAATGCTTTTTGACTCGCCTTTTCTTATATTATTGCACTTCCTTTTTTTTTTTCCTGTCTATATACAGCATTTGAATTGTAGCTAGCTTGTAGCACTTCCGTCTCAACATTATTCCCACAATACACTGTATGTATTATTATGCTGTGTCAAATATTTGTTTGGTTTTTGTATAAATGAGATCTTGCAGTTCAAATAATTAAAGTGTCTGTTAGATTCATTAATGTTTTAATTTACAAAAAACCCAACGACAACAAACCAAACATGCAAGTAAATATTTTCTCTTTGTCTCTTTTACTTCTTCAGAATTTATAGAAAATTTCAGTACCTTTTAAATCCTCGTCAAGTTTATAGTCTTTCTGGAAATGGACCAATGCCAGGGTAAGTCTTCAGTTAATATTATTACCAGGAACTCATTTAATAAAATGCTGCATAATCAAATGAACAGACTGAGGTACATATAGCATGTTTTGAATGTATCAACACTACAGACCTCTTAATGGCTGCAGGAATTTACAGGTATTATTTGTTTACGTTTACAAATGAAACTGTGTATCCTGTGTTTTACTTGATAACTATGCAGTACTCCATAGGAATAGTGGGATATATTTCATTCTATTTGCAGCTTTTTCTGTTGTATCAGGAAACCAAGTTTATATGAGGGTCTAGTAGCCTTGAAGACTGACCTGCAGAACATAAATTTATAAATGTGTGCGCACATATGTATGTTTCTGTGTAATATGTGTGTGTGTGTATATATATATTATACACATATATATTGTTAAGCATTTCAGGTATAGAATGTTGTTTCAAATTACAGTGACTGCTCACTCCTTATCAGTTCCCTAATCTTGGGGAAGTAGAGGGCAGAAAATGACTGGACAGGCTATATTATGTTGGTAGTGACTTTTTACAGGGACTGCAGTGTTACGTGAACCAGGTAGTGCTGCAGTCACTCACCTACCATGCTTCTTCCTATTTTGCATTTATGTCAAGACAGCACAACTGCAGTATTTGCCACCTGTAATTGTCACCCTTTTAAGTAGTGGGTATTTTGGTAGAAGAAATCAGGCAGACCAGCACTGAACATGTGGTCTGTGTGTCCTTTTGTGTTTGTTGAATTTTATTTGGTTATGTCACTGATACATGAGATTTTACATCAGAGGGAATAGTTGCAGAAGGATATTAGGCAGTACATGTTCACTGACATGAAGTTTAAACTGGTTTTTGAATTTATTCTTTTTTTTAATCTTGTGAATTTTTATTTGTTCAGAATTTTTTCTTTTAAATTGGAGGAAAATAAGATAAAGGTGGACATGCCTACGGTTTGTTCCTTGCTAAGTTATATTTCAGTTGTCACAGGTATATTACTGGATAGAGTAACTCTGTTACTCTGATGTTTTCTGCGAGTACTTATGATTTTAAGGCCAAATATACAGGAAGCTGTTCTCTCTCAAAACCATTCTGCATTAATTGTCCATTTATTATTTTAAGATTGGGATGTGTATAGGAATAATTAAAATGAAAAATTTATTGGGACAAGTCCTTTTTGAAATTAAGATTCTCAGGATATCTTGCACTACAGTGTGGCTAACGTACAACCTGCAGAATGGTGCAAAAACCTGCTCAAAAAATTTAAATCATGACATGCAAGATTTCTTTCATGTATATAATTTTATCCTGTACCTGGATGCAAGTGCCATTTTGTTATTCAAATGGTATTTATTAATTGTGTTTTGTTGTCTTGACACGTGGAAAATTCAAGTAATCTTAATTCAAAGAGTAAGTAGAGTAGAAAAACTGGAAAACCTTATTTCAGGAATTTATACAAAATTTTAACTGAGATAAAACTAGTAACCAATATTGATTTACATACCAAAAAAAAAAAAAAATTCAAACCATACTTAGTGACTACATTTCTGCCCGTTACTGACCTGGTTTTTATGTACCTTGTAATGTAACAGAAAATGTATTTTAAGGCAGAAGCACAAGAGGGCAGTGTTAAGTTCAAACTGAAACCCTGCACTCGAAGCAATTTAAACTTTATGGTCTTTTGACTGAGGAGAGTGTTTTTTAGAAAATATTTTCAATTTCTCTTCCTGTTAGGAATAGAAATAGTTTTACTTCAGAATTGCTTTGAAGAAATTTCTAATTAATTTTCAAACAGACACTGCATTTTATTAAGCTTGTTTGGGTATATTTTTCATTCATTCCACAGAAATGAATAATCCTAAAATTCCAGTTTATCTCCTGCCATCACTTTTTGCCTCTGGCAGGACTGTGTAGTCTGCATATAATTTGTCCTTTAAGCGAGCAGTTGAATAAACTCTGTATTTCACTTACCAGTCCTTGTTTCCCTTTCTGTGAGGGCTCGATTGCCTAATAAAACCTACCCACCCATCCATCCACTCACTCATCCATCTCTATAATGCCAGTTATAGTGGATTGTCAATCAAAATGTTACATTTATTTAATATTGTCATATGTGTCATTTAGATTGAAATGGAACAGAGAGGGGGATTGCACAGCACAGAGAAAAATGAAAGTGTATTTTTTCTTCATGCCAATAAATGTTATTTAGCAGAGAGGAATAAACATGATCTGATTTTATTTAAAGGTATTTATGATTATTGTAGTACATTTTAATTGAGTCTATGTTGAGATATTTTTTTCTTTTGAATACTAATTTAAGATACATTCACTCAACCTATAGAATGTTTATAGTTTTAGGGGAGAATTTACATGGTTTTGGTAGAGCCAAGCTGTCTGCTTTAAACCACAAGTTAATGTTTTCTCTTTTTTTATGATGTATTTTTCTCATGGGCTACTGTTATCAACCAAGTAGTTAATGTTCACAAGTCTTCTACCTTGAGTTCCAAACATCTGTTATTAACATGAATTAGTATTTCCATTTAATTTCTTTTGAAAGTCTAAGTATCTCCTGTTTAGCTCACAGGGACACAGATGAGAAGTAGACCAATACAGTACTAAGTCATGGGGGGGACTGTGAAACCACTGTATTTTTTTATATATTTTTTTAAGTCAACAACTCAATCACTAGGTCTTTTATTCTTCCACTTCAGTGAGATAACCATGTCTTTTCAGAGAACTGTGTTGGAATAAAGGGGTCCTGAGCAGACCTGAGCTGGAATAGGGTTAAAATGAACTTTGTTCAGAGGAAGACAGGCCCCTAGTGGAGTCCCATATTTTAATTTCTTTGAAATCTGGAAATAATACATTTTATTTTCCCTTTCAGTCCTCTCCCTTAAAACAAGCAAACACCACACTACCCACGTCTCTCCAACCCCTCCCCGCACCCCAGAGTAAGACAAAACAAGAAAAACCCACACAACCCTCCTGCCCCCTCTTGTAGTATCAATTATTGTGCATTTTTTTATTAATATGCTGGCATGTAGCAGGGTCAAAAGAAAAATGGTTTAAACAAGTTGACAATGAATTTTGGTATTGCTAATTCTTCAAGTGGATGTGTCACCTACTTTTGTAGTAGATGGGATGATACTTGCATAACTGTAGGGACAGCAGCAAAGATGTTTCTTGTAGTTTCATAGCATGCCTAAGCTAAGCTTTTCAGAGATGTTTATGTCAAGACTCATGTGTGGAATCTCTATAAAAATATGTACGTGATGCAAATAAATCATACGGCAGCTGACACTCTGACGTTGATTCCTTTCCAACAGTGGCAACTGACCTGCTGCAAGGTCTGAAAATCAAGGAGCTCTCAGTCAAAGGGCAACAGTACACTTTAAACACTGGTATAATAATTAATAGTTTAGAGATTCTTTATTTGGAAGTAGAGAGATACGAATGAGCAGGAGAAACCCTGTAAACTCTGCAGCTGAACACAGGCATAAAGGGTACTCCACATTTACAGACTGCCACAGTTAACAAAGTGATGTGAAAATTGCCAGGCTGATACATTGTGCAATTTGTGCCTAGCACCTGTGTTTTTAGCCTTGAAAAGAGTTTCCCTGTTTGGTTGTTATATCTCTATAGGAGTCTTCTACTTCTGACAACAACTGTTATTGTGGATTTAATGATCTTGAAGAATCTGAAATTCAGTTATTGTTCACCTCACAGAGAGGTAAATAATAGCTGTATGAATAGCAGTTGAGCCACAGACCCACATGACTCTTTGGAGAGGTCACCGTTTCACAAAGGCTTTGTCCCTCTGAAAAGGCTCCCATTCCCTTAAGTCTATTATTTAAAATGTCTAATTTATGTTATTTTTATACTACACATAGAAATTATATCCACAAAAGTTGTATTTCTTTGTAAGTCCCTTAAACACTTAATTTGGAGAACATGTACTTTTTTAAATTCTATCTGCTAGTTTACCTCAACAGGCCTTTTTAAATCTTAAATTCTGTCCACTTAAAAGATGCCCAAGATGGCCAAACTGAATCCTTACAACTTACTGTGTAATTTAGTTGGGAATATACAGCACCTGGGCCTTTATAACTTCACAAAGCAATAGGCCTATTTTGAAAATTACACTATTTTCCCTGATTATCAGCATTTCTTTGCTGATGGACATTTGGAATATCCAGAGTATTCTTGGAAGACACACCAAGAATAATTTGAGACGATAATAACTGCATAGTTATTTTCTCCTGAACAAAACCTTGAACTTTGTCTATATTTTTGTGGAAGGATTATATTTTTTGCCTAAGAATGGCAAAGCAAGGCATGGTGTGTTGGTTGTACTCTAATGATTAAAATTACTGTTGTGCACCTTAAGTCAATAGTACTTACAACTCAGTAAGCCTTCGCATGTGAAACTTAAACCTTGGGTTTAAAGATGTATTTTAAACAGCTGTTTAACAATATTTTTACCTGCATGACTTATGTGGTGCATGCTGCATATATAGCACAGTCTTTAAATTTTGTAAATATCACCATCTATTTCAGTTTAGATTGACAAAGTTCTGAACCAGATTCATTCACCTTTCTCTTAACCATTGTAATTGTTCAATAGTGAGTCTGACACACACTTGCAGTCTTTGTGTGAAATCTATCTTAAAAGCCTCTGCCACATAATTTAGCCTGTCTGTGATGCTTAAAAACCTCTTCTTGTATTCTTGAACTGGTTCTCTTTTCTCAGTCATTCCCAAAAAAGCTTTTTTAACTATTACTGTTAAGATACTTCTGAACTTATGACATTCAGCATCTATTGCTTCGCACGCTACCCAGCATATATTGCTTCACTTTTCCCACCAATGCTTCTATATTTCTTCTTCCAACTGACATATATCTCTGCCATATCTGCAAGGCTGCTACCTATGTGTGGGTATTATGGAGATAAAGCAGATTTTATTCTTGCAGGGATCATAGGTTCGACACTCATTATTGTTCAGTACCTCTATTAGAATCATTTGGGGCTATCTAGTGACTATAATGCTATACTGTAAAAATATGTTGGTATACATCTTAAGCAGTAGTCAAGGAAAACCTAAACTTTGGTTGGATAGGCCTTTGAGCAACCTGAGCTAGTGAAAAATATCCATCCCCGTCCTCCCCCCCGTGGCAGGGGCATTGGACTAGATGATCTTTAAAGGTAACTTCCAACCCAAACCTTTCTATAACCCATTTTTGAAAACCCATTTTTAAAATGGGTAGAAAGCATGACCCCAGGAACAGCAAACCTGTCAGCCTCACCTCTCTGGTGGGAAGATCATGGAACAGATCCTCCTAGAAACTATGATAAGGCACATGGAGGATGCGGAGGTGATTTGAGACCATAATTATGGCTTCTCCAAGGACAAGTCCTGCCTTACCAGTCTAGTGGCCTTCGCTGATGGACTGACTACAGTGGTGAACAAGGGAATGGTAGATAGATGTCAGTTTTGCAGTTTCTGGTTTACCTGTTTCTCATATTTTATTTAATTTCTGACAAGGTTATTGATACAATTTCTCTAAAGGTTTTTTATATAATGGGTGTATGTTCTTGTACTTAATGTCATAATTGTCATATAGGGATAGTAAAGAGTAATCACCTAAATTGTTAAAAAATTATGATAATTTTTTTTTTAAAGTAGAAATAAAACTTTTGGGGAAGAGACCCACTGTAAGTACTGTCATATTTTTGTTATTTGATGTTTATTATATATACCTAGAATTCCTGTACAATTTTATATATCAGTTCAAGAAGATAGGACTACATTTTCTATTGTTATCCTGTACATTAGTCTGTCAGTGCACAAAGCCTTTATGAAGACTTTTTTATTTTTACTTCAAACCACTTTTACTAAGTTTTTCCTCCAACATTTTTTTTGGTTTTTTAAACCATAGAAGAAATGTTCTGTGGATGAGAGGTAACAGGTGCTATTAAATCACAAATTGACTAAAGCTATATTGATAAGCAATATTGACATTTTAACATAAGTTCTACTATGAAATCTGTCAAATTCTACTTTTACAATTCTAACACTTACTGAGTTCAAAAGAAATCTTATAAAGAGCAAACCATGTTCCCATCCCAACTCTTAATGTAGGCTGCACATTCTAATTCAATGAATTAGATTTATTTACATATATAATTATAGAACTATATTTAATTTTATAAATTAGCTTGATTTTATAAATATTTATATTTGTTGTATTATATTTATATACACTAAATTTATATATGCAAATATATTATGTAAGATATATTATACTTTATTTTTATGTATTTTGTGTGTTTTATATTTATATAATGTATGTATCATTTTAATATTTAAATTTATAAAAAGAGAAGTAATATGAACTTACTGCTGTACTATGAAACTGAAAAATTTGCTGTGTATACATATAAAATGTTTTGGGGGAAATATGAATGAATCTTATTGAGAATTTTTCTGACAATATGATTTTTTCAGATTCTTCAATCCTCCATTTTCTTAGGATTTTTTTTTTTAATGAAGATTAAATATACAGTCCAAACAAAAAAAAAATGTTTGCTAGCCATATGGTGATGATGCTTGTTTATAAAAAGGGAGATGGAGGTTTAGGCCTGTGTTCTGCCTGTCTGGATTAATGCTAGCAACCCTGTACTTTTGGTGGTGGTTTTTTTCTTTGTCTGTTTATTTGGTTTTTCCAGACTTTCTTTTTGACATCTGTTACATGTGGTAGAAATGCTTAAATATTTATAGAAGTTAGTACCCTGCTGTCACCTCTGGGCTATAATTTGATTTTACATTAATCTGAAATACCCTCAGTTCTGGAAGCAATATAATTAAATCTGCTAACTGTCTACAGACCCAACACATTGGATCAAAGTGTGAATGCTGGTGATGGGAGGCATTTGTCTCTTTGCCAGGTCTCGTGAAGTGACAAAGATGCACACCTGTGGGCCAGGGCATATCTCAGTGCCCACTCTTACAGTGGTAGGAAGTTACTTCCAGCACAGGGTCTTTCAGCACATGTGCCCATTAGAAGAAGTGTACTCCAAATGTAGCCAGTCAGATTTGGCACACAGTATTTTGGATCAGAAGAGACCCTATAGCACTTGTCCTGCAGATGTGTAAAGTAGAACATAAAAGGTGAGAAGGGCAGAGCAGGCTGTAATGCAGAATGAGTAAGCATCCTTCAGACATTGTACTTGGCACTTGAAATTGTCTAAGAGCTCTTCTGAGCCAACAAAATTAGAGGGAGTGGGACAACAATGTCATGGACTTAATTCTGTGTAGCTTTGCTAACCTTGAAATTCTGCTCTAAAACTTGTAGAGCAGGTTGTCCTGTCATCTTCTACCTCTTAAGTAACATTTTTTGACCATTGTGCTTTTAATTTCCTTCTCCCATGCTCTTTCATTTATTCTGTAGTTTTTCATGTGCTCTTGATTTTTAACAAGAGGCCTTAAAGAATTTTTAAAACTTTCTAGGGAGAGTAACACCATTCACTGTGCAGCACTAAAGTTTCCTATGGAAAATAGCTTGAATTAAAAACTTGCAAGTTATTGTCTTTATTTATTTGTATTTAAGAATTTGTGTACAATATACTAATTGTGCATTCATTAGGAGACTGCAAATTGGAAAACAGATCTGGTCACTAGTATCAAAAGCTGCCTGGACTTGTTCCTGTGTGATCTACTCTAGGCAATCCTGCTCTAGCACGGGGCTTGGACTAGATGATCTTTAGAGGGCCCTCCTAACCCTTAACATTCTGTGGTATGGAATATGCATTAAGATGTCTGTGACACTCATGAGTAGAATATGTGAATATACATACACGCACACACACATATATATATAATAATTCAATAAAATTACTGGAATGTTTTGGTCTAGTCAAAATTTATGTGTAAGGGCCAATTTCAGTATGTGTCGAAAGCTCTCCTGGAAAGATGCATTTTAGTTGAAAATATAGCACCTTAGAGTTGTTTTAATAGAGCTTCACTTTTCAGCATTATGGAGCATTGGTATTGAATGAAGTGGATAATAAGGTGGTGATACTGTCCAGCACTCAATGGATATGGAAGAAAAAATATCTAGGCAAATATTACTGAAGATATTTCAGGTTTAAAATATGGTTTGCAGGATGATGGAATGGGTGCATTCAATATGATGCTTACTTATTTTGTATTAAATGATAGTGCAAAGCTGTTTTTATCAACCACAAAGTGCTCGGCTTGTTATATTTTACTGTACTATCAGAAATATACTATTTTCATATACTTTTATAGCCAGCACCTCAAAAGGAAATGTGGCTAATATATTTAGCCACCTTAGAATTTTTCTTCTTGAGAGACGTTTACAAATAGATGAACAGATTACATTTTCTGACAGTAGTTTCAAACAAGACTTGAAGTGAGACAAAGATTTGGATTGAGCATCAGGTCCAAGCTATTTCTAGAATTAGTGTACCATAATAACCCTTGAATGAATAACTTCATATTAAAATGTTCAGATAATGCAATGTTGGATTGTATTTGTCTAAAAAAAGAATACATGAACAGAGGTGAGTATTCATTCAAGTGTTCACTTGCTATTTACTATTAAATGAAATGCCTTAAGCCTTAAAATGTGTGCATAATGCACAATGATTTTATGATAATTAAATAGATATCTTAATTTACTTTTTTTAGGTTAAATTTTTTCCGAGATGTTCCTGAGTTCAGAGTACTAGCATGTGGTGGAGATGGAACCGTAGGCTGGATTTTGGATTGCATAGGTAAGCAATATTGTTTACACAGTTTTGCTTGACTCGTGTTTTTCATTTTGCTGCTCTTCTCTATATGCCAAAGTATTAATATAGCTCTTTCAAATATGATCTTGTTTATTTTTGAAGTTTCTTAGTTTGGGACATGATTATTTTTGAGGATATTCAAATTGCAAAGGATATTCAAAATCCAGAGATAAATCTAGTGTTTGCAGTCACCTGGATTTACAGAAAGCAAGAAATTTGAATCAGTCTATTTTAATTTCAGTTTGAAGTCCATCCCCCAAACTGAATCAAATCTAAGTTTTCTTTTAGGACTATTTACTTTAGCTCATTTGCTTTTTCAGTTACCAAACTTGTAAGTGTTTGTTCATGCTCCATTATCCCATAATGGAGGTAATGAGCTAACAGCCATTTTAGGTTTTGAGTTTTTTCCGTCAGTTGGCCATAAAGGCATTTGTACAAATCATTAGGAAGGCTCAGAATTCAACATACTACAGTCTTAAACTTCCTAGGACTTATTAGGGAGAGTATCTTCCACACCATGTGATCGTTTATTTGGCATTAGAGAGGCTGCAGAGAAAACAAGTGGGAATGTGTGACAATGGAAATTAGAAAGGAGCTGAAGAAAGGACTCAACTGAAAGTCTAGCTGAAGAGTGTGTGTTGTGGGAGGTAGGGATCAGAAAATCTTTAAAAGTGCAGTGAAAAATAAAAATGTCATCAAGGAAGAATAAATGGTAGCAAAGAAATATTTCTGATCTTGGTTTGGAAAAAAGTCTTCTTGCAAATGAGAGATATTGATTGTTACTCTCAAATAACTTTCAAAGCTGTAAATCAATGTATATAAATATCAGATATACTGCCTAAACTTGTAATGGATGAAGTTTTGCATCTGTTAATTGTGTCACCAATTTTTTCGTGTGGTCTAAAATGTCATGAAGTTACTTTCTCTTTCAGTGGCATTATTTGGAAAAAAGACTGTAGTTTTTCATAGAAAAAATAGTACCTTCTGCAGAAATTTTTGTGGTACAGAACTAAGAAGTTATTTGGAAGATCCAGGATCCATTCATTTCATAGGTGCAATTATTTGGGAGATTCAGTGCTGCCTTTTAGTAAACAGAAGGCCTTTGGTATATAAAGTTTAAGAAATCACCTGTTTTGAGTAATGGACACTTTCTATTTTGTAAGAAGAAAAGAAAAAGGGGGAAAACCAAACAACAACAAAAAAAAACCACAACAAAACAGACAAAAAACCAAACAAACAAAAACGACAAAAACCAACCAACCAAAAAAAAAAAAAAAACCCCAAAACAAAAAAAAAAGCACCTTTTTCTCCTCAGTTTGAGACTTTTAAATGTTTGTGGGTTGTTTGTTGGTTGAGGTTTTTTTTTATAAATTATTCTAGTAAATATTAAATTCTCAAAGACTGCAGTACACTGGCATTGTGAATGTAAAATCATCATAAAGTAGTGATGAGAGAAATCGTTAACTAGTAATGGACATCCACTGGATATATAAATTCCTGGTGAGAATTGCTGATCTTTGTGCATAATTCTGTGAACAAAATAGCTGATTGTTTAACTATTCAAGTATAACTTTTAAGCTAGACATGCTACTCATTCCCATTAAATGAAGAATTTGACAAATTATATATTGGAGATCTTATACCTCAGGTATAGCTGCCCCAAATCCAGCTTTCCGAAAGTCTGTATTTCTTGACAAGGGTTTTCATACTGGAGATCCTTTGGCTTGAAATGCTACAAAAGTATCAGTAAAGAGTCAAAAGACAATGCTAATTTTGAACAGCAGATTTAATTCCTGATGGACAAACGCCTGGTGTTGATTCCAGGAATTTCTTGGTAATGGTGCTCATGTGTAGACAGAAATGCAAGTGAATATGCACTTAAACACAAATTTGGTCAACCCAATAAAAAAGTACAAGATTCATCTCATTATTCATGCCCTTAACTATATTACACTTTCACATTTCTAGCTGGGAATGACAGATCTTAGACCAACAGAGAGTGCATGTTCAGTCTTGGAAAGATCTTGAGTATCATTGTTTATGAATGTTATCTATGTGTTGTAAAAGTCCTTGGGATAACAATCAAGGAAGATAGGATTAAGGACTGAATATTGACTGGAGAAGGGGATGCATAGTGGACTGGCTTGGTGAAAAGTTTGTTGCTAAGCAAGCGGAATATTCTCATGTACAAAACATGTATCACTGTCTTTCGCTGAAACAAAACCTAATGCAGTTACTGTAACAATACCCTACAAACAGCGTTTTTTTTTTTTTTTTTTTTGTTTCTTATTTATGATTTTTCCGTCTTTATTCACAGAGAAAGCAAACTTGATTAAGCATCCTCCAGTTGCTATCCTGCCTCTTGGGACTGGCAATGATTTAGCAAGGTGTCTGAGATGGGGAGGAGGTAAACAAAAATTAAAATACAATGCATTATATAATTAGAGGAAAAACACTCAATATTTGGATTTCTTCTTTATGATGTATGTAAAGAGCCATTATCATGTTTCCTCTTTTTGAAATTTGTTATGTTAATGATTTTATAGATATTAAATGTTATAAGCATTCTTCATACCTTTTTTTTTATAGCTTCTGCTGACAAAAAAGATTCTGAGGTGCATTGAGAGTAGTATATGGCTATTAGGTTGGCTTTTTACTATCTGTATTGCAGTTATTTCTATGATCAATACCTTATAAAGGGAGTATTCTTACATGGGTTTTAATAGGGGCTGTTCTGAAGGGGTTACTGAAAACAGTTAATAATGGGTTTGGAGTGGTTTCATATTTTTTAATATTCATAAATATTAAATGAAAAATGTGTCTCGGCCTCAGACTAGTTCCTTTGATCCACTCCCCTTCTCTTCTGCAGAGGATTCCAGATGGTAAGTGCTGTGTTGTTATTTTTCAGAAATGAGAAGGCAAAGAATGCTGAAAGGAAGATATATGTAAAGTCAAATCTTTAACACCCTTTGCATCCTTTCCAGGATGTATGGAGCCTTACTCTCAGGTTCAATAACTTACTTCCATTCAGGATTTGCATTACAGGATAACTTGAAGGAGACACAAAGACAAAAGTCTTGGGGAAGACTCAGTCTCTGGTGAAAGGATGTCAGTTCATGGGCTCAGCTAGTTCTGTTTCAGTTCTCAGTTGATTGTTTCAGTTGAGATGTTGTGTATTTAGAACTTGGCTGTTTATTTGGAATTTCTCAGCCTCTCTAGAAACCTCTTCCTTCTTGTCTCATCATATCAAGTTTCCTTTCCAAATGTCTGCCTTGTTATCAGGTTGTCTTTAGCAAATTCTCAGTAGTTTCTAGGCTGTCACATTATTTGAGCACCTCCTTTATTTTCTCTGTCATGAATGGTGATTATTCATGTAGGAAAAAGAAAATAGTAACAACAACAACAAAAACCAAACCAAAATCCAATCAAATTAGCCTTGCTTCAGTTTCTGAACAGTTCATAAAGTAGAGTTATGGAATAATTAAGTTTGGAAGGTGTTATAGGAAGTCACTAGTCCAAGCGTCAGTTTTAAGTTGGGGCATCTATGAGAGTATTTAATACCCAGGACCTGTTGTTCCATTCACTTCTATTTGTTTACCAGATGATTCCATCTGGACTAAAGTAGAACAAGACAGCATGCAAATATTCTGGTTTTCATCACTTTTCTTCTCCAGTTACTTTGTGGTAGACAATACCATAACACAGATTTTCTGAAACTTCCATAGACAGGAGAGGAGACAGGGCTTCCAGAAACTAAACTGCTGGTGAGTGATCTCATAGATGCAGACAAATTGAATTGTGCATGCTGCTTTTATATGGTTGTTGACAGTAACTAACAAAAATATACTATACAACCATAAAGAAATAAATACATCAGCAAGCAGGTAGGCTTTGAATAGCCTTGCTTTCTGTAACCATTAATGACCCAGGAAGTACATATTGCTTCAATATGAAAATTTATTTCTGATTTGAAGAAGGAATGAATACACAGACCTTAGTTACCTATTGCAAATTCATTTGGTCTGAGTAGTATTTGAGGTTGACAGTCACACTTAGTAAAATCCTCTCAATTTTTACACATTCACACATGCTTGCTGTGTGTTGTGTATACTTGAAGAGTGTGTTAAGCAAGTTTTCTATTGAGTATGCAGTATAGTGAACTACTACTGCTAATGAATTATGTATAGACATGTTAGTACTTCTTGGAAAGAGTAAGATCTCTACAGAGAGGGATGAGGCTCATAAAGAAGTTGTTGAAAGAAAAATGTTAGTTCTCCTGATAAGTCATCAGTTATGGATTTCAAATTTTGGATTTGTTCTGCTAAACCACACTGAAACAATCAACAAAAACTATTAGACATTTTTTAACCTTTCAGTCTCTTTTCACACATTAGTCAGACAAACCTAGTGTATATCTTTTTTAATACACTTTGAAATCAAAGGAATTTAAATATTAAGATTAATTTCATAGCAAGAACATTTTGCAAAATATAACCTTAGGATTTTGGATAACTGTCATAATCATTCTGAAAATTCAAAGGATTGGCAAGCTTAGAAGATAAAAATATTCTCTCCAGCATAAATTTAATGCCCAGTGAAATCTGTAGAATTAATCTAAGTTTACATGAATTTAGCTGAGTGCAGAGATCAGCTTTGTATTTATAGTCCTTTTAATGACAGATGCTGGAAGATTGTCAATACTTCAAACACAATCCTACTTTTCAGGTCCTATATGCATAGTTTTCATTTTTCCAGTCATAGAATGATAGAATAGTTTGGGTTGGAAGGGACCTTTAATGATCATCTAGTCCAAACCCCCCTGCAATGAGCAAGGACACCTCCCACTAGACCAGGTTGGTTAGACCCCTGTTCAAGCAGTCATCTAGGGTTAAAAAAAAACCCCAACCCAAATCAAATGACATTTTATTTTGCTTGATTAAATAACTTTTCATGTTTTGCTAGGTTATGAAGGTGAGAATTTGATGAAGATCTTAAAAGACATTGAGAACAGCTCAGAGATTTTGCTGGACAGGTGGAAGTTCGAAGTAATACCGAATGATAAAGATGAGAAAGGAGACCCAGTGCCTTACAACATCATCAATAACTACTTTTCTATTGGTGTGGTAAGACTTATGCTTATCCTTAAGTTATTTTCTTTTTTTCTGTTTTGAATATATATTTGCATTGCATGTCTTCAAGTGAAGAATTATTGGCTACAGATCATTTGTAATGTTATTTTGCTAGTGAAATGAATACATAGATGACTGACAACAATTTGCATAAATTTACTTACACACGTTCAAACCGGAATTATTTTTCAGGACCCTCTACCTTCCCATGTGTAAAGAAGATATTTGTGTTGTGCCTAATGTTTATGAGCAGCCATAGCACTAAATTTATATTGTCATTATGAAGGTCCTATAAAAATATAAAGGAAAACTAATCACCTAATAAGAGTTCTAAGTAACCTTTTCTATTAGTATTCACATACTCAGAACTGTTTAAAAGAAGAGTGACATTCATTATTTCTTCAGGGCAGTTTTAAATACTAAAATAAAATAATAACTTAAAAGAACCTCACAAGTATCTTCTTGGTTCTGTCTTATGGGGATATTCACAGTTAGAATGAATTCTGAGGAAAAGGGTTTAAAGAAGCTCTTTATGTGCTCAGAACTGCATCACAGCTTGTGCTTCTCTATGGTTTCCTGTTATATATACTACCTATACTGCATATATGAGGGAAATTAGGCATGTCCAGTCTGACTGTTCAGCCTTTTGCTTTGGATATGCTTTCAAACACCAGCAGAAGGGGGATCATGATGAGGTCCAAGTTTCACAGATTGAGCAGTTCATGAATAAGATTTTTGACTCCAACACAAATGAAGTCTAATGAACTTGGGAACATGCCCTCCAATATCTAGAGCTAGTTGTTCTGCAATCAACTTATTCCACATACCTGACATGAATATGTATGTTATTTTTTAATAAAAATCAAAATCCACTTTTACAGGACATCTAATTTCAAAATGTCTTAGTGGGAAGTACAATGTACAGCATTGTAAATTTAAGGAAATTAAAGTTGTTTTGTTCTCTTTGCTTCATCATTAACAAGGTTCTGCCTCAACTGTAAGTGGTTGATGAAATTTTTACATATTAATTGAAATTCTGTAATTTTTGTATAGTGCCTATCAGCAGCATGCAGAGACAGTTTATTCCTGAAAAACATTCCTTGTCTTTCTGTACTGTATATTCCTAAATGCTGAAAACACAATTAATCAGGTCTCACCAAGGTTAAGATATTTAAGTAATAAGAAATTGTCAAGTGTTTTTTTTGCTGGTGTAGTTTGGATTTTAACCTCTTATTCATAGCAAGTACAGAGAGATAGATGCATCAGAAATAGCAGAAATTAGTATATAAAAGTACATAAATGCAAAGTATATGCACCAAAACTAGTGCAAAATTAAGTTCATAAATAGGAGAGAAAGTGTAAATGAAACTCTTTGGTTACAGGGAAGAAATACTATGATAACAGAAAACGCTCATCACAGTGGGACATATTCAGTGACTTTGTCAAAAGGGAATACTGATATTAAAGCTCACAGATGAAGAAAGAAAATAAATGTGTTATACTAAGGAAGCAAGCAAGAAGTGCGAGGGAGGAGGGATGAGATTTTACACCTATATATTAGTACAGTGCAATTTAAATGGATTCTAAAATGTAGAGTTACCACCACACGTAAAGACACAGCACAGAAACAGGAAATTGAATGCCAAGTAGATACTGGGACATCTGTGAATGTGCTAGGCTTCAAAGAATTCTTTAGCATTTTGCAAGGGAAGAAAACAGAATTACGTTCAAGAAAAAAAAGTTAAACTGAAATTATAGAGTGGCAAGATCATGATAATATTAAGGAAAATGTATATTACTTGCAGAATACTGCAGGTAAAATAGCAGGTTCTACTCTCTACACCAACCTCCATGGACAACCAGAGGACTCAGTTTTCAGTTAAAAACTTCAAATTCATTAAATTAATAACACTAAACTTATGATTCTACACATAATAGAAATGTGAGCACTGGAAAATTATACCAGGAATGGAAAAAACAAAATGTTACACTGAGAAAAGTTTCAAAAATGTAAAATGGCATTTTTGAAGGAGGAAGATCTGCCAAGTCTTTCATATGTGGAAATAGAGAAAATATCTGCCTCTCTATTTCGTTATTGTGAATAAGACAAGGCAAATGGAGAAAATCAGAAATTGGATTTTAGACTTGCTAAAATGTCTAATTCATATATTAGGTTACATTCATAATAACTTTTGAAAAGACAGGCAAAATGTTTGTCTATGACAAAGTACTCAAACTTGCCTACAACTAAAGTAATCCTAATATCATAAAAGCAAAATTGTTTTCAGTACTTGGTGCATGATACAAACTTTGGCAAGTACTGAATTGGGTAAGCTACCACTATGTTGCACACCAGTCCATAGCTGCTGATACCCAAAAACACAACTGGAGTTAAACCTATAGGGATAAAGTAGTAGTGCTACCTACAATGTTACATTAAGAGAAACTAAAAGGATTGCTGTCATAGATTGTTATTCATAGAACCATAGAAAATCAGTGAGTCCTCTGTCCATTCCTCTCCCTTAGATGTCAGTGGCACTTGCCAACTTCCTGACAAATATTTATCCAGTTTGTCTCTACAAATTCTCAACAAAGGAAATTTGCCTGTGATGACTTACTGTATTGCTTTGTTGTCCTTATTCTGAAATTTTTTTGTCATGTTTAACCTGAATAGTCTTGCTAAAGTATGGGCCTAGGTCATTTTGTCCTGTAGAGAGTGGGGAAAGAAAACATATTATTCCATTCCTCTGTTAAACTACTTACTACCTGTTAGGAGGTCTATCAGATCATTGTTTTGTCCTGTGTTCTATAGCCTTTATATCTCCAAGTTCTTCAGCCTTTCCTCACAGAAAATGTTTTGTAGACATCTGATCATATGTATCGCTTTTATCAGTGTCCAGATAAAACCTGAGATTTCAATCCAGTTTCTCCCTTTTCTCCATATCTCTCTGGAACCATAGTGCTCCCAATTAGACACAATGCTCCATTTGGTGGCTTATCACCATTGAGCAGAAAAGATAAATTAATTCATGTCTTGCAGAGGTTACCTTTATTGAGACAAAACAGCCTTTTAATATTAGCATGAATTTCTTTATTCGTATTATGGCTCAGTGTTAATTTCAGATAATATTCTGAAGGACCACTACTTTATGTCTCATTTAGGTTTTTCATAGGTGATTTTTCCTGCCTACCTGCAGAAATTACATTTAATTAATTACACCCTGTTTTAATTATTACTGTTTCTCCAAGGCACTGTGGAAAACTAATGGTAACCTCAAACATATTGCACCTTACTTCACAGATTCATGACAAATAATGAACAGAGTCTCTAACCTGATACTGATAGAACCTGCTTTATGAATTTTGTAACAGTATGGCAGAAACTGTATTTGACAACAATCTCAGTGTATACTAAGAAGGGCCAGAGGAATAAAACTATATAAAATTCTGCTTGACATGGGGCTCTTACTGCATTAGGACCGTAATGCAGGTTGGAAGGATTGACAGAAAGTCATTTGTCCCATCTTGTCTTCTAAGATTTGAAGATTTGTCTTCATCTGTGATAGCAAGTCACATTGCAAAGACTTTATCCAGTTGATTCTTAAAAAAACCTCCGAGGATGGAGATGGCACAGCCTCTCTGGGCAACCTGTTCTGGTGTTCAACTGTCCTTATGATGATGCTTTTTCTTATATCAAGACTAAATCTCTCATTTTAACTTAGGTTCTTTGTCTCCCATCCTCCCACTATGTGCCATTGTGAAGAGCCTGGCTTTGTCATCCTGATAACCTCCTCACAGGTACTTGCAGGCTGCTATTAGATCTCCCTGATGCCTTGTTTTCTAGCCTGTGAGCTATCTCATCCAGCCAGTCTTTTCAGTTATTTTCCACCAATCAAGACTATAATATTCCAACTTGGATACAAGAAAGCTGAGATGGTCAGTGTTCAAAATCTTGCTGAAGTTGAGCATGATATCCAGAGTTCTCACCTACAAATCTAGTTGTTTTATCATAGGCACCAATCAGAAGGCAATTTATCCATTGGAAGGAAAATGACACACTGAGTTGAAAAGGAATATTTGACAGTAGCACGTGTATATGAAAAGTTTGATTAGTATGTTCAAGCCAAAAAAGGCATTTTTTCTATAGCAGTCTTGGAGCTCTGGTATGTAACATAAATGTATGTACTATACTATGTATAAGTACAGGGAAAAAAGAAACAAAGTGAGCTGTAGTATCTGAATGAGTATGTGCAATGTTCAACCTGATGAAAGCACAAAGCATGGAAGAACCATAAAAAGTGTAATCCAAGCTGTGTGTCAGTTTCAAAGCAGGAGCTAGAAAACATCTAAGAGCAACGTAGAATAAGATAAAGATTTTTCAAGTGCTCACATCCATCATTCTGTCAGAATGGCAAGATACCAGGAGAGAAGTTCCATCTGCTTCCCAGTAATACTGGAGTCACTGAAACAAGATAAATATCCAAGAAAAATGTGAAGTATTCAAGTTATATTTGCCTTTAAAACAAAAACAACTCTTTCCCCCCATACCTCCAAAAAACAACAAAAAAATCCTCAAGGACTACCTGACAATGGCAGCTTGTCTTGGAAAGTCACAGATTCGATGAGCCAGACAAACATAACTTACAGTATAGTATTAGAGGACAGATAAGCAGGCATGATAGAGGCAGGGAATATTGGGCCAACTGTCAGACAGCGGCAAGTACAACTGCTGACATATTTTGGAGAAAATAAGTTCTTTTCCCCATAATCTACAGGATCTGCTTTAGTAGTCATACATTCATGCACTAGGGTGGTACTGTCACAGTGATCAACAGAGTTCAATAATGTTAGTATTGGTGTGTTATCACAGACTGTTCTTGACAATAGGCTTGCAATGCATTTCTGCAGTTGCTGCAGTAACGGAATTTCAGTCATGTCATATCATTTATCCAACTTTTTGAGGTTATAAATTATTAGAGGGAGTGTGCGTGCAGACAGCTTATGTCAACTTGCATGTAGTATTTGTCATGGTTACCTTTTTCCCCATGGATAAAACCACAGAACTTATGCTACTTTCTTCAAGCACTCAGCTGCTTACCATTAATGGTGGGTCAAAATGTATTTGTGGACAGTTACTTCAAATAAACTTCTGTACTGTAATGCTCCTGCACATCTGGTTTATTTTATCCTAGCTATTTTCCATGTCTGTATCCCAGGCCTGCATTAAAAAAACCCCAACACTTCACTAATCAATTATATAGTATATTCTCTTAGCATACAGAAATATTCTCACAAAATCCAGTACATTGAATTCTTCAGTTCAGTGCTTGAACTTTAAAAAAAAACCAATATGAAACAGAAACAAAACACCAAACCAGAAACAAATAAATACCCTCAAGAAATAGAATAAAAAAAAAAAATCCTCAAATTAAAACCCCATACACTCATGACTGTATGCCAGCATATGTCAGCCAGTGGCAAAAATAAGAGGGGGGAAAAAAGTGGGTATTGATACCCCAAAAGTAAACTCTATTTTTGCAAACAATTGCTGATAAGACTAATCTCAGATTTTACCAGAATCAAACCATTTTAACCACTTGTGCAGTCACAACAAAACATAAATAGACATTGGTTTTTATAAAATGGCTGGACACATATTCCATGAAATTCACAATAAATTCAAGTAGACAGATAAATGTGGAAGATGGTAAATACTTATCTCCCGAGACATGAACAGTAGGACATAGTAGATGAATGACCAATAGACAGTAAGGCAAACACTTGTAGATAAACAAGAAAACATCAGTAAATTCTTTGTTACCTTGAGAAAGACTGCACCATCATCAAACCACAGTGAGCAAATGGTCAAAACTTTTATTTAATGCTAAGATGTAAAGAAACAATCCTTTTAAGCTTAGGGAAAAGTAGCAGTTTTCAGACAATTTTAGTTAGATAATAGGCTATGCATCTTTTATGGGGAAGTTATTAAAGAATGTTAAATATGTAGAGAAGTTACAATTGCTTATTTTTAGTGTTTCTCAAATGATTGTTTCAAAGTGAAACAAAATGGATATTTTGATAAAATCTTTCTCAAAGAACAGCTCATTAAATGTTCTGTTGTGATTAAACATTAGAAACCTCAACTTTTATTAAAGGCTTGTTTGGTAAGAGCATGTGGTAGGGGAAGAAGACATCTTACATATTTAAGGATAGGAAAAATGGGAGAGGGAAGAAGAAATCTCTGCTGTTTAGGTTTGCTATGCTTCCTCTTCAAGATGGATATTCAGGAGAAATGACTCGGTGTTTCTCTCTACCTGGGCGACCTTTTGATACTTGGGAAAGGCAAGTGAACCACAGAAGTTCTAGGAACTAAACATAGATGTGCAGGATGGAGGCAGAGTTGTGTAGGCAAAATCACAGCAGAATTTTAGGATTTGAATTGGTTGATTAAAAGCTTGAAACTCATATAAGCTAGGCAAAGTCTATTCACTGATGTGATTATAAAGGATAGGAAATTCACTCATCCTCTTTTTAAAATCCTTTTTTAACTCATTTCCACTTGGATTACTCAATAAAGGTTCCTGAAAAATTGGCCAAAATGTCCTAACTTTCTAAGTCTGGGAGTACTAGCAGGGCTGTAACTGACACACATTCATTGAAGATGCTGAAAGAAATTAGGAATACATTTGCATTGTTGTTAAGAAGAGAATCCTAAAGCAGGTTTTTCCAGAAGCAAGTGCAATTTTGAATTTACTGACACTGAATTAGAGTTTAGCCTTTATAGAGACAAAATTAGGACAACATCAATCAGTACTGAAAATCTTTTACCATAAATGTTTTCTTCTTTTGTTTTAATTTTTCTACATTTTAAATAAATTAGAAATGTATCTGATGTTAATAGGAGATAAACTGTTAACAACACTGTGTAGCTATCATTTGAATTTTTCTAACTGTAATTTTGTCATTTTCACAGGGTATTACAGAGCATATGCTACTAAGCCCCTTTCAGCTCTGTAATTAGAGTGTTGGGCATAATAAACTGAACTTGCAAACATCTACATTGTCTTTTAGTACAACTTTATATTGGAAGAAACATTACCAAGATATATTTTAAGGCAAATTATACTAGCTAAAGTGTAGCACAGTACAGCCTTCCCTGTGTTAAAACAGTAGATTCTAATGCGAAAGGACTTCTCACTGGTGTCAGAGCAGTATTCAAGGTGTAAGAGTAAACCAAATGCTATAGTAACAGTCAGTATTTACAGATAGCAACTGTAAAGATTATCCTAACAATCATCGTATATTCTTGTGTTTCACTGGAAATGTTCTGTATGAATGACTGATTAGGTAACTCTCTGATTTTCTTATAAATTTTGTTCCAGTTGGGCCAAATTTCATTCAAATTTTATATTAACTCATATTTTTGACCAAGGTATGTAGCTGTTATATATGTAAAGCACATACATATTCCCTCTGTTCACACTTAGAGAGGTTGCCTAATTGTCTGGCCAGAGGGACTACAAGGGGTGCTGTCTCTTAGGATGAAAGAATAGTCTGCGAGAGTCTTATATTCTTTTTTCTGTAGATCAAGAATTGCTTCTCCCTTGTTTAGGCTGATCAGATGAGTGCATGCTTTAGGTTTGAACCTATTTGGGATCTTTGCTATTGGTGGTTTTCTGCATACGTACCCTAAAGAGTTATTGTCCACAGAATCAAGCTCCTTAGGAAGATTAAAACCATAGCTAATTTTACTTAGCCTATTTCATTTGCACAAGATACTTAAAATGTGGAAACATCTTACTGTATACTTACTGAGACAGAATTTAAATAAGAATCTTCCAACTTCCCTTCAGCTGAAACTTTGAATACATGTACAGTCACATACACAAGAACATACTGAAGGGAAAAAAAGGAGTGGAAACGCTCTAGGACAATAATTAAGGCAGTAACATGGAAGAAAACCGTGATACCCACACTTCTGTTGCTTTTATTGGTTTTGTCCATTTGATTAACTAGTACATGGTAGTTCAGAAACTTCCACTGCTATGAATGACTTCGTTTCTAATATAAATAGATACAGAATTTTAATTTATGCAAGTACAACACCTCAGTCTTTCATACAGTCTTTACAACATGTGGTAATTGATTTCATAGCAATATGGTGATATTCTCACTTGGATGGTCTACAACAAAAATATTTTTTGCAAGTATATTTAGTTAAGGCAATAAAGATATCTGAATGTGCCTGGAAATGTTCTGTAAGTTCTTTGAGAAACAAGTCTGTGTTATATGCTGGTTTAATTAAAAAAAAAAAAAAAATTATCTGGTAGAGGTGAACATTCTTTAATTCTAGTAAGTAATACTACAATCAGGATGTGTTCTCTGCAAAATTATTACACAAAGAAGTAAAGGTCTACGACAAACACAAGTGTACTTTTATGACACCTAATATGTTACTATCGAAATAACTATCAAATAGATATTTGCATGGTCATGATTTAACCAGTCACTAAGAACCTCTTATTCTGCCAGTGGGGAAAAATATGACTTCTCAATTCTCATAATCATAAATTTGAACTTCTATGGGTTTGCTTTCCCATGACTATCCTCTGTAGGACATCAAACTCCACTTCCATTACTTTTTTTTTTTTCCTTAGAGTGAGAAAAAGCCTCCACAAAACTGTAAGAAAAATCTTGCATAGAAACCATATCTTTGGCTTTTCTCATGAAAGAACATTCCATTAGAATCAATAGAAACTCTGGCTATCAGAATTTTTAGTCACAAATACTAGAGTCTAAGTAGGTTTGTTCCTCTAACTGAAAATTTGATCCCATCATCTTTTATTTCATCTATGTTATTTTAGGGTATAATTAGTTCTACCAAACAAAAAAAACCAAAAAAAAACAAAACAAAAAAAAACCCAACAAACAAACAAACAAACCCCCCCCCCCCCCCCCAAAAAAAAAAAGTCTATTACAGTATATGTCACAAAAGGGAATGGATTTAGTTTTGTAGTAGTAGACACATATTTTAAAATTTCAAAGCCTGATAGCATTTTACTGTGTGTGGTGATTAGAAGGACTTTTTTTTTTTTTTTTTTTCCACACAGGAAAAAAATCCTAAAGATATTTGCTATTTGGGCCCTGATTCAATGCAGAATTTAAGCACATGCACATCTTAACACTAATTCAATGTGACATTTGAGTATATGTTCAAACTTTCTTTATCTAGCAGAGCAGTTAAATACTTGGTTAATTTTTTAACCATTTTCTGCAGTTTTTCATTAATATGACTGGATAAATGCACGTGTTGAATTCTGGGCATGTGGTGTAAGCTAGTTAATTATTCAAGTGAGATTTGTGGGTATACATAACTAAAAATCATGTTAATTGGTTTGCTGAACTTACATGAATATAAGCACATGCTTAAGTGATTTTGTGAATCCTAATCATCACTTCGAATGTGCTAATGGAATGCTGCGATATATTGCATTATTTCTGTGCCAGTGAGGGAAAGTACATTTCATCATAAACAATATTATTGCTCTGTAATCCAAATCACTATTTTTCTGAAAAAAGGGTTAAGAAAATTAACAATTCATCCATGTGTGAATATAAATATAATTTTAAGATTCATATTGATTTTGGGTATATTATAGCCTCAGTCTTGTAGCCAAATTTGCAGAAATGGTTGCTCTATCTGTGAAGATTTCTGCTCTTTTTCAGAAAGTGTGTTCAGAACAGCATCAGTCCCAGGTCTCAAATACTATATTATTCAGAAGATATTAGTAGTTAAAATAAACCTATAGGTATCTTATTTAGTCTCTAAAAATTGCTAATCCTTTACTAATTAGTTATTTTGACAGGTTTTTGCTGGTTTTATGTTTCAACTATCTTTACTCTTTTCAGCTTTTGTTGCTGTTGAAATTCTACAGAAATTTTTGGACATAATATATGGCAAATAGGGTGCAGGTTTTTTGTTGCAGGTGGTTATTTTTTTTCATATGGCAGAAAGCCAGAAACATATACTGTATGTCATGGAAAGCTGGGTCTGTCAAATAATTCATAGATATGGAATGATAGGAGCCTTACTGAAGGTTTCTCCTCGCTGCTGTGCAGTGATATTTCCCTGAATATGGAGAATGTGAATTCCATAACTACAAATATGTAGCCTTAGAGTTGGTAATATCTATATTGCAAGGCTGCTGGTGGTGTTTCTTGTTAGCTGGTTTTCTTTCACCAATGTGGATTTTGTTTACTTTTTAAATCCATCTTGCCATCATAGCTTTCTACCATTCATAAGGTATATCAGGATACCCAGGCAAGAGAGCTGCACTCTACTGCAATCAACGTCTAAGGTACGTTCATGCAGAGAACCAAAGATTCATTACTCTACTACTTAATGAATCTTTCTACCACAAAAAAAAAGGTAGTTTCCTGTGGTACTATTTCTTGTGTTTTATACAAGTATAAGGTAATTAAAAGAATTTAGATTATTCCTACTGTTTATTTGGTCATATAGATTGACTGAGAATTTTGTGTGTAATTTTCCTTCTAGTGCATTGAGAATACTGAGATCAGAGCTGAATTCACTGTAGGTTTTTGTGAGGTTCATTGAAAATACAGTTCTGTGGGCTATATTTAAATTAGCAAGTAATTTGGCTCAGTAGGAGTGTAGCAATTGATGCTGAGTCCCTTCTGTCTACAAAACATGCACTTTGGGAGTCTTAATTCAAACTGGATATAGTCTGTTCCCCTGCAATGAACTCTCCTGGCACATGCTTGTTCTAAAGTGACCTAGAAGACTAGTCACTGGTTTGGCCTATGTCCCCATTTTATTGGAGGAGCACGTTGGCCACTCTAAATGTGTCTTCTTCCAATCTTCCTATCTTTCTGAGATGCACCAGTCAAATATAATTGCAGAAAGTAGTGATGATTAAGAGATTTGCTTTGAAATTTCATGGCTGCTCTAACAGTTTTGCAATAAACCTGACAAAGTCATACAGTGGTCTAGTGTGTCTAACTTTGACCTACCTTCTTCTTCTCCTCCTCTTTTCCTATGTAGATTTTTTTCTTTTGCCATTTTAGGTACTTGAGACTGTCTTTCATTTAACTTTTCCTGCTGAGGTTAGAACAATGCTGAATAACTTCAACAAAGAAAGACTCCCTTGGTTTAGATTTATGAATAACTTGTGCACTTGCTATTGCACATTACCCATTCCTGTCACATAAAATTATTCTTCTGGTATGAAATCAAAGGCTAGAAAGTGACTTGTTTCCTACAATCAGTAAAACTTTAAGAATCATTGGGAGAGTCTTTGACAGTTACCTGAATCCCCCCTTTAATTTATAAGGGGTTTGGAAAATAGAAAAATTATAGAATTGAGAGGATATATATTAAATTTCATGATTGAGAAGGCTAGTTATAGTAAAGAAATGCAGGGATGCATTAGAACTTTGCGAAGCAGATACTGTAACGGATATTTTGTATCAGAAGTGCAGTAAAATGAATCCTGCAGTAATCTGGTGTGTTTTGTCTTTGCATACCTTAGCTAGTAGAAATTTTTAGTCTTATATGCTTAGGGATTTTGCTGGAGGGTTTCATTTGTTTTGTTGTTTTGTGGGGTGAGTTGCATTTGTTTTCATAAAGGAAGGGTCTACAAAGGAGCCTAGCCAACAGCTACTGTTGCAAGTGACAGTAATAAATGAGAGTACATGCCTAAAGACATAATTAATTTGCAGTGAGCTCGGAACAGCTCCTTAGCTAAATGCAACTAAATCAGCTACAGAGTGTATAATTAACTTACAACTATATTAGTCCTAGTACAATGTTATTCATTATATATGTAAGTTATTATTTTCTCCATATGAAATTTGTAATATACTAAGTAATGATTAAGAGTTCATTATAGTATTTCATTCATATTATCATAATATAATTGTGATTTATGTTTGTCTTGTTAGTGTTGTTATTCTTAGTTGTTCTCAGAAGAAATGTCAAGGATATCAGGAAAATGTGATGTGGGTTTTTTGCACTTAGACTGAGAAGTATCTGTATTTAACTGAAATTGAAATTTTAGTCCTTGTCTTGATTTTGTAATTCTCTTCGTTAGTGATGACAGGAGTGTATTGAGAAAAGGTAGAAGCCAACAATACTTGATACTGAAGACAACAATAAGGTGAATAAGCTTAAGGTTGGTCATAAGACTCATGCCGAGCTTAAAGTGGGAAGAAGCTTAGAGGACTGAGAAAATGACTTGAAGAAAAAAGACAGAGATTTTGAAGACTTGAGGCTAGGGATGGAGGTAAATTGCATTGGACGAGGAGTTTATAAACTGTGTGAGCTCTACAGATCTTAAGGTGGATGGTGTGTACACTAATAACTTTAACCCGGCTAAGCTACAGAACATGTCTCTCTGTACACACATATGACTGTGAAAAATTGCTCAGATTTAAATTGTAATCATTCTACTTTCATGTAAGAGTTTATTGTGATGTGTGTAAACAAGTTCAAGTAAATAAGTTGCTGTACCAACTTCTTCCTGATATCATTTTTTTTTTCTTGACATTAATGTCTCAGAACTTTACTTTGACAAGTTTACCAGAGCCCTACTGTGTCTTTTCAGACTGCTGTCTGTAGCAGAGAGCGACCAAAGAATTCATGATCATGATCATGAATCAAGTACCCACTGAGGAAATGAAGTACAGTTGTTTGAGAACACAGTAGAAAAAAACATATGGTACAGGTAACAAACAGGGAGATCCTTTTTACATACAATTAAATTTATAGATATTTAATTATATAGATTTAAGAAACAAACAAATTAATTAATTGCTGAATTAATTACAAAAGTAGCAATATGAAAGCCATTGGAAATTTTTTCCCCTACCTTCTAATTCTGATTGGCTTAGTTTAGAACAGTCCACCTGTTGGCTACATGAAAAATTGATGATAAAACTAGAAAAATCCATCTGAGTTATTGATCCTTTGTGTGCATGATGAATATGGTACGATGCTATTTTAGCATGTATTATGTAGTCGTAACTGTTGTGTTCTCAGTGCTATAAGGGAGAAGGATAAGCCAGAAAAGAGTAAGAAAGATATTCTAACCACAGACACAGGGATAAAAAGGAGAAATAAATAAACATAGAATTCTGAGATTTAAAGTGGACACCTCTGCAGGTTTTAAAGACATTTGATATGTGAATTGGGTGCTAAATAGGCACAGGGAATTTTTGGTTTTGCATCAACCATACAATCATATGTGCAGTTCATATCGGTGCTTAGTCTTGAGCTCAGGTAGCTGAGAGATTCCTCTTTAAAAAATCCAGCCAACACTGTTTAGGAAGAGGTTTTTAGTTCTGAAAGACCTGTATATATCTGAGAAGAGTTGATATCACAAAATATGTAACAGTAACAATGGTGTATCAGCCATTTAAATTATGTGCGCTATTGATTTTACGGTGTATGTTATACAGGGAGGAAATATCTAAAAATCTGAGACCTAGAGTTGTCTGCCATTTAGCATTATTTACATATATAAAGAGTTGATACCTTATCTGAGGTTCCAGTGGTAAAAAAATACTCTTTATATATCCAGATCTGCATGTTTTCTACATTTTTATGGCAAACGCCCAAAAGGAACATAATTTAACTAAACTGAAAGTGGGTGGATTTAGCCAAGAAACACTTAGTCTTATGTTACCATCCAAACCAGGTGGAACTAGAGGCAAATTACTGAACATAAGTTATTCCATGTCCTTACTGGAACAATTTGTACTAAAGAGCCTCTGCAGACACATAGCCAAGGAACTCTCTATTCCCTATTTGTGATTTTACATATTTTTCATTTAAACTGAAGTTCTGAAGGAAAAACATAGTACGTTTGTTTCTGTGATAATCCCAAGAATACTTAGGCTTATAATATGCCAAAGATCATGTCAAAATTGTTGCCCTTATGCTGTCATTTTTTGTAACTAATGGTGGTGTCACCAAGGCTGAATGGCTGATCTGGTAGCAAAAACTGTGTGGTATAAAACTCATAGGACCACACATTTTAGTCAGTGATTTCCACTGCATCCTGCTAGGCAGTCTCACTGTAGAGGACACTTCCATCAAGAACCATGCAAGCACGTTGACACATCTATATATTCATATAATGCACTATGGTAAAGTATGTACCCACTTGCACCTGCACCTTAATTTAGTGTCACCAAGCCACATGCACACTCTTCAATAACTGTGTAATATAAGCAGGACAACCATTCCTTGACAGGCTGTGGTACCATCCCAGTAATGAGGTTTCTGCCTATAGGGCTCTCCTTGGCAATATATGCAATACTGCTACAGCGGCAAGACTGTTCATGCAGCTATTCTGGTTTCTACAGCGATAAAGGAAATGCTCCTCAGCTTCTCAATTGTCTAAGGTGTTCACGTTCATTCTTTTTAGATTTCTGCTCTGACTTTTCATCTTTTTCTTTTCCCTATACCCTGTAACTCATGAGGTTATCCTTTGTAACTTGTGATACAAGAGAAACATCAGAATTGGCACCAGTCACTTCAGAGATGATCATGATATTAGCCATTTGCAGTTGCTATCTCGAGTTGTTATGCTAAAAAATTGCCAGATTTGTCCCATGTTTAAAAAAGCAATTAATTCATATATGTTGAATGTTACTGCATTAGTTCTTTCTTAGGTGTATCCTTGGCATTCAAGCAAATCAGATAATCCAGAATACTAAAGGAAATAAATATCAGAAGTCTTGATGTTATCTAGAGAAACAGATGCAAATTGGGATTCTGTGGACTTTTATACAACTAGTATTTGGGAATAGCAAAATGCCACAGATTATGTGGTAAATCCACCCTTGCCAGTCTTGGCCACAAGGGGGAAAAAAAAATAAAGTCAGTAAAGCATACAGCCTGAGAGGTCAATTCTGACCCCTGCAGGACTTGTCTAGGCTGCTGGAACATTTTGATTACCTTAGAGAGTAGCTGCAAAAAGGCCTGCTGCCTTGCATCTGTAAAAGCCTGTAGCTGATGACTAAGAAAATTCCTTTTGCTGTTCTTCCATCTTAAGCAAACTCCATGTCAAGGGGATAATGTCAGATATTCACTGACATGTTTTCCTGTTTGAAAAAGTTGTCTGTTTCCCAACATATCCACTTGATTAATCACTGACCTGAAATATCCAACCACATTCACTAGGGTTGCAGGGAAGGAAGCATCCCTACTTCCCGAACAGCAGTGGCTGAAGAAGCATCAGGGAAGTGAATATACCCAGCCACAAGCACTGATGCCTGTCTGTAAGTTGGGTAATATTAAAAATAAATTACCTTTGGACTCTGAGTTTCTACTTGCCTCTCATGATGTCAACAAGAGCTTTACTATGGTGATCCTATTTCATTTGTTTGCTCACTTTTACACTGAGTATGGTATGAGACTGAGAGGAGGAAAGGCTCTGCCAGTGTCTAGAAAAAATTTCATGTTAAGCCAAAAATAAAAGCCAGTGTCAGGAGGGTTCTTTGATAGTTCTTCAGTTCAGGAAGAGAAATATCAGTTCAAATGTTGAATGTTTTCTGCTTTCATTGCAAAGTATCTTTGAAGAAAGTTCATCATTTTTTGAAGAAAAAAACCTTAAACAATGGGGGTCTAATGAGAAAAATGTAATTTTCTATGATCATTTTTGAAGTTATTAGATTAATAAGCACAGCCTTAGTTAAATGACATTTCCCTTCTTAGGAGTGTTATTGACATTTTGATATGAGACACAGAGACCTTTAATGAGATCTCAATCAAAGGTAATATTTATATAATGATACATGAATTCATAAATGCTAGTCAAATAAAAATGCTGTAGTCCATTTTGGCCTTCACCTTACGGAAATCTATACAGGTCATAGGATGAAAAAGGTCACGGGATGAAAAACCTCAGTGAGTGACGACTAATACTGTCTCACTTGACTACCTAATTATGTCTGGCTAATTGTGTGAGTTAGTGTTTGAAGCTGAATGTTGCCATGTAACTTAACCCATCACATAGAAAAAATGCATTGAAAAGATACTGAAATTGTCTCCCTTGTTAGATGTAACATCTCCTTAATCTTTGAGTTTATGGTTATTTCCTATCTCATAGAAAAAAAAAAAAAAGGTGCTAGTTTAAAAAACCAAACAAACAACAACAAAAACCCCAAAGCCACGAGAGAAAGCAAAAAGCTGTATGTATGTTAGTTACCAATGGAGTGTGCAGACAAGTAGTCACATCCTTAAAATTCCCATTTCAGATCTTTGTTTTTGCTAATATTTTTTGTTAGGAAATGCTTTGTTTTACTAGTTGAATTTACAGTCTATTACAATTTGTTATAGGTTCAGAAGGCAAAAATGCATTAAATTGAAGAAGAAAGGAGGAAAGATATATGAACTGCTTTAACAGAGAATAAAGTTTGACTGGTAAAATATCTCTGTTAATTAGGCTTATTTTAGCGATAGATCATAGATGCCAAATTAACATCTTGGGTGATCTGACCCTATGACAATATTGATGCCTGAGTCAGTTATAAGGTTTGTGACATCAGAGGGAGAAAGGGGGGGATGAGGCATCACTACTCTCTTTGCATACTTTTTATTTGTACTTAATAGCATGAATTCAGTGTTATTCTTGTACTTTTGATCATCTGCAAGTAATCTGTGCTGTGGATTTTCCATTACATGGGTGAAAATAAACAACAGGCTGTCTGAACATAAACCCAGAATCAGAGCAACCTTCTTCGTGTAATACTGTTCTCTGTGCATGTACCAGGTCAGGTCAGAAGTAGCTTAGGGGTGCACAGTCACAGCATCACTGAGTACTTTTCTACATTACATTATGTCCAGATATTTGAAAAAGTGCCTTATAGTTATAAATTTTAACCTAAAAATGTATTTCCTTTGTTATATAGTCATATAATCCTTCCACTCTCAAATGGCTTCCAAACCTAAAGGAAATTAATTCCTTAAAATATTTCTTGACAAGGCAAGAAGGAATACTCTATGTGGGTTTCTTCAGTTTCTAGGCTAGACAGCTTTTAGAGATAAAATGAAGAGACGGTAAATGGATTGTGGTTGTATTTTCAAAACCCTATTTTCGAACTTGTTACTCAATCTAGCTTTATCTGTTTGAATGAGAGAGGCTACCAATGTCTCAAGAGGAAATTCTTCTTTATAGGACTTCTGAAAAGCTCTGGGCCACTTCAGTCTAGTCAGATTTATCTATCTAATTTTAGCATTTAATTCTGAAAATTCCATGGTACTATTGCAAATTCTTCTCGTGGTAGTGTGTGTGTGTGTTGGATTTTGCTTCCCCTTTTCTTTTACCATCTTTTTTTTTTTCTCTTTTTCTTTTTTCCTCCTTTTTTTTTCCTCCTCCCTCCCCCGCCCCTCCCCCCACATGCCAGTAAAACAGATGACAGCAAATAATTGGTAAGATCAGTATTTCTGAATTGTCAGATGAGATTTTAAAATTAAACATACAATGCAAAGCAGCACTTCATCTTGTGTGCACAGTATTAGATATCAGTTTTGTCTACATGGCACCAACATGTGTGTATACAAACAAAATATTAAAAAAATCATGGGGGTAATGAATTTTGGTTCTTGTAAGTTTTGTTGCCACAGCATACCTGCATTTCATAAGGAGTTGTCAAAAATTTAACCACCTGCCTCACCTTGTTTCATTTTGTAACCCCAGAAGTAAGTACACTTGATGTCACTTGATTCATGACTACATTCATGTTAATAGTTATCCCTTAAAAATGGCACTCATGAATAATGAAAAAAAAATTCCCTTTCTATTCCCATAGCAAGAGGTTTTAAGTGCTACCACCTGGCATCTTAGCAAAAGATCATAATAAGCATGTTTTCTTACAATAGTTCATTGAGATGGTACATGGCAAGAATGAACAAATTTCCACTCTTAGAGCCAAATTAGAGGCTCAGTCTCTACTCAGGCAAAAATCAATAGCAGCTTTGCCACACTAATACATAGATGGTTGTTCTTAGAAGCATGATTTATGAAATCCTTATTTTGCCTTTACTACTTCTGTTCTTGTTTGTTTTGCAGGAAGTTTAAAGCCAAACCGCTCTTCTTTCCCCACTGTGTGTTTGGCACTCTTTTCTCTTTTATCCACATATCAATCTACTCTATCTTCATTTGTATTCAGCCCTTCACTCTTTTCCCCTCTTCATGGTTCATTCATTTATCCTATAATGCCCATTTATTATTACCTCATCTTCACCACTCTCTTTTTAACTCTATCACTTATCTGTCACTTTTGTGTGGCAAGAATTGTTGCTGCTTAACAAAATCAGTTTCTAATTCCATTTAGCTAAGTAGGTTCAACTGCTTTGTGTGGACATTGAAGCAGTTTAAAAGTGGCTAAAACAGTTTTAGCTTAACCCAATTAAACTAAATCAATTTTGACCACTCTTTAACCACTTTAAAAGCAACCACAAAAATGAGTGCTTCAATTTTGTCTAAATTAATTTAGATAAATCAGCACATTTTACATCTGTAAACCCTTAATATCCCTTTTCCCATTCTTTCTCATCAGAACACAAAGTCCCACACATTTTCTTTTTGTTACAGTATTCTAATCTCTGGTCCAGGCTGATTCTGGAATACCTCTGAAAATTGTTTCAGATGAACAAACTGCAAAATGAAAAACTTCAGAATACAAAAAATGTTTTCAGGCAAATTCTGTCTCATTGCACAACACTGGGATTAACTTAGTACTAGAGCACAGAATGTATTCCTGGAGATTAAGTTCACTGTCATTAATTAGTGTATACTTTAGCTTGTCAGAAAGGTTAGTAGTGCTTCTCAGATACCAAATATTGGAAATTTCAAGGGCAAATCTCAAAGAATAAATTAATTAACAAGTATGTTATCTGGATCAACCTCAGTCTTTTTTCTCATTTCTTGGGTGGTAATAGCTATTCTTATTAGCCAGTATTAAAGGTTTTCTGTTTTAACACTGTCAGATACCTAGAAATGAAGCATGGGAATTACAATTAGAAGACTGCATACCCCAAAGCAGCAACTCTGAAGCACTAATTGGCCACATGCAGTAATCACTTGAATATAAGTTGTTGTTAGAAAGGCAAATATTATGCTTACATTTCTTTTGAGGGGAACACCGAGTAACGCAGCGTGCTCTGGATGCAGTCTTGTTAAGCTTGTCCAGCTGTGGCTTCTGTATTTCAAAAAAGATGGTTCAGAAGGTTTAAGAGCTTTATTGCAATAGACAGTGAAGAGACAACTTGATCAGTATAAATGTGCCCTAATGGGAAGAAAATATGTGGTAGTCAGCAGTCTGTTAAGATAGCAAAGATCCTCAAGGTATAAACTGAAACTAGACCAATCAAGGTTGAATATGAGTCGCTGAAACTTAAAAATGAAGCAAATTAATCAGGGTGACTATCTTCATATTTCCATCACTTCAACTTGCCATTCAAGACAGTACCATTTCTGGGGAAAAAAAAAACAAACATGTACCTCAGGAAGAAATTGTATTTATTTATTTAGGAATGGCTGTGTTGAATATTATTTCCTATTTAGGCAGGAAATTATAATAAACTCTGGGTAAACAGTAAATCCTTGGTCAGTGGAAAATTTCCCATGTACTTCAACTATACCAAGAGTTCCCTTTCTAAAGGAAAGGAGAGGAAGCAGCAGTGCGCAGGTGGGCTGTTTGCTGGGATTGACAGAGCTAGTCTTTCCCGTTCTAGCCTGTTGAAGCTCCTCTGGCTTCTCAGTTCCTTTGCCTGCCTATGGTTGTTTGGTGCTCCAGCGTATATACTGCTATACTGCTGCACAAGTGTATCAAAAGAAATTTCAAATGGCAGAGTAGATATACAACTCAAAGGAAACATAATCTTTTGAAAGCAAGAGAGTCCAAAAATATTGCAATAAGTATAATGATAAGATTTATGTGTATCATAGTATAAAACAAGGTATGAGATTATGATGATAGGGTCATAATGACTACAGTACATATTAAGCAATCTTTTTTTGATAAATAATACTGTGACTTTCTATTTTATTTGCCAGTTATCATGAGAAAGAAATTTTTTTTATGTAAAGAAAAATGTGTGGAAGGCTAGTAGGCAAATTTCCCATTTCTTGCAAAGCTAAAATATATAGCCATTTGATGTTTAACAATCTGGCGTACTTGATTTAAACCCTATTTCATATTTCTTCATTGGGATGGCTCATAATGTTCCCAAAATCTTGTCAATGCAAATAATTAAAAAACATTCCATTCTTTAAATGTGACTCTTGACCACATCATCTCGGTCGATCTCTTCAGCCTTTACTCCCTCTTCTGTTTGAAATCTCAAAAAGTGATTGGATTTGATATATTCCATGTGGGGCTTCACTGAAGCTATTTAAAGACTACTGAATTTTAAAAGGCCAATTGATTCATATGGCAATTTCGAAGTGAGGTTATGGCAAAAATAATTTTTAGTTCAGAGAAGAAGAATAATTGAAAATGGTGCAGAAAAAGAGCATGTACGTATGTGAAATTCAGTTGAAAAGCAGCACAGAATAATTGTAAGGTCTTTCTCACCCTTGTCTCACTGCTTAAACTGTGTGCAACTGTGTCATTTTGTGTACTATTTCTCTTTAACTGTATTTGAAGTTAAACAGCATGTATGGTGTCTTTTTCTGTCAAGAAGAGTGACAGCTTCTATAATTTCCTTGTTTGACAGAGTATAAATATTCCAGTGACTGTTTTGATGGCTACAGTCATTGAGTTTTAACATGTATGTTTATTGATTGCCTTGTTCTGATAATTTATGGTCAGCTGCCAAGAACAACTAAGCCTTGCAATTAAAGATGTTTTTTCTACTTAGACTAAAAAAATAAGGTTTCTAAATGTAAAACATATGTAAAATAACACACACTTCTTGTATTTGGGTGATAGAGGCAGACTGGACAATTGATAATCCCCCAAGAGGTGACTTTCTGGAAGCCCCTGCCTGCAATGAATTTACATAAAAATTCAACTGCAAACTGCAAACAATTCTGAAAGTGCTGCTGAAGAAGCTCTAGCTTGGCTGGTCAGGTCAAGCTAGAAGATTGTATACTGAGACTTCTATTCTTCTTGAAATGGATAGACATTTGCTACTTTCTCGATTGCATATAAGATCCTCCTGGACGGCCGCAAAAATCTGCATTTTCTGCTAACTTGGATATGTATACACACATATATACTGAAGGGCTAACCAGTGAGAAATGCCGAGTGGATTTAGAATTCTTACCTTTGGGAAAGTTTTACTACAGTTCCTTTCCTGATTTAACTCTCAGTAGCAGAAGAAAAATTGGTATTATTAGTTGATGTACTATAACAGATACAAGATTCCAAGGTCAAACTGGTAGCTAGTGTGTCAAATGGATGCAAAATGCATGGTAATCACAATAACAAAAAAAGTAAGCTGTAGTTTTACTTGCAGTGAGACTTTGTAATTCAGTCAGTATATAAAGATGTCTTATGTCAGTGCAAATTTAGTGAAAGTATTAATAGGGCTATAGCCCTTTATTCCCAGTAATGTACCCAGAGGAATGTATATCTTAACCTTTCTGGTATTTGGCAACTTTAATATCACCAATATTTGACTATGAAGGTACAGTCTTCTTTTGTGTAAAAGCCAATGATTAAATTGTACATTAGTTTCTCCTAATTTGGAACTAGTTTGTGTTCTTCTAAACACATAACAACATTATCACACTTGCCAAGAATAGCATTATTAATATTATTTATATCATCTGTAGGCTAAAGGACTGGAATAGCTTCAGGTTATAACCCCGATAGAGGAGAGAGTCAATACGTTCCTCTCCAAATTGCTTTTCTAGACAGTTGGTTGAAACCATATGTTCTGCTTTGTCCAGTCATTATTACCTGTGAAAGTGAGTGGCCTAAAAGCTTGACAGGAGGGAGAAAGTATAGGGTCAAATGCCAGCGTCTCTGGAAACTGGCACTTTTACGCCACAGAGGGGTAAAATGCCTTGTAATTTTGTTGTGAAACTTGCCTATGGATTTGCACTATTGTCTTAGGCTCTGTATAAGCTACAGCTTGCAAACGTGTTCCTTTGAGGATCATATAGAACTCGCTTTGGTTTTCTAAGAGTTTTTCGTGAAAATTCTTTGTTTGATTCAGATTGTAAATATTTTGCTTGTTAAAAAAGAAAACAAACCCCCAAAAATACTGGCACAGTTCCCTTTTCTGTGGTGTACCTATATTTATCTCTCACAAGTCAGCAAGATGAGGCTAATGTTTCATAGAAAGGGAAGGGGAAGTTTTTGCTACACAAACTTTCTAAGAAACTAAAGACTTATGAATTTAAGTTTTCACTGATATTATTTATATACTGACTGAATTAGAAAGACCCTTACTGCAAGTAATACTATAATCTATTTTTTTTTCATACCATTACCATTGGCAACTATCTACCAATAATAATAATAGTATTAATTAATTAGCAGTCACTACCAAGTCATAAGTAGTTAACCTTCAATCAGTGTTTTTTTTCCTAGATGCAGGGATCTGATTGTGAAGTTTTGAGACACATGATCAATGTCTTACTGATTTCATAGGTTTGATAAAAATACATGGTACTATGGAATCTTTAAAGAATCATGTGTTTCAATTCCAGCTACTCTGGTCATCAGTCTAACTGCTGATTAAACTACTGCAGGTAATTCTAGTTGTTGGTGCTATTTTAATATTAATTTGTCAATGATCTATACTGCATGACATAAAATTATGAAACTTGCTGGTTTCTGCTTTCTCTTGAGCAAGTATTAAATAATACATTTGCAAGCATCTAAGTACAATACAACATTGAACCTGAATGGAGTACATCCAAGTATCAAAGGGTACCAAACAACACTGTCAGTATGCCATCTAGACATTAATTTCCCACATAAAGGGTTTAGTAGCACTTTGAATGTAAGTTGTATAACTTGTGACCAGCTGCTTCCATGTGTGGTGCGTAAGTGATGGGAACATATGGCTTTAATTAAGTAGCCTATTCTAGCTGATTTTTAGGCATCTATCCACATGGCATACAGTTATTTGTTGAATCCAAATCAAGTTTCACAGCTGTCTCTCGAGATAAACTGATTGACTGACATGAGCTGCTTTTAAACACTGACAGGTTAGTTCCCATAACCTCAGGAGATTCAAACAATGGGAAAAAATGGCTCAGCCATATGCATTAAAGCTCATATGTCTAGGCATATATAAAGATGTATATATGTTTCACATTTCAGGCTAGCCTTAATGGATTTCTATAGCTACTTATGCTGGCAGACAGCAACATAGAGCCGAAGTGATCCAGAAATCTCTGTGTTTTCCTGATTTTACTGTATTATGTAGACTGGCTCAACACCAATCTGAACTTTAATGGTAAGGACATGCATTGCAATTCTGAAGTGGAAAAGATAATTATCAAAGTGCAGAACTGATGCCTTGTTGGGTCAAATGTGTAGAATTGGTTGGTGATACCTATTACAAAAAACAGTAAAAAGGACAACCACCAAATACAACTCTTGTTTTAAGTAAGAGTTTATTTGCTAAGTACATTGAACAGCAGCTGAGTCAATCTGCATGTGATATACTCTGATCGGATCGTGGGATGTACTTTCTCATGCAAAGGGAAGAATATAAAAAACAGGGTTGTGAAATAGGAAGAAATAGACATACATCTTAAGAAAGTGCAAGTGTATTTTCAGTAGCCTTTTGGAGTGAAACATTCTGAAAGGGAAGACAGATAATCACAGATGATCTCACATAATACACTGACCATAGATTTTGATAAAGGTTTCAAGTATAAAATTTGAAGTTTTGTATTTTATTGGCAGGTTGAGGAATACCTAGTTTTGTTTCAAAAGATTGTGGTTTATTACACAGCATATAGAAAGTGAAAAAGGATTATGAAAATAATTTTAGAGGCCATGAAATTCTTCTTGGGTAAATTAAACACTTGGAAAACTGATTGAATCTTATAATGAATTCTGATTTACTGATTTTCTATAGTATAGTGGTGATGGCAAGAGCCCAAAACTGACAAGTGCTGTGATGGAAGGGTGAGAGCACTCTAAATGACAAGTTTGGAGCTCTGTCATTAATAAGCTGTCTCTGGTCTCTATGAAGATATGAAGAAACACTAAAGATAGTGAATTTGAGAAGATGTATTAAGAGCAATAACTTCTCATCTGTGGTAGACCTGTGCTCTGTAAGTTGTAACACTCTTGAAAATATTGTGGTGAGCCGGAATGTTATTTAAGCCAGAAGACATAAGCTTAGTCAAAGCGTGGAGGTGGAAGATACCTTTCTTGAGACGTCTACATTGCATAGCAATATAAACCAGACTGAGAGGAAAATAGATGAGTGAACTTTTAACAAAGGAATAAAGAAAGTAAATGTAACCAATAACTCTCTCAAGGCTTTAGTTTTTGAGGATTAGGAGTGGACTGGTTTCCATATCTTTCCTACACTAGACAAGATGATATTGCAGTTGGGAAAGATCTTTCTAGCTAAAAATAGTCTTGAAATGTATTATATTATATTCCATTCTTGTAATGGCTTTTAAATTTTAAAATCAAGAATTTGCTCTCTCTGGTTTTTTGTTGTTTTTTTTTAGTGGAATACATTTTCACATTTAAGCTTATTTAATGTGAACTGTGATGTAAATAAATTTCAAATGTCAGATTTAATAAGAACTAATAAAGCCAAAGGAAAAAGATAAAGCTTTTCATGCCTCCAACACCAACATTCATGACAAGAACTAAACTTTTATTCTGTGTTTGTATAGCTCTTTTTTGCACTGGGAGTCATTACAACAGTTCTTAAATGCTGTGTTAACACAAATAATAAATGTGTCCTGGCACAGGACAATTGGAAGAACTTTCATGGAGTCAATCACAGTATTTTTGGCTGCAGAAGGCAGTATTGTTCTAGAGCAAGTAGTACTGCTTACTGTGTTCACACCAGATTTTCTAACCAATTAGAATTAATCTTTTAGAATTAATCTCTACACACATAGGTCCAACAGCTTGGAGACTCAGAGTCTGTCAAATTGCTTTGCTCAGGGTTTTATGTTTGGAATAACATATACCTGCAAACTTTATGGTTCTGTCATTACCAGCTAAATCCTTGTCATTTGCAAACCATGGCGGCAAGATATAATGATGTCAATGAGAAAATGACTGTGTGACAGGGTGACACTAATAATCATTAATAAACTGAAGACAGTTACTTTTTAGAGAATTGTTTTACTAATACTGAAGCCTCAGAAATACTTCTGATCTGCAATCAGGGATTCTGAACTGCTGAATTTGATTTGTATCATTTTGTGTTGGTAACTGAGCTCTGCCTAGTTTCAAGAGAGAGTCTGTGATAGGAACTTTCCTATTGTACTTTCCTATCCTGTTTCAGAAAATCAAATTTAAAAATTGGTACGATGATATGAGAAAAATTTTATTTGATTTTCTTAAGAATAGTTAATTTTAATGTAAAATTCACCTGCAAGTATTCTTTAAGCAATGATTTTTAGTACTGTCTTCCTCTGCCGAGCAAAGAAGAAACCCGAGTAACAGCATAAAAGTGATTTTAAATGTTCCTTTCCCTCAAAGTTCCTTGTACACTGAGAAACATCCCTGTGTGCTCTTACCTGTGATTATTTTGGCTGCACTCTCTCTACAGTTCCAGTTTTTAATAGCTTAAGGATGAGAAGTTTTATTTTACTGAAAAAAAGCTGTACATCACTTGCCAGTGTGAGATAGAAAGGTTTTGTTTTGTTGTGGTTTGTTGGTTTTTTTTCCTCTTTATCCAGTTAGGGTGTTTTGTTGGTTTGTTTTATAAAACTATGTTTTCCATCCCCCAGAGAAGAAAAAGTAAATACTGTCCTGCAGAATCACAGAATCACACAGTGTTAGGGGTTGAAAGGGACCTTGGAGATCTTCGAGTTCAACCACCCTGCCAGGGCAGGGTGGTATAATCTACCCTACAACCTAATCTACCCTACAACCTAATCTACCCTAACACAGGTCACTCAGGAATACTTCCAGGCGAGTTTTGAAAATCTCCAGAGAAGGAGACTCCACAACCTCTCTGGGCAGCCTGTTCCAATGCTCTGTGACTTTCACTGTAAAGAAGTTCCTCCTCATGTTAAGGTGGAACCTCTTGTGCTCCAGCTTATATCCATTCTCCCTAGTCCTATCACAAGGCACGAGTGAGAAGAGGCTCTCCCTTTCCTCTTGACACTTAGCCCTCATATATTTATAAACATTTATCAAATCCCCTCTCAGTCTTCTCTTTTCCAGACTAAAGAGCCCCCGGTGTCTCAGCCTCTCCTCATAAGGCACATGCTCCAGTCCCTTAATCATCCTTGTAGCCCTCCCTTGGACTCTCTCAAGCAGATCCCTGTCTCTCTTGAACTGGGGAGCCCAGAACTGGACACAATACTCTAGGTGAGGTCTCACCAGTGCAGAGTAGAGGGGGAGGAGAACCTCCTTCTATCTGCTGGACACGCTCCTCTTGATACACCCCAGGATACCATTGGCCCTCTTGGCCACAAGGGCACATTGCTGCTCCATGCAGAACTTGTTGTCCACCAGGACTCCCAAGTCTTTCTCCACAAGACTGCTCTCCAGCAGATCACCTCCCAGTCTGTACTGGTGTAATTTATTATTCTTACCTAGATGCAGGACTCTACATTTATCCTTGTTAAACCTCATTTGGTTCTGCCCTGCCCAGTTCTCCAACCTGTCCAAGTCTTGCTGGATGGCTGCACAGCTTTCAGGTGTATCTGCCGATCCTCCCAGTTTTGTGTCATCAGCAAACTTGCTGAGCAGACACTCTGTCCTGTCATCAGTGTCATTGATAAAGATGTTGAACAGGACCGGACCCAGCACTGATACCTGGGGGACTCCAATGGTTACAGCTCTCCAGCTGGATTTGGCACCATTGACCACCACTCTCTGGACTCTATTGTCCCACCAGTTACTAATCCATCTTACTACCTGCTCTTCTATCCCATACTTCCCGAGCTTCTCCACAAGGATGTTATGGGAAACTCTGTCAAAATCCTTGCTAAGGTCAAGATAGACTATATCCACTGGTCTCCCTGCATCTAGCCATCCAGTTACAATATCATAGAAGGCTATTAGATTAGTCAAGCATGACTTCCCCTTGGTAAATCCATGTTGACTACTCCTGATAACCTTCTTATCTTCCATGTGCCTAGAGATAACCTCCAGAATGAGCCTCTCCATTATCTTTCCAGGGATGGAGGTAAGACTGACTGGTCTATAGTTTTCTGGAATCTCTTTCCTGCCCTTTTTGAAGACTGGAGTGACATTGGCTTTCCTCCAGTCCTCCGGCACCTCTCCCATTTGCCATGATTTTGCAAAAATGATGGAGAGTGGCAGGGCAATAACATCAGCCAATTCTCTCAGCACTCTTGGGTGCATCTCATCAGGGGCCATGGACTTACGTATATTCAACTTAGATAACTGGTCCTTAACCCAGTCTTCATTGACCAGTGGAGAGTCATCCTTCCCCCAGGCTTTCTCCCCTTCAACCAGGGACTGGAGTTCACAGGGACTGGTCTTAGAAAAAAAGACTGAAGCAAAGAAGGTGTTGAGCAACTCTGCCTTCTCTGCATCCTCCGTTATTAAGACTGCTTTCTCATTCAGCAGTGGCCCCACACTTTCCTTGTTCTTCCTCTTGGCACTTATGTATTTAAAGAAACTTTTCTTATTCTCTTTTACCTTACTCACCAACTTAAGCTCTAAGAGGGCTTTGGCCTTCCTTATTGCCTTCCTACATGACCGACTACTTCTCTATAATTTTCCCAACAGACCAGTCCTTTTTTCCATGAACTGTATAGTTCTTTCTTCCTTGAAATCTCTTTCAAAAGCTCCCTGCTCATCCATGTGGGTCTCCTAGTGTGCCTTCCAGATTTTTTCCTCAAGGGAATACATCTATCCTGGGCCTGAAGAAACTGTTTTTTAAAAATTAACCAACTTTCTTGGGCTCCTTTACCCTCCAGAGTACTAGCCTATGGGATTCCAGCAAGTAGATCTTTGAAGAGTTCAAAGTCAGCCCTGAGGAAGTCCAGGGTTGCAGTCCTACTTACTGCTCTAGTTCCCCCTTGTTTAATATTAAACTCTATCATATCATGATCACTATCACCCAGGCTATTCCCAACCCTAATGTCTCCAACCAGTCCTCCTTTATTAGTTAATACAAGATCCAACAAGAATCTGCACTTACATGTGAGTTGAGTCCCAGGTACTATTCCTGGTTCTGCTTTTGACTTAGTAGGTACATACCTGTGTCTGTAGCCCTCCTAGTGTGAGCAAGGGGTTTGCTGCCCTTCTTGCTGTCCCATGCTATCTGCTTCACATATATATCACTTCAGCTACCTCTATACCTCTCATCGAATTTACATTGTATGTGATTTCCCTGTTTGATCCATCCATATCTTGCAGATGCCATTTTTGTGATCGGTTGACATCAGATGGCTGAGAATCAACAAAGCCATGAGAGAATGAAACTGTGGGGATGGCTGTCTGGTTACTGAGGTTATTTGTGGTAGCCTGGGGCTGAACTAGATCAAGCCAGTTTTGTGTCATGCTTATGGAGGAGGGCTCACATTCAAGCCATCCCCTAGTCTGCCTCCTGAAATTTAGTGCTGGCTTTCTTAATCTCAGACCGTGAACAGGCCAAAGTGTGAATAAACAGGAAGGTTGTGGGAATGGAGACAAATAAAAGCTTGAGGTAGCAGAATGATGTTGGCAAACACTGGGCAGCTTCAGGACACTGCTCAGTGTAGCAGTTCCTCCCATGAGATTTGGAGGCTAATACTCACTAAATGTTGTAATGCACTTTAGTCCTATTAAAGTCAAAGAGAATCTTTCTGTAGACTTCAATAGAGTCCACACAGAGCCTTTGAGATTTTAGGTAAAGGTATTGGTCAAGGAGCCCTTTGTTTTAAAAATTAAACACAGAAATAATGAATAGCACCATTATATACCATAGTATATTGACTATTTACAGACTCATTTAAATTTCTGGTGCTTTCCTGGGGCAGTTGTAGAGGGGAAAAAACAAATACCATTTAGCCTTAAAGAAGTCACTTAAAGAAACATCAACTGTAATATTATGAAGCATTCAGGAGTTTTTTTACATATATATATATTTGGAGGTAATAGAGATTTTACAATCCTTGGGGTTTTTTTGTATATACAAATTATTATGTACAAAATAACTTTTCTAAATTCTTACCACACTGTTCAAGTATGTTAATGTATGGCTATCTAGTCCATGATGTGTTTGTTTATTCAGTGCATTCTCAGGATTGAATTACTGTTTTGTAATGATGCTGTGGAAATAGTAATTTTAAACATGGTTAAGAAACAAATAAGTATGGATATATGATAAAAGAAATGTGTTGTATAATTAATTGAAAGAAACAGTATTTCAATGGACCGAAGAATTATTTTCATTACAATTGCAGGGATAAAATTATTATTCACTTAATGCATAGGGGTTTTCCAGTTATTAACTCCACCAGCATTGAATATTGTGTATTTAAAAATCCAAATATAGAGAGCAGAGTAGGCTTCTAATGAGTCATTCACACTTTAAAAACTTGTGTAGTCAAAAAGATACAGGAAAACCATTAGAAAATGCTTTTAAGTGATTTCTTAAGCTTCTTTTGTTGATAAGGATTGAATGTGTACATTTGGAAGAAAGATAATTGTTCTAGAAATATATATCAGACACATACCTAATATATATAAAGATGTTTTTCACTACAGTAACTTCACAAATACTTTATATTTACTGAAGTGTACAGGTAGTTGTGCTCACAATACTTTCACCACTGTGAAAGCTTTTATTATCTGCTGGTTTACTTCACAAGTAAAGAAATTTTCTCTTTAAAGTTGTTACTAAGATTAACTAAACTGTAGTGTTTATGTCTTTTGTTATGATTACAATCTAGTGTAATTGAAAACAGAAACCTGAGTGAGAGGAAATTTCTCTGTAAGTATCAGAAAAATTGATTGAATCATCAATTGGATAAGAATATTTTTAGTTAGCATCTTCATTTGATTCTCAAGAACACGTCCTGCCATATTACATGTGATAGCCTGAAGTAGAAAACTGAGCAGCTCTTCTCCAGGCAGGGTGAGGAAAGCACTGCAGTAAGTTAATTATTGAAAAGATTGATGCTCTGAATTTGCGGCTCAGCTATTTTTAGGATGGTCTTCATTGTGAGAAGAATGCCAAAAATATAAGACTTTTGTTTGTAGCAACTAAAAATTTTCCTTTAATCAGTAACACTAAAGCTATTTGAATCTAAATGGCATAGGTTGAAGTTACAGCACTGGATGTTTCTTTTGAACTTCTGAAAAAGATAACCATCTATTTGTTGATAGCACTGAGAGCAAATCTCTAAAATGTAGAGCTTAAAGTTAATTTTTTTCTTAGCATCTCTTTCAGTATTTTTTACATGACACATAAGATAGTTCCTTTATATGTTGTTTCATGTTTCTTTATAATTGCTTGAAAGCACTCTATTAATCTAATCAAGAGTTTTTAACTGTTCATTATTAATTCTATTTTATAGTAACTTAGTTGGCAAATAAGCAAACTGCTAAAATGCTGTACTTGTATTAGTCCTAAGTTGGATGTTATGAAGTCAGTATTGCCCAGTGATTTTATTATTTTTTTACTTTATTTTTTTTTAACCTGTATTCTCTGATGTATTAATCAGAAAAGAGACTCCATTGATACATTTGCTCATGTAATCTTTCATAACCTCTGCTGAAGAGGCTTTCAGGAAAATACATGAATTCTACACTTGTTAGCAGTGTTGAACTTGGGAATACTCATATATGTGTGGTCTTTCTCTGTGAGCATAGTTGTAATTAGTGATGGTTTGTTACTATATTTTGTTTGGGTTTTTTTTTTTTAATTTTTAAATCATTCAGTATGGAGTCCTCTCTTGAACAACTGGAGAGTTGGGTGGGAAAAAGAGTGAAGGAGGGAAATTAATGCAGAGAAATGCAGTTTCCTTGGACATGAAGTAAAATTTGAAACCCCAGTCTACTATGATTCAGTGGCTGAATTACTAAAGCAGGAAGCCTAAATTAATGTTTCTTTCTTTGCCTTACTGGCTGAGGTTTTTTAGCAGGTTAATCATCCTTTTTCAATCTAAATTTTCTGTTTTACTTGTATTATTTATCTTAGTGCTTTTAAATACATATATTTAAATTGATTAAGAGTCTAAATTGGCAATACTCATCTAGTAGGTTAGAGTGCAAACATATGCTGAGTGTAGAAAAGCCTTTAGTAGCTTTTAAGATTGATTAGATAAAATAAATAACTTTTCCTTATTTTCCAGTAGCCAGAGAAGGTTTTACTACACAGCATTTTACTGTGGCTATTTCATATGATTTAACATTTAATAAATTGAACTTTTAGTCATGTTTAAAAGAGAAGCAAGAGTAATTTGTATGCGTTGGCTACTGATTGTAAATTATAAATCTGTGGGATTGAGTTCAAATTTCTAATTGGTGGAGAAAAAAATCAGTAATTAACTGGGAGGACAGAAATGATTTTCTATCAAAGCTGTCTTCCACAGAGAATTCTACTAAAGCTGTTCACGATTATGAGGGTTATGATACATGGAAACACTATAATTTGTATATAAGTGTCAGCATGGTATAATCTGATTATAAAATGCTTTTGGAAATTGGAATGTTCTGATTGGGTAAAATAGTTGAATGTGTAACTATCTGCTTAGAGCTGCATAACTGTATCAGGCTCTACAACATAAGGATGCCTTAAGAAGCAGTGTAGGTATAAGTTATAGGCAGCAGGAACAAAGTGAGGAAAACAGATCTTTGCATTCTTTGTAGGTGTTATCTGATGGATGCCTACAGAAGCGTAAACTTCATGGCGCTGAAGTGTCCAGGTGCCTGCAGTTTTGCATTTATTTTTTTGAAAACTATACTTACACCCCTTAGATTTCCTGATTTTTCAGTTGAAATTTGTGTTTAATGTCTGTTCTAAATATTCTCTGAAGCATCTAGCACCTATGTAATATGTCTTGTTTTTAAAAAATTAAATTCTCCTTTTCAGCAGATGCCAGAGGAACAGAACCTTTACTTTCATGAGGTCATCTATTTTTAACAAATACACAATAACAAGCATGTATCCATATCCACTTTCTTATTTCACTTATGCCTTCATTTCTTACAATGGCCAATTAAAGTGACATCTAAATTAAAAATATACTATTGAAGTCTTAGATACATCCGCCCTGCTTGTAGAGACTGCTCAGATCAGTGGGGGGACCATTCCTCAGTGCTTTGTTGTTTGTTTTTTCTCAGGGGAGTAGGTAGAAGTGGAGAAAAGGATTGGTGAGCTGCTTCAGATAGTCTACATCTATGTTTTATTTATTTTTGTTTCAGTAGCAGTAATCAGATGGGCAAGGCAATGTTGAACACAGGTTCATAATCTCTGCTGGGCTACATGCCATTCGACTTCTAGCAGGTACTAAAAGCAGACCTGCAAAAAAGGAATAAGGTTGTGAATAGTGGAAGGCAAAATAATGTTTCCACAGTTCTCTTGCTTTGTTGTTCCTTGTCCAGGATTTTTCACTCCTCTGTTTCTGCACGTTGTTCCTAAAGGCAGAATTGATTGCCTTGTCCACCCCATCACTCAGGAATCTGGATCCAGGGGAGATCTTGAGTAGACTGCAGGAATGAGTGGATGGGAGAAGAGTACCAGAGTGCCATAAGGGGATCTTATTAATGTTTACAAATATCTGAAAGGTGGGTGTCCAGTTGAAGGGTCCAGTCTCTTTTCAGTTGTTCCCTGTGATAGGACAAGAGGTAATGGTATGAAGGTGAAACACAGGAAGTTCCACCTCAACATGAGGAAAAGCTTCTTTACTATGAGAGTGGCAGAGCACCGGAACAGACTGCCTATAGAGATTGTGGAGTCTCCTTCTCTAGAGACTTTCAAGACCAGCCTGGGTCTGTTCCTGTGTGACCTGCCCTGGGTGATCCTGCTCTGACAGGGGGGTTGGACTTTATGATCTCCAAAGGTCCTTTCCAACCCCTACCCTTCTATGATTCTGTGACTCTATGATAAGAAGGGTTATTTAAAAAACAAACAAAAAAAGAAATATGAAAGCACATATATTAAGTGTCACAATACCTAGGAAAGATATCTCACTTAAGCCTCAAATGTGGCAAGACATAAATCACATCACATGAAAATTCTGTGCATACCTGGCAAGGATTTGTAGCTTTTCTTTTTTCCTTACCTGAATCCACTCATGCTGTATCAACTTCAGCTGCTTAGACCATGGGACTATACACCAGCTAAATGAGTCCTTGGATGTTTTGAATATCTTACTATTCCTCTCTGTATATTCTTATACAGGAGATAAACATATGGGTTTGTATCCCTTAAGCTTCCAAACATACTTTTTGAAGTAGAGTTGCAATCTAGTGTGGGCAAGTATTCACTGAAAAATTGGGATTTACAGCATTGTTTATTTATAGACTTTTATATGTCTCTCTTAGCAAATGGTTGCAAATGAACATAATTTCACAGTATGTTTTGATATAAGAAAATAGTATTGTTTTACAGAACCGAGGGCCTGAGAACAAGAATTTAAAAGCACCTAAATCTCCAGGAAGTCATGTTCTGTAGTGAATTGTTTGCAGGAATACAGATAACATTTCATGATGGTCTAGAAAACCTTTCTTGATTTTAGTTGCTATGTTGGCATTCTGCAGAAAAAAACTTTGTATTTAAGGTTATGTATCTAACTGTACACTCTGTAGAAACCGTTGTACTACCAGAGTTATGAAGTTACAGAAGGCTGATATACTAGTGTGTGACAGTCTTTCTGAGCTCAAAGAGTAAATTGAAGTCAAATTGATTTTTTCTGTCTGCTCATAGCAAGACTATTGTTGTATGAATATGACAGGTTCATTTTAGGATGGGATTAGTGGGAAATTTGGTGAAGTGATCTAAAATATATTAAGAAAGTCCCTTTCACAGCTTTGATACTGGCAGTTTTGTTGGTATGAAATTAGTGGAAAAAATATTTACTTCTGGGAGGGTTTTAATTTAGAAATTTTTGATTTTTAATTTTTTTTATTAAAGGGATAAAACCCATCTGCTAAGATTTTTCCAAGAAGCAAGGTTTGCTGGACAAAAGATCTTTAAGTCACTTTGAAAGGCTTGCATTCATTGGAAAATGTATGAGTGATGTGCTCTTAAATCACCCCAGGATTTTTGCAAATCCAGTTCTTTGTCTGAGCAACTCTGTTGGGGGAAAAAAGCCCTCCCTTAATTATATTAAGAGATGTTCAATCAATTAGTATGATATTAAGGTAATTTTCCTAAAACTTTTGTACATTTTTATGGAAAAATCAAAGAACTCAAAATAAAACTGTATTAATTCTGACTGTAAGCAATCAGTTAAACAATGAAAGTCATTGTAGGAAATCTACTGTAATCATAAGTAATAACTCTTATAGCTGATATGAATGAGAAAAATTAACTTTTACTTTTAATTAAATATCATGCCAAAAGGTATTCAAGCCATTCTGACATATGTAGAAGATAGAATAATAAAGTACAGACACAGTCTTAATCACTCTGCATTATTAAACATTAATACACTATCATTAACAGTACCTGTTATAATCCATGTCATTTTGTGCCTTGCAAGAGAAGCACTCGTCTCCTTTCAAATACTAATCACAAAAGCAGATGCTTAAGATACTTGAATAACCCTTTTATTGCCATGCTGTGCATATATGTTTCCAAAGGGAGTCTGAGAAGTGTCAGTGAGGTATATTATAAAAAAATGCTGTGCTTTGACTGTGGTCTGGAGGACTTTATTATATACTGTAGGTTGATTCAAATAGTAGATTCCAGTTTGGAACTACCTCACAAGCACATTTTGCCCAGTATTGGCCAAGGTCCCTAGAAATGTAATGACTTGCAGTCCTGCAAGAGATCCTGTATTTTTTTGTTATTTTTCCAATCCTTTGAGAGTGGAGGTTGCAGTATACTGCTACATTTTCCAGTGGTGAACTGGAGTTGATACATTGCTTTCTTGGTGTGAAAAAAACTATCAGAGATTGTAAAATTGCCCAGCTGACATATGTAAAATAAGTCACTATGCAGCAGCACTGAGATGATGTCCTGCTCTTCAAACTATATAAACCTTATTTTCTGTATGTAGGGATTGTCAAAGAATGATATTTTTTTCCTACCTTTCCTCTGTCATGTTAAATCATTGAACATTAAGCCTTATTATTCGTCTGTGAGGTGTGTAATTGTCCTCTTGTTATATATAGATGAAGTTAGATTCAGAATAGAAAAGGTGTGCTGTTAAATCCAAATCTGGTCAATTTGAAGCACTGATGTTAATGTCATCTTAATCATTATACCTCTGCTTAAATCTTCTACAGTAATGCTTAGGGATTGTGCAAGATAACTGGTTTGCACTTTTTTAGGTATTTATTCTGTTTACTATCCTCTGTTGCTATCTTAACACACTCATACCAGGAACAGAAATTACACATGTAAATACTAAAATACAGGAAGAGACTTCTGAAGTTCACTATATTAGCAAAATGGAAAATGGAGAATTATTTGTGGACATTATTTGTCATATGGACATTATCATATGTCTTAATGGTAGGAGATTTCTGCTAGGTTATGATTATAATAATACCATATGAATTGTAATAACAAGAGCTAAGTAGTTCTGAAGTAGAACTGTGTGAATTATTTTTTTTAGTTGACAGTTTCCCTGTAAGTGACTAGAGCAAGGTCAGATAGACACACTAGAGCTTACTGTCTCCTAGAAAGTGCTAAATGACCATGAAACACCCTGCCCTTCATTGTAAACACATCTTGGATTTCAGCATAGGAATTTATTATCCACTTCTGGTAGAAGCTGCTGCTTTAGTTTTAGGTCTTGGTACGAATATGGTTTTTCCAAATGCCATGAAGAAATGTGAGGGTTAAATGTGTTCCTTATTATTATAGGAAGACATGTAGTATTTGGGTTTTTTTCCTGGGCTATCAGTTCCAATTCCTTATCATTTTATCCACGCCTAGATTCCACTGGAAAAGGAATAGTGCCCAACATCATTCTGTACTCTTGGATAAGCTCAAGAGATATTCCTCTGGAATAAAACTCCTTCACTCCTTCCCTGCTTTCTGTCTTCAGCCATCTTTGCAGCTTCATTGACTTTAAATGTGTTCCCTAATGAAACGAAATGTACATGACTCTATTGTACATCTGTGTGAGCATCAGGCTGATTCCAGTAAACTGAAAGACTGTGAAGATTTCAGTAAGTTGTGAAAATCAGTAGCTGGTGTTGGAGAGAGGCTGCTTTTGAAAGAACAGCAGGCAGAATTCAGCTGCCAGTCTAATTCATAACAATAGTGCATCAATTATCATACAATTAGTTTTGAAAATAGCTCAGTTTCTTGGCCAGCAGGGTGGTCTTGGGAATTAGAGGTATGTAAGCGTAACGAAGAGGTATGTAAACATAACAGACATGTATCAGTAAGAAAGCAGATTTCATTAGTTCTGCTGCTTGAAAAAAGTTTCTTAAAGCTCATTTGTCTATATAGTTTTTTCATCTGATTTGTTGAATACATCATTGGCATAATATTCTCATATAAAGAGTGATTTTGATTTTTATCTTAATGTCTTCAACCTTCCAGCTCTTCCCAGCTTTACTGCAGCAATGGATATTTAAGTTCTTTCTTGGTATCTTCATAACTCACATTCTTTATCACTTGGTCTCCGAAATGTCTTGTATTTCTGTGAGTAGTCTTAGCTTTTTGTCTTAAGCTTTTTGTCTTTTCATCAGATACAAGGTGCTGCCATTTGGAGATTTCTTTGTGGGTCCTCATTCTGAACTGTTCTTCCCATTTTAACCCATGCTATTGTTTGCAGGTCTTCCTTGCTGAGTCTGAAAACATATCTGTCATTCATGAATCTGTTCTTTCATTCTCCTCCTATATAGGACAAACCTTTTATTTTCATCTCATAATGTGAAATCCATCATGGCTTCAAGGATAAAACAGGGCAAATTCAGGAGAAATGTGCCTTCTTTTTGATTCTTGAAAGGTATTACACCATCTGCTGTTGTTACATCTGCCCTGTACAAACAGAAATTTTTAAAAGTCTTTTACTTTCACAGCTATTATAAGTACTATAGTGGAGGGATAGATGCCATCACCATATATTTATCCCTGTGCTCAATGTGCAACATCCCTTTTGTCTGCATATGTATGTAATTTGATCTTTTTTTTTTTGTGTACCTGATCACTTTAGCAATTCAGAGAATAATCTATGTTTCTGGTACAATTTACTAAGGCAAACTTATTTTTCAAGATATAGTGGGAATAAGAGGTTTCATATATTCATAGAAGATAATCACACATCTTTTTCTCCACAAATATTCCTACAATTCTTTGTGATTCTTATGCATAATTCTTGATAATATGGAATCTGTAATACATTTATGGGCCATTTCCTGATCCTATTGAAATCAGTAGTAGGCTGTTTGTTGTTGTCCTTGTTTCAAGAGCACCAAATTTGTCTTCTTGTTTGCCAGATTGTTTGGCATATACAAAAAGCATTCATCAAGAAATGTCTTACAAGACTATAGTTGATGGTCTTTTGTGCATTGTGTTGAACCTTGGTAGGTAGCTGTTGAATCAGACCCACTTATCTGCACAGAGTCAAGTTATCTCCACTGGTGAATTTATAAGGATGGATCTTTTAGTAAAACTAATTAAATTGCAACTGACATTTTTCATAACAAGTTATACTATTACATGCTATGTAAGCTAAAAGATCTTGTAATATTGGATGGGTGCTGATATAGAATCCAATATTGTTGCTTGAAAATAAAGTTTATTAAGCATCAGAAGACTGGTTTGAAAAAGTTAGTCTGTGGTTTTGGTATTTTTCTTTTTAGTGGGTTTTATTTTCAGTCAATTCTGTTTACAGAACAGTGTCTGTCTTTTCTTTGTTTTTTTTTTTTCCCCGCAGCATTCAGAATGGTAATAAGTTGAATAGCAAAATAATATTTGTGTTGCATGGATGTACATTTACCAGCAGGGAGCATTTTTAAGAAAAATAAAATGCAGTTATTTGCAAGATTTCATTTGGAACTTGATATTACGAAAGTTTGTATCAAAATCCTGATGTTAAGAATTTCTGATCATTGAAACAGAGGACAAAAAACATTGTCATTGTAACCTTTGCATGCAGTCAACAAATCAACTGGGCTCTAACTGCTAAACATACATAATGAAAATCTATGGAGATTTAAGGATAAGAACCAATCACTGATATGACATGGAAAATAATTTCAAGTAACTAATGAGCACGAAGATATCTTAATCTCTCTTGGGGCAGTTTGTAAGCAGAAAAGGAATTAATTCTGTTGAAAAAATAGCTGGTTAATAATTATTAGCTGTGCTAGAGTACTGAAGAATTTAAATGAAATTTGCCTAGGCAAAATCATTGGTTTGGATCTTCAGATATAGCTGAGACACACTGTTTGTAAAGATGCCAAGCAAAGTTGAATTAGAGTTGTTTTATAGGCCCATGATTAGGAGGACAGATAAGGTTCATAAAGCTCCAGGTACAGTTGATTGTATGCAGCCATGGGCGTGTTCATAATGCTTTGAATAATTCCTGTGAATCTGCAGACCAGAATAACATTTTGTTCTTTTATTTCATGGGAACAGTTGTATAATCTGGGAACAAGAAGAAAGAGGAGGATGTTGACACAGTCCATGTGCAGTTTTGCAGCACAGGCATTCCCTTACCCAAAGGCTAATTCTTTGCTCTTCAGATGAAGAACTTCGGCTGCACTGTATTGCTACAGCAGCAAGCAACAAGTAGAATGGTTCTGGGAAATTGGGGCCCATTTTCATAGCTGTACCTTTATTTAATTTTATTTGTTAAAAGAAATAGGAAAGAAATGAAGACAAGAATTCTCTTGAAACTCAACTATCTGCCATTTTCAGCTCCCAGAACATTTTTTATTTGAAAGATAATTTAGTACAAAGCTGGATTATAGATGACAATTCTCTACAAACACGAGCTTGTAAGATCAGGATGGACAACTGTTTAGACCTTCATGGCTGGGAATCATGCCATTACTACCCACAGCCGATGCACATACATAGCTATTTGGCTGTGTACCCCATGCCATCTGTTCAGATGGCATTTTGCCTGCTCACAAATTGGTTAGACCTGTGCCAAGAGCAATTGCTCTAGATGGTTACACTGCAAAACACTGCAAGTGGCTCCTATTTTGTATTAAGTCTTTCTCTTTTGGACACCACTTTAACACTTTGTTATATCCTGTGGACACACCTGTATACTGCAGTGACTGGAAATAGAAAAAGATCATGGTCTCATCCTAACTGGTTTTTGCTACTGAAGCTACCTTTTCCAAATCCAAAGAGAGGAAAACAAAGTACATGTAATTTGAGTTTCAAACTATTTCTGCTTATTTTCTGTCTGAAAAATACTCATTCTTTTAAAGTTGGTAAAAGCTGATCAAAAGCTCAAGGAAGTTAATAGGAATATTTGCACTGATATGAGTGGATTTGGAGTTGGAGTTGTAAATTATAGTAAATTGTGTGCTTGCTACTGGACAAAATCAGGTCAACTGAGAGTTGCTAAATTTTTTGGTTGATGGATTGGTTTCTGGGATAAGTTTCTGGGAAACATAATGGGTTACAGAATTTTCCTTTTCTTATCAGTTACTTAAATGCAGCTGAGGTATATAGTAACCAAAAGTTATCACCAAATGACATTTACAACTTGTAGAATAATTCTGCTGAGTCTTTTCTATTGAATAGATATCCATGTCATACATTTGGCACATTTGTTGACAGCCTCAACTGTGAACCATGGAAATGAACTTATTGCTTGCCAGCAGAAGTAGCTCCCGTAGGTAAAAGCCAAAGGATATTGGCAAGGAAACCTAAGCTCAGTGGATAAATATAGGATTTTATGTAGAAGATGCTGTCATCCTGCCAGTTTTCATAGCCACTAAAATAATTTTAAAATGAAAACTAAAATAATATTTTTGTTACTAGCAAGAGCTACAATGTGGAATTCCAAGTATGTGCAAGTGTAAAGGAATTATTTGCCTGTTTCTCTTTGAGTGTAATTAGCTGTAGGAGTATTGTTTTCCTTCTATGGACTTCTCCCTGTGCATGAATGTCACCGCTCAGTTTGAGCATGCTTAGTTGAATTAGGATGATATCATTTATGTGGGTGAGTTTCCATATATTGGTTAGTGGGAGTTATGATATTTTGCTGATTATAATCTGGAGGTGTTGCCAAAGTCCTTCGTCTGAATTTCACATAACTAATACTGAATAGCTCTTGATTCTTAGAGGAAACTCAATGAGGAAGAGCTGTGTAAGCCTTAAAGAGGAAAGTAGAGAGATTAAAAGTCAGAACTGTTTGGAGTGCAGGATGTAGTTTGCTTATAATTTGGGTGAATTGTTTCTTGTTTGCATAAATCACTATAAAGATAAGATAAAGATAGTATTAAGTCCTTATATAGAAGGACTATAAGGTCCTTTTAAGTCCTGTTTTCTGAGGTGACTCATGAAGCTGCTGGCCAAAATCCCAACTAAATATCTGAGAGAGAAAAAAAAAAAAAAAAAAAAAAAAAAAAAAAAAAAAAAAAAAAAAAAATTGCATTAATTTGAAAGAGGCTCAGTTGTTTGCTGTTATTTCTCATTGAAATTTTCACTACTAGAGCAGTTGACACTTGTTTCCATGATTAAAGCCACTTGGTTCCATTACTCATAACAGCTGAAATGCTGTCTAAGGGCTGTATCAGTTTTGAAGAACGTGAAGAATGCTTTAGAAGATCTGTCACTGCACATTCACACTAGGCTGACACAACCATTTCAGTACAACAGACAAGCACCATTGCTTGTTCATGTTCTAATAAGGTTTAAGAATTCAAATTTTGTTCAGTAAAAACATAGGTGAAAAAAATTAGTAATTAATTTGTAAAAATTGACACATTTTATACTTTTCCATTTATCTATAGGGAAGACAGTTAATACTGAGATCTGGTGTGTTCAAACTGAAGCTTGTGTAGTACTGTTAGGCTAAAAAAAAGGATATTTTACATCTACTTGTATTCTCATGATAGAAAATTGTCCTCTTGTGGAAATGGTGGAACTTGTCCATTTTATGTGGCACAAACTTTCTAGCAAATTCTCACAGGTCTTGTGTGCACTGCATTCTAAGCTGAGAATTGGACACCACTGAATACTTTGTGACCCGTTAGCTGGGACGTTCTGAATAGCAGTATTCTTCAAAAAGCCCTGAAACATTGGGAACCTACTTGTTTTACTTCCATGCAAATGAATGGGAGTTTTCCTTTCACTTCACTGGGAGTAGGATTGGACATTTCTTGAGTTGACCAGCACAAAGTAACATTTGTAGGCAGAAAAAGGAGAGACTTTTTTTTCAGCTTCAACAAGTTCATTTTTAAAAGGCACTTTTCTGTAACCATGTAAACCTATGTAACCCTACAGTTTGTTAGCACTGAACTTGAATGAGTCCTGATAAGAAGCCAGTCAGTGGATATCCATTTAGCTAGTGGTGATCTGAACTCCAGCTGATTGTCCTAGCAGCTGTATGACTTCATTACCATTAGAAAGGCATACAGCCAAGCCAGCTGGAATCCAAAGACGCTACACAATTCACATAGTATGTCAGTTTTTTTAGTTTACATATCAGAATTACAAAGGACTCCTATTACAACAATGATAAAAAAAAGATTCTTCATGATGATATATTTTAAAGGCTAAGTTTAAAATCACTATTATACCAAATGAAGGCTAACTTTGTCATGTGGATGGGGTATTTTTGTGCCATTTTATAGCTGTTTATATCTCTTTAATTAAAACTAGACAAAACATTTGCCCTTTTGGTTACAAACACAGCTCTTTCCTGTAATTTCTCATTTCTTAGTTAAAAAAATAACATTTTGGTGTGTTTTGTATTAACATTTTGCGAACACATTATTAGTTTCTCTTATTGTTTGCAAGGAAAAGAACTTTTACTCTTTGACAATAGAGGTTTGTGAAAAACAACCCATAACTTTTGTAATGCATAGTATTTAACTGCTAGAGGCAATATCCCTGAAGAACTTTACTACCTATGGCCATAGGTATTTTTAAAGTATAGAATAGTACAGAGTGAGAATGGCAAATACAGAGGCGTTAGCACTCATTTGTGCACATAGCACACGATGATCTTCTTGAAAAGAAACAACAAAACAAAACCAAAAAAAAATAAACCAAGGGAAACACATTCCAATTTACAAGAGCAGCATGAGGGAAGATGCAGGAAACTACAGACCCTTTTTTAACATTGGTGCAGACTCACCTTGAGTACCGTGTTTAAGAAGGATATTAAAGTACTTGAATGCAACCACAGAAGGGCAACAAAACTATTGAAAGGGCTGGAAGGCATGTACTGTGAGGAGTGGCTAAGAACACCGAGTTTGTCTAGTTTAGAGGACACTGAGAAGCTCATGGCTCTCTGCAGCTTCCTGAGGAGGGAACATGGAGAGAAGAGTGCTAATTTCTTCTCCCTGGTATCCAGTGACAGGATGCCTGGGAACAGTTCAAAGCTATGACAGAGGGAGCATTAAAATGGCCATTAGGAAGCATATCTTTAATGAGAGAGTGGTCAAACCCTGGAACAGTCTTTCTAGATAGGTGTCCGATGTCCCAAGCCTGTCAGTGTTTAAGAGACATCACAATATGCTTTAACTTTTGGTCAGCCCTGAATTGGTCTGGCAGTTGAACTAGATGATTGTTGTAAGTCCATTCCAACTGAACCATTCCATTCATTCCATTCTATTCTGTTCTAGTCTGGTGTGGTCTACACTGTTGGTCCTGGGAACTGACTTTCTAAGCTTGTATCTAAAGTAAACTTTTATTGAATCTATTTTATTGAATCTATTACATTCAAGCAAATGAAGAGGATATAATTATGGGTTTAAAACTTACGGAAAATATCCCTCTGGAACCAGAATGAGTAGACTTATCTTGTTAGTCAATAAGTATTATTGTTACTTTATGTTTCAATTCTTTTCTCATGTACTATAAAAGCACTCCACATAAAATGGACCAAAACACAGGAAGGTCTTTCTGAATTAATTACTTCATCATTAATCCACTATATCAGTATGCTCTGTTGCTTGCATGCACTTGCATCTCATATTTTGCCGTCATGTCTGCTTTCTTGCTCTCATCTTTTCTCCTACGTTCCTTCTTGAGAAATCTTTTATCCATTCTTTATAAGAGCATGATTTACCCTGTAGAAATAAAGGAAATTATGTAGTCTGCTGATTGTATGAATTGTTTAGACAATGAAAAAGTGGCTTTCACCCAAAAATACCTGAGCGTATTTCTGATACTGTTTCTTGCGTGACTGTTTCAGACTCTAGCTTATTGTATAAAAGGTTGCAGCAGCAGTACTAGTCTCTTACTGGGAAAGTAATAAAGAAAAAAACCTAGAGATCACTATTATGCCTGAGGTGTGCCTACCTCTTGAATTAGTGTGTACAGTTTCAGTCTTCTCATTTCACAAATGTTACCAGAATGGAAGAAGCTTTAATGAAATGCAAGAAGAATGGTCAAAGAGTAACTTCCATAAGGAGAACAGTTACATAGGATAAAATTCTTTGGCATAGAAAACACAACAGATGATAGGGTCTATATAATCATGAGTGAGAAGGGGAGGTCATGTTATGAATTTATGTTTGCTGTTTCGTGGACTGTAAAAACTGAAAGACATGAAATGTAGCTACTAGGATCCAGCTTCAAGGCAAACAAAAGGAAGCGTTTCTCTATACAGCCTGTAATTAAACTGCAGAACTCTTCCAAAGATGCTTGCAGTGCATGGGCTCAAGAGACCATGAAATTCATGGAAGAGACATTCAGTAAGGACCATTCAACAGACACCTCTGGCTCTCAGAGACTAATTGAGATTAGAAGGATCCTCTAGAGATCCTCTAGACAAACTTCCTATTTGAAGCAAGTCTAATAAGATCAGTTTCCTCTGGGACATTTCTAATTGAATCTTGAACGCCTCCAAGAATGAAGATTCCATAACCTGTCTCAGCAGTGTTTGGCTTGTATCTCATAGCCTTTCATCCTACCACCGTACACCTCTGACAAGAGTCTGGCTGTCGTTTTTGCATTCTGTGATCAGGTATCTGTAGACAGCAATAAAGTCTCCCATTAACAGCTTTCTTTAAGGCTGAAAAGTTGCTTCAGTTTCTATGCAGGGAGCATGTGATGCAGCCCCTGAGCAACTTCATAGGTCTCTGCTGGGTGTGTTCTAGTATGTATATGTCTTTCTAGTAATGGGGGCCCAAGACTGGACAGTACTCCAAATGTGATTTTGCAAATGCTGAGCAGAAGGCAAGAGTCACTACCCTGTGCATGGTGGATGTTCACTCTGGCTGACAGAGCCCAGGATGCTGTTGACCTTCTTTGCTGCAAGGGTGCACTGGTGACACATGTTCAACTTACTGTCCACAAAGACCCCTGCATCCATTTCTGAAGATCTTCTTCCCAGTCAGCACCAGCTTGTATTGTTTTATTATTCCACCCCAGATGCTAGTCTTTGCATTTGCTTTTGTTGAAATTCTGGAGGTTTCTGTCAGGCCATTTTCTGAGACAACAAATTTCTGGAGGCTGAGGTATCTGCATAAGTATCACTTCATGTTTGCCTTTCTAAATTTTGCCTCAGGAATGCACTTTTTACCCCAACAGGAAACAAGACACTGGACTAGATAGAGTTATAAGCTCTGCTAAACATTTTTAAAGACTAGACATAAGTACCTCCTTGCAGGTTTCTGGTTATTGAGTGAATGGAGGAACTTTTCTGAATGCTCCAGTGAATAGGACATAGCGGTATGGCCAGATATATTTGATTCATAAAACATACTGAATTTTGATTCAAGTTTTTGAAGCACCTGGAGTGCAAAATTCAATCACATACGTCAAGCTTTGGGTATAGTTCTGGGGTTTGCATTCTACTCTCAGGCTAAGCATCTGAAAGCTAGGTGTTCTGGATTCTTTATGTAATCTGAGTTCCTAAAGAAAACAATATTTCAGAGATCCTTCAATCAGAAATCTTAAGGAGGACAAAATTTATACTGCATAGACATTTAAAACAGGTATCAGTTTGTCAAGAATTTGACTGTCAGCTCTGAGCTGTGTCAGGTGTATTTTTTTCTTTTTCTTTTTTTTTTTTTTTTTAGTATACGTTGCAGCAGAGGTTGAGAAGTAGAAGAAGAAGATTTTGAGTGCCTGGAAAAATTTATTTATTTTTTTCCCCTTAAAAAAAGCCCTAACCCAAAGGCCATAGTATAAGCTATCCAATAGCTTGTCGTAACAAAATGTTTCACAGAAATAATAAAATCTTAGAATGGTTCAGGTTGGAAAGAACCTTAAAAATCATGTAGTTCCAACTCCCCTGCCATGGGCAAGGGCACCTCCCACTAGACGAGGTTGCTTCATCCAGCCTGGTCTTAAACACTTCCAGAGATGAGGGGTTCACAACTTCTCTGGGCAACCCATTCCAGAGTCTCACCACCCTCATAGTAAAGAACTTCTTCTAACATCCAATCTAAATCTACCCTGCTCTAATTTAAAACAATTGCCCCTTGTCCTATCACCACATGCCCTTATAAAAAGTACCTCTCCAGCTTTCCTGTAGGCCCCCTGCAGTAACTGGAAGGTCACTATAAGGTCTCCCTGCAGCCTTTTCTTCTCCAGTCAAAACAGACCAAACTCCCTCAGCCTGTCCTTATAGGAGAGGTGCTCCCTAATCATCTTTGTGGCCCTATTCTGGACTGGCTACAACAGATCCATGACCTTGTATTGCGGGCTCCAGAGCTTATATTCTTTATATTAAAAGCTCTGAAGTTCAGCCTACATCACATCATCACATTCATAAGAAACTTCTGGGAAGTAAGTTCTGCATTCATGAGAGACTTTTAAACACATGTATCTGTTTATTCATAGTTACAACTGTAATTTAGGCCTTAGTTGTGAATATATTTAAATCATTAAATGATTTCTTTATTAATACCGTACTTATAAATTAATGGAAATTTTTTTCCTGAATAAAAACTTGAGAACAAAAATGCAAGCAAGGAGTAAAGCACTCTTCAACACAACATGGACATGTCAAAGAAGAAACAAACCAGCAATGCTATTTTGCAGTAGTACATTGACCCTCATAGGAATGAAATTCCCATGTAAAAGTTAACTTCTAGCTACGTGACTGCATCTGCAGTAGATAGCAAATAGCACAGCCTGGAAAATCTGAAATTACACCTGTGCAGAAAACTTAATGAATGCATAGTTGTCAGGAGTTTGTAAGGTAGGTCAGCTTAAAGGTATCTAATATTTCATCCATGCCAAGAGTAATTAGAAACAAGACTTTCATGTAAATAGTCTAAATAAACATCATTACTTCTGTATTAGAAACTTCTGTTAATTGTGTATTATGCCTTCCAAATGGCTGATATTAGAAATTGCAGAAATCTGGTTTATGTTGCAGTTGTATTTCTTAAAGGTGAAATTAGAAAAATGCTGTTTCCGAAGGAGAGAAAAGAAAAACAACAACAACAAAAAAAGAAGGTATTAGGTTAAATATTAATTTGAATGTCTGCAATAATGGGTACATACGCTATTTAAGGAAGTCATTATTCCACTGTGTAGTCAACAAGAGTATCGATTAGAATTAATTCACTACAAAAAGTCTCCAATCATTTTTAACATAAGTTTTTCCTCTTTAACAGTACCCTGAAGCTTGTCTTTTTCGTGGTCAATTTAGCAACAAATTTGCAATTAATCATTTGTTGATTGCAATGAATGGTCTGTCGATAATATGCAGCTTACATTGCTAAAAGGGTTATACAGACCTTTATTGTTTTCCTTTTGTCTTGGGAACACTTTGTCTAGCTGTGTTTCCTAGAATGGATTTTGAATAGATGTTTTGAAGTAATGCATGCCAGTTTTAAAGAGACACCATGGACTGCTCTGAGAGTATTAATCAGGATATGCCCTAACTTTCTTCTGGCATAACAGTATTTGGACATCTGTTCTGACTCCTTATATGTGAAGTAGGACACATTGGCATAAACGAAGGGTTTCATTATCTTAAATGTCATAACATTTGTTTGAATTACTTTGTGTAGATTTTAAATGCTGAAATTGTAATCTTGATTTTTCAGAGATTTCATTGTCCTTTCAAAAGACTATAAAATTGGAAGCTTTTTGAAAATTCCATCCATAATTCAGAAAGCATAATTTACAATTTGTGCAATAACACTGAAATTGATGTAGATGATACTTTAGTATTTTTAGTGAAAGAAAATTAAGGGTAAAAAAGTACTTTTTATTCCAGAAACAGTGGTTTTGTTACAGATAATGTATAAATGAAGGCCATTATGAAATGCCCCTTTGGGGAATGTCAACGTGGATTTATTTCTTTGGTAAGTCATGGCAGCTTGAACTGCAACTTTAATTTTGTCAGTAAGAAATGTCTGTTATGTTCCAAGCTGTCTTTCAAGGAGTGCCTCAATAGTGTATTTCTCGCATCTGGAAAGGAAGTGTTTTTGAATACAATGTATGTAACTGAATCTAAAGCAGAGACTAAATTCTGGTTTCAGACTTTTCAAAAAATTTGGAAACGTTTGTTTGCACTGTTCTTTAAATTGCTTTTTTGTAGGTTTTGATTGTTCGTTAGCAAAACTAAAACACGAGCAAAAGTAGGATTTACCTCATTTAGGTTGCCCTTGTTAATGCTATTATTACAAAAAATAGTTATAATCATTAAAACATTCTTACTTGTAGATAAATTCTCATGTCATCTAGATGTGATATTTATGCTTGAGTAAAAGTCAATATTAACTACATTTGTCTTCAATATAATTAGAAGGATTACTTATTACAAACATTGGCAAGAGAAGTGTCTGCTTACTGTGCAGCAAATTTGGGAATACTAGCATGTCATTTAGTATTGATTACATTATTTAAGTAGCTGAGCAAAGCAGCACTTTAGAAACAGGTGTTCTTTGATTTGCAAATTTATTAAAAAACCTAAGAGCAGCTTTTAGCATACTTCATTGTTGGTTTTTAAGGTAAAAAGTTGAAGCGTGATTTGCATATGATTTCATTTAGACCAAACTTCTGTCTCATGAAGCTAGTTGAGTTATTGTTATCAATAAACGGTGTGGTTCTCCACCTGTAAAATATGTTTATAACATAACTATCTGTTCTGGAGTTCAGATAAACTGTTCCATTCAAGTTATTTACAATGAAATTTTATGGGCCTGACTTTGACCATGTATTTTATTTGTCTCCTGAATTGATCTGCAGGGGCTGAAATCAGCACATCAACAGATTTTCAAAATTACAGGCTCTCTAGTTATGTTAAAACTGTGATATAAGTGCAAATAAAAGTATAGTTTGCCATTTTTGCGTACTTCTACCTCTTTTGCATATATGTGGTTCCATATTCCATGGCTTATTTCAAACTAAAGTACATTATTTTAAGTGAATTATTTTTCATCAGAGAAGAAAGAGACTAAAGAATTTATTTTCTTACTTTGCTTATTCCTGCCTCTGCAGTACAGATTGCTGCACCCTTAGTTTGATCATTTGGGGACTAGGTCTGTAAACTAGATTATTTATCTAGGGGATTGTACCCCAGTATTTAGTGTAAACAACTTAGCCTTCTGGAAAACCTCATCTGTGTTGGAAGTCCGGAGTAAATGGGACTCATGCAAGGAGTTTTTATGCAGATATAGAATCCTCCCAAACAATTTGAGGCTGAGAATAGGATACTGGTATAATATATTCAAAAGCTACCATGAAAGCTGTAAGTTGCTAAACAACCATGACGCACTGAGCCTGTCCAGATGGTTAGGCAAAAAGTATTATGCAAGTGCACACTTGAGAGGGGGATTTTTTTTGCTAGAAAATTTAAGGAATTTCTTAGTTACACTCATCGTACACTTCTCTAGACTTTTTCAGTGGTCTTCTGCCAACTTGGATCTATGGCATGTGAAAGGCAATGAAAACATTTCTTTAGCCTGCTCTGAAGAATCAGTGCAGCACTTCTGAAAACATTACTTTAGACATTTTTTTTTTTTTTTTTTTTGGTTCAAATTTCCATATGTGTGAAATCATAGCAAAGGGCTTTAGTGCAGTTTCCAGGGTTTCTGACCACATCAAGAACCATATTTTTATTTTGCTGTGAGAGTCCTTAAGGGTGAAATAGTATAGCATAAACCAATAGTAAAAGAAAGAATTGGCAGTTTCTACTGTTGCTGCTTTGGTTTTTTTTTCTTTTCAGCTGAAGTCAATTTTAACTGTGTGTTAGTTTTGTTAAAAAATGTTTGCAGTTCTTATTTATTAGTGAATTCGATACAATAAGGAACAATTTTTTATTGTCCCTAGGTATCAACATTCTGACAATAACACGTGAGTTACTTGCTTTATACCACATAATAGAACCTTTCTGTGGACTAAATAGATATATTTAACCTTAGAGTCTTTTAATGCCCAGAGACTACAAAAAAAATTAGGTACTGCATAACCCCTGTGTGTCATGCTGGGTGGATCATCTCCGTAAAATGTTTTACATACCTGAATTGTTTATTTAAAGGAGCTATAGAGAAAGCTTGATTTGTTTCATGAGGAAAAATATATATGAATCAGTTTTATAAAATTTGACTATACCTACCACAAACATGCATTCATATTTGAACATATTTTAACACTTTTGCGTGTATCCAAATGCTAAGTTCAGGAAAGGCTTTTCATTCTATAAACCATAGCATGTTTTATGGATTTTTTGGAATACAGGATCATTTTATTCATACAGAATATCTTTTTCAGCCCTTAAATGCTCAGGAAGGTGACATCTAGTTCCATTTTTTAGTCTAATTTGTATTTCAGATAAGCATTACTACAGAGCCTAGGCTTTACTTAACTTGAGATTGGTACCAGACACTGTTTATATGAACTAATTATATTAAAGTTGTAGGATAGCAGGAATATTTCAGAGAATATTAAGCCCCCATTCTTCATGGAAATACTGATCATTGCCATGTGGTATCCGATCAGGTTTTGCACTCCAGGAAGGAATTTGACCACTTAAACTCTGTGTGAAGATTAGTATGCATTCAATTTCAGAGACAAAAATTTGAGTAACAGCAGCAGTAAAACATGTCTTATCAAGATGATATGCTAGGGTCTAGTCTCTTCTATCTAATACCTTTATGTACAGTTTAATTTCATTCTATTTCTGCAATACCCTTTTAGATACTCAGAGAAACCACTAGTGAGGGTAAGCTTGAGGTTAGTAACTCATGTGAATGTACCACATAATTCTTGGAGACTTCTCACTTGCCCAGTTATTTTCAAACTACTGTTAAATAGGTTTGTCTCAGTTTGGTACAAAACTATGCTGCCATTTTCCCTGCAATCCTACTGTGCTGTAAGGCAATTTGTCACTTTTGCATTAGCTGTGAGCATTATGGAGAACCAGGTTATGTGTAGGTACTTCCATTAGATTCTTCTGCTATTTCTTCATAACTTGGAAGCCATCAAAGGCTGTACAAATATGTAGTATGTTTAAATACCTGAAAAGAGTAGGATACCTCTCACTCTTCCCCCACCAAGGCAGCATTACCCAGGGCTTTACAAATATGCTCTTCAGTTGCTGTTGTTGTCTTCTGTCATCTGTGTCATACTTTGAGAGATCCATAACGTTTGAACTGGCTCCCAGGTACTTACTGGTACAAGGATGTGACCTAGATTGGTAGAGGAGAAAGAAGGAAGCAAGCTTGAAGGAGCTTCCGTAGAAACCTGTGTGGGAAGCTTATGCAGTTTGCCAGGTTTGCACACCAAGACGTATCACCAAATGATGGCCAAAGGACAAAAAAGTCCTTGCAACTGTCATCCACTCAAACTGGACAAAAGAGTTTGCCCTTAGTAGATGGCAACTCCATGGACTTAATAGGTAGTAATTTAGAAGTTACATCAGGTATTTTATGTGAGGACTTGCTTTTCTTTCCATATTAGAATATTCTACAGTTGCTTACTTAACAAGAAGCTTATAGTGTAAGTAAGATTAAGACTGAATGGAAGTTTGTCAACATAAAATTATGGAGAGCTTTATCTCAAAGTAAGGACTACACTTGCATTTACTTGCTTCTGGACCAACAGCATTTGAGCCTAAACAGTCTTAAAGTCCATGAGAAAAAGCATCTTGTTCTGTGATTTTGGGTACTTTGCAACAAGTGTTTAAATAGCAGGCTATAGAAGCAAAATGTATGAAGGAAAATCTAAGTAGCAAAAGCAAGGGGGAAAATTAATTTAGTAATTATACAAGCAGAATTGATTGAACAGTATTTTCAGGGGAAGAAGTGAAATCCCAAATTAAAACAAATGCCTCTAGGCCAGTATATTGTTGATAGGTGGATCTCATCTGAATGTCTAGCCTTATAACCCGGGTAGATTTGAAGATGGTGGAAAGAGTAAGTATGAGGAAGGTGGTTTTTAGGTATAACTCTTACACTGAATAGAATAAACAGATATCTTAATCATCCCCAGAGCCTCTGAACTCATCACTTCTTCATCACTAGAGATACTCTCTTAGAGTATGCAGGCCAGTGATATTTGCAAGGCCTTTCCTTCTGCAGAGCAGGCAAGTTGTAGAGAGTTTATCAGCTCAGGTAAAAAAATGGGGGTGGAATAGAAGAATATGGCACTGTCACTGATCCTGGAAAATTATGTCAGAGAGGGAAGTTCTGAAAGGAGATTCTGGGATAAAATCCTGAAAGGAAGAGAGTTGGTGTTAGTGGTAAAGTGCTGCCTATCAAATCATGTGGAACTTACAAGTTGACTACCCTTTTCTTAGGACAGAAAAAAACCAGAAGTTTGCCACAAGTCAAATTGAGAAGATGGTAAAGGTGAAGTATGCCAATGATAAGGAATTAGAAAAGGTGAACAGGGCAGTCTGTGACAATATTTTGATCGATGCAACACAAGAACAAATGCAGATGTTGAACAAAAATCAAGAAAGTTGCTTTTAGGCCTATAAGAAAGAGTAAAGAGGCTATATAAAAGATGTGAGGGAGTGTATCTTAAAAAGTTTGTCACAAATCAGGGGGGAGAGAAGGAGAGAGAAAATGTCAGTAGCTAACATCTAGCCGTAACTTATGAGTAAGTTAGAGATTTTTTAATAAATTAATATTTGTTTGTCCAATGGGGAAGATAATATTCTAATGTAAAAATTTAAATTTCAAATCGAAAACATAATGAATGAGGAAAACAGTGACCTTTTTCAATTAAGAGCAAAAATTATTTCAGAGTGTAAATCAATGAAAGATGTTTCAGTGGTTTGCATACCTACGAAAATAAATAACTGCTATGGAAACAAATGAATAACATAAATATGTATTAAAATTATAAGGCTCTGTTGCCAAGGCTTTGACTAACAAGTTATGGGAAGTTGCTAAGAACAAGCCAGGTGAACATTTATTATTTGAACCCTATCGAGCAAATGAGCATATAAAATGGGTGGTGATACAAGATTTGGCTTGAACCCCAATGAAGCTCTCAGAAAACTGTTCAAACTGTTGCATTTCAGGCATAGCTTCATAAAGTTAAGAAGCTAAATGTGCTCAGCTTCTTGTATGATTAATAACAAAAGATTTCCAAATGATGATTCAGAACATATCTACATACCTTTTGGAAGAATCTTTCCAAAGAGCATTGTTCTTACTGTTGAGCACACTGGGAGGATAGAGAGATCACCCTGCGAGTTTAATCACTTATACTAAGGGCCTCAGTTTAGCCCTTGAGAATACTACTGTAATGCCAGCTTAATCAAAGCTCAAAATGAAAGTACCCAAAGGGATTTGTTGGGTTTTTTTTGTAGTTGCTTTGGATTTTTTTGTTACACAGAATCACAGAATCATTTAGGTTTGAAAAGACCCTTGGGATCATCGTGTCCAACCATTAGCCCTACTCTACAAGTTCATCCCTAGACCATATCCCCCAGCACCACATCTAAACGATGCTTAAACACATCCAGCGATGGTGACTCAACCACCTCCCTGGGCAGCCTATTCCAATATCTTACCACTCTTTCCGTGAAGAATTTTTTCCTAGTGTCTAGTCTAAACCTACCTTGTTTCAGCTTTAGGCCATTCCCTCTGGTTCTGTCACTAATTACCTGAGAGAAGAGACCAGCACCAGCCTCTCTACAGTGTCCTGTAATAAGGTCTCCCCTCAGCCTCCTCTTCCTCAAACTAAACAGACCCAGCTCCTTCAAACAGTCCTCATATGATCTATTCTTCAGTCCCTTGACCAGCTTCGTTGCCCTCCTCTGCACCCGCTGCAGCATCTCGATATCTCTCTTGTACTGAGGTGCCCAAAACTGGACACAGTATTAAGACAGTGTTTGAAAACCGTAAGTAAATTGAGCGTAGTTTTTCAAGCCATTGCACAATCCCAAATATGCCCTTTTCTTTATGTTAAGTTTTTGGTGTGATGGTAATAATTAGTAGTTCACCAAAAAAAAAAAAATGCTTAGTACTTGATTTTGAAGGGGGAGAATTACTCACTTTTTCTCTCCTTAGACCTGCAAAAGTGCTGAGCATGAAAGTCTAGGCATTCATTTCAAGCTAGACAGGCTCATAATGTAAACTCAGTGCTTTTTACTGAAGGTATCTGTAAGCCATTACTGCATGTTTCTGAAGAAGAGCTAAAGCAACAGCCAATTTCATTACATTGCATTGCTTATATTGCCTTTTGATCTGAGCTGTGTCCTTGATTGTGATATGCTCAAACTCATTGTGCAGAATAATTTGGGACAATTTCAGCATAGTACTCCATCAGCAGTTATCAGAAATGCTACTAAAGGCTTACCACAGAGATCTTTTTAATTTACAAGATATTTAATACATTGTCTATATAGCTCTGTTGGCTAATTGCCATGTGATCACTTTTCTTCTCTTTTTAGTGACCACATAAACACTCAGCATAGATCTAGAAGAACCCTTCTCTAGTTACAGTAAATTTAGGGTGACCAAATATAAAGAAAAATGTACTCAGTAGAACAATGTATCCTCAGCAGAGCTCATCTTACAGGGTACATGTCCTCTGCATTGTATTGAGTCATGGGGCACAGTTTGTTTTAGTCATCTAGTCTAATAACCTAACTGCTTTAGCTCCCAATCTTCTTTGATGGCCCTTTAATTTGATTAGGGGCTTAAAAATGTAAATACACAGAAATTTAGAGTCAGTTTCTAAAAAACAAACTAGCTCCTCAAAAAAAGTTCTTGAGATACTGATACAAAGGCTTTTATTATAGGACTGGACCCTACACAGCTGGGAAATGAGATCACCCTAAATGAACCCATCGATAGTAAATTTTGATGAGTTTGATGTTTGATTTATTGGTGATAGTAAATTCGGATGAATCAATTTGTGTACATGTCTACATGTTACACAGTTATACATGGGCAGAACATAGGGGTAGATCTGTGGGGTTTTTTCCCACAAACACTTCTTTTCCTGCAAGATGGATTCCACTTTGTGTGAAACAGTTCTAGTACCAAACTATGTATATATAGCGTCAGAAAATTTGAAGACCTGTTCCAAATATTTTGTTACAATTTCCAGGTATACCATCCTCTAGTCTTTTGACTATCATTTATAATTGCTGTGGTTACTGATGTTTCATCCTGGGTTTAGAGATATTACCTATTTAAATGAATATTTAAAATACAAACTGACACTCAACTTAGTAATATGTGTACAGCTGGAATGTGTTTAAATATGACCATCAGAGGGCTGGCTGTCAAGAATATCATTGTCAAAATGAATAGCATTGTTGTGACAGTTTCTATGTTTTTCTTGGAAAAACAGGAAAAAAATTCTCAGGGTTTTTTTTTTTCTTAGATTTTCTCTTAAGAATGTGAATTATCATTATCTTTAAATAAAGTTGTATCTAAAAGAGCTTGAAATCTCTTCTTGCTCTGACCTTCCTAAGCTATCACCTTTCTCAGAGATGGCTCAGAATATCAGTAGAAACTGAGACAACTACAGTAACTATTATTTCACCAAAAAATAATGTATTAATGAAAATTTTTTTAGAACATTTCTTACTTTGTCTCTCAGGTTAATGCATGTAATTTAATAAAAAATACATGGGAGTCAAATATGAAATGACAGCTTGATTTAAATAAGTCGGGATTTGAAGCTTCTTGAGTACTTTTTTCTAGAGTTGGTCACTGAGTGGTAGTTATTTTATTTAGTACTAGTTATTTTATTTGCTTATTTGATGCCGTTGATTATTGTGGTGTCAGAAATATGAACCCAAATGATGTATCTGTTTTTGCTTTTTGTGTGTATGTGCAGAAAGTGGAATGCATGATTGTAAGGATACTGGTTTATCTAGAAAATAATTTTTAGTCTTAAGCCACTACAGCAAACTTTTATTAATCTATTGTCAATGATTTTTTTGTACATCTGTACTATTCCACATTAATAACTGATATGAGCTAACTGGTTGTTCAGGTTAGATTTGCATTCTGATCCAAAGATTACAGGTTGCTGAATTATCCCTTAAGCTTCCTAGCCTTGTGGATCCATTAAGCTTTAATTAAAGAAGCATCTTAGAAAAAAATAATCAGACCATTTATATCCAAAGAAGATGCACACTGGTCATTTGTTTGTTCACCAGCATAAAAATTATTATTTAATGGAAATTTTAATCACAGCAAGCTTATAGATAGACATATATTAAAGGCATTAATCTTTCTATAAGGTTATTCACAATGTATAAGGTTACTCCTCTGAAAAGACTGCTTCAGATTGCTTTCCGGTAATGCTAATACCCATTAAAAAGATGAATATATATGTGTGTAAGTCAATCATAAGGTATTAAAGAGGTGTAGCAACTTAAGCTTCTTTTCTTCTTGGCAGGTCACTTTGAGAAATGTCCTAGTTCAATTAAAATATTTTTTCCATTTCCTAGGAGTAGATTCAGATATGCTCTGTCTGTTCTCTATCTTATCTTCACTGTCAGGATTTTAAACAAACCTGAGTGAGATATAATAAGGATAGTCCAGCTACTTCAGACTCTGAACAGGTTCAAATTAAAGGTGTATATATGTGTACGTGTCTGCATGTTCATCACATGTATGTCCAGACTGAATATTCACAACATAGAGGTATTTTTTTTAAAGTCTTTACAATTTTGCAGAATTTAAACTGGGATAAACTGCATTTTGTGTTCTGCAGACACCCATTCCTTCATCTGGACTTTCAAAATGTCACAGTAGTGAGTGGAAACCATCTAACCTAGAGACATACAAAAAAGAACAACGTGTGATAGTTTTTTTCTTATTAGAGTAAAAACATTATCTTAAAAAAGAATGAAGTGTTTTAGAATAGCAACATACAACTCAAATATTCATAAAATAGTCTCATAAACACAATACTGTCTAATTTGTTACTAAGTTCTGCTTTAATTGCTCTGTACTCAGCATTTACTTCATGCACCAGCATTGATTTTGATGCAAAATGTTCCTGAAAAAAAAAAAAATCTCCATATTTGAATGCTTTGGTGAAAAATATTACAATGCCTTAGGTATAAAATGAGCTTTGTGACTGAAGCATGAGTGTAGTGAAAGGTGCTAGTTTCATATTGCAGTGATCCTGTAAGACCTTCCTCCTTTCACCATGCAACACACCTGACAACATTGTATCTCCTCAGATTATTAATAATAAAGTTCTTGCAAATTTTTGTGCACTTATGGTATGTTACTTTTAAAAATGGAAAATATATAGATTCGGGTATGGTACTGCTGAAAAACAGTAGTTTAGGCTAGTATACATATAGTTTTAGTAATAAAAATTAATAAGTAATGCCTACAAGAGATACTAATTGTAGACGAGTAGCAGACTGTCAAATGACCTTTCTAAAAAAAAATGAATTTGCTTGTTACCTTGCTAGGTAGTATCATGAAGTATCTGAGTTTGCTTTACTGACTCCCAAGTTTTCTCTTTTACATGTTTTATTATCAAATTCATAAATCATTTCTCATATTTTACTGGTCATCCACAATATCAGGTACCAGGAAAGGTCAGCATATTAAGGTGACAATATGCAAACAATATTCGACATACAATGCATGTGGATATTGCTCTGTTTCTCGGTATAGTTAATTAGGTGATTTTAATATAGTTTGTGGCACAAAAAAGAAATTAATTCTCCATTGGTCCAACAACAGTTGTATGCTCCAAACAGGCTAAGCTAGATGCCCCATCTCGAAATGGCTGAATGAAGTCTGCTAAAATGAATCCTATGTCAAATGTAGCCAAAACAGATCATGGTGAAGGGACCCTCTGTTCTCCTCATCCAGAAACACAAAACTTTTCATGGTTGTTCCCCAGGATTCAGGGATGGCATCTGGTAGTTCCTGCAGCTCTTCAGAGACAGAATTTGCATTCCTACCCAGTCTTAAACTCCTGTTGCTTTCAGTTTCTCTGGTTGTTTTTCATTTATTTATACTAGTCTATATGCTACTATCTTAAAAAGTAAAAGATAAGGCATTTGAAAAACAGAATACTCAGTGTAGTTTTTCTTTTTTTATATTCCCCCCCCCCCCAGCCCCCCAAAGCAAAGGATTATTTTGCTAACACAATGCATGGGCTGGTTTCAGATTTTCCTGTAGTGTGGAGTTGTGTTTGGGCAGAGGTCCCTGTTCTAGGACATCTAAGGACTCTGTATGTTGGATTGAATTAAGGGTTCAAAAGAGCAGTTGCACAGTATAAACTGAAGTAAGCTTTAGGAGCACCCCTACTTTCAAGCTTATCTGTGTGTAGTTGCTACTCTGCTTTACCATCTCCATTAATAAAAATAGCCTTTCAAAACATTTTTTATGAAATAGTTCTAATATGTGCCTATCTTTTGCTGTGACCATCAAAATTAGCTTTGTGTATTACCTTTTTTACCACTCGATTCATTAAGTTAGTTGATCTGCTTTGGAGTCAGAGAATTTTCAAGCAGTGAAAATTTTGATCAAACCAACCTTGCATGGAAACAACTGCCTGTTTGCCATCTGCAGTGGGCATTGAACCCTACCTTGTTTGTGGCTTGTATTTGTTATGCATGAGTAAGCACATTAGCCTTTTCATTTCATTCATTAGACAGTCCTTGATTAGTGTTTCCTAGTTTCTGTCAAATATTCTACTGCTCCTTTATTTATTTTGTCTTAGGTCTGTCTTTTGCTCCAGTGTGCAGAAAACTAACAGTTACCTACAACAGTAGCCATTCTGTTTCTTTTTCATGTAGAACAGACTAACAAATATACTTTTCCAATGTTGGCACATCTGATGTGGGATAAAGTATGAACGATGGGCCTTTCTGAAGTTAACAGTTATTATTTTAGTTCAGCTGGCAGGCTTTGTTTAGAAGTGTGATGTCTCAGGGTTTACTGTCAGCTTTATTTTGTCCCTCTCCAAGAACTGTGGGATCACCTGGATACTCGTGGATATTTGCTTTATAGAATTGCACATAAAAATAAATTTAAAGTAATGCTGAGTGCAGTGTGAGAATATAGCACTGAAAGTTTCAGAAGACAGTTTGAATGACAGGACAGAACAATAAGGCATTTTGTGACTAACACCAGTCCATTCACTAGGGATTTTTGCTGTCATTTCCTTGTAGAATAGTAAAATGTTAAATAACGATTCCATTCTTAAAGACAATAGAAAAATAAATAAATAATCATGTGATGGGCATAAATCAGCAAACTATGTACATCTTTAGAAACTACATAACAAGATTTTGAATAAAAGTGAATATTTCCAAGGTGGTATATTTAGTAGTTTTGCATAAAACTTTTATACTATGCTACATCCTTATGTAGGTAGAGTGTGTGTAAAATATTATGAATTATGGATTGAGGGTTTTTTTTATTCATAATCTTAAAAGTTTCTTTAACTGTCATCAATCTATCTGAACAATTTTGTCTTTGACATTGTATTAAAGTTCATACATTTGTTTTTCCAAAGTACCCATGGGTTAGTAAACCAAACCTTGAAGGTTAGACCAGTCTGTTCTCCAGACCATGCTCTGCTTAAGATTCTAGTAACTAAAAAAACTATTTTAGACATAAAGCATTATTATTATCTCCTTCAAGACTAAAAAGTTGGTAGGTTTCATATTCTCACACCTCATTTAATGCATATGTTAAAAGACGAAAAAACTTTTCTCATTCTCAATACCCAGTTTGTAGATTTTTAATGACTACTATGTGAAATAAATTTTACATGATCTGGAATAAGAGAAACATTCTTTTCATACCTGCAAAGGAGATGTAAAAATACTGTCAGAACTGATTCTAGCACATCAGTTCCAAATATTCTCTTTTCAGCAACTCCCATCTCTGCAGTAGTTTGTCTCGTTTTTAAATGTTATACACATGTAAGTAATTCCTACAGCTATATAATTTCACATACATGTTATTTAAATGTATTACGAGCATAATTTATTATATATTTGATATTTTGATAAAATAATTTAATTAAGTCTCCTCTTTGTATTAAGCCAGGTTTTTTTCCCCACGTGATTTCACACTCTGACATACAGCAAATGGGGCATATCCTGGCATTTATTCCCATTTCCTATCAAATCTTAGAGAAAGATATTGAATGGCTATATGAAAATATAAAGCTATTCAGATATACAGTAACTCTGCTAATGTATCTCTCACCTTTGCAAAAGGAATAGATTTTATAGACTTGATTTCGTATTTGTACAAGAAAGAACTATATGGATGGTCTTGTTGTAAGCCTTCACCAGATCTGGATGTTTGCTGTACAGAAGTTGAAGACACTTTCAGTAAACCTACCTATCATGTCTGATTTGTTAAAAGGACTAATGGAGACTGTAACAAGTGTAATAAATTACAAAGTTCAGATATATCCCTTTCTTGGAACATGTACCTTTAAGGTTTCTATGTGATAAAAGTATTGTGCTTGTTGAAAATGACAGTTCACAAAACACCTTGCAAATTATATGCCTTGTTTACAGTTTTGGTCTTCTTCATGATAGATTTATGGTTTTCTTTTTCCTATTAGGATGCTTCAATTGCCCACAGATTCCATATCATGAGAGAAAAACATCCAGAGAAGTTCAACAGTAGGTAAGAATCTAAGAATATTTGCATATGAAAATATTTTTTCCACGTTATTGAGGTATGTTCTGTGAGGGCTTAAATTTTGGACATCCTTTAAAATATTGATTCTTATAAATGAGAGGAAATTGGTGCATTTTATAGTAAGTATATGCTCACAGACTGCTTGTTGTATAACTGTTTTAAGTCTGGTATTTCTACTGAAATGAATAGCACTATAAATAAACAGTTTTCACATGCAAAATGTTTGACTTGTAAGACTACCATGGACAAGATGATGCATTGTGGTATCTGAGGATCCCTGAATTGACACTTTGCCATTAAGCACTGAAGAACACTTATTAGACAGCTGCAGATGGTGATCCTTATGTTTCATTCCCACATGCACACTGGTACATTGACAGGGGGTTCTTCCATATATACTCTTAGTAAGGGCAAGTGAATGCCATTTTACACAGAAATGCTTTTATCATTAAACAACTTGGGATATGTAAAAAAGTCAGGAATGAGACTTTGCATCTGGTCCTTGTGTTACTTTCTGAATTTGCAATGTTATCTTGGAGCTTTTCTGAAGATTAAAAATGTATTTCAACATGCACTGTAGATTCATCTTCTTTCAATATCTGGTTTGTTGAGAAAATAATACTCATAATGCAGTGTTTGTTTGTCTCTTCTTATTTAGGTAATTTAGCACATAAGTTGTGATGGGTGAAAGCAACATTTCAGAACCTTTAATTTACTTTTTAAAGCACATGGGGAGACGAAAGTAAAACACAAAGATATTAGGAATAAACAGGGACTATATAGAAATAATTATTAACACAAATGTATTTTCATTATGATCCTACCCATGGGGGCGACCTGGAAAGTATTGTGTAGATGCAAATCTGCACCTCAGAATGATAAAATATGCTGTTTGTGCTATCGTCTTAAAGGTGTACAGAATGATGTTTGAGTACATTTTAATATTATCAAACTTTTTACTGTTTCCATGTTGAAAGTATAAATTTTACATGTAACAGATTTATTTTCTTAAATACACATCTATGCAATGACATATTATGAACCCGAGTATATGTTTCTTTTTAAGTTCCACAGTAAACATTTAGTTTCTATGACCTCCTCTTACTACCCCTGCTGATTCTCATTCTGAAAGAACTATACTATGAAATATTTTAACTCAAGCCTGATCTGTGCATCCCAATATATTATACCAGTTCAGTGGGACTACAGATATTGGACATTTAGCAAATGCAGATATTCTAGGCTCTGAGGATCAATCTAGTTTATCAGTGGTCTTTCTGCATATTTTCAGCAGTTGGCAATTATAATTTATAAAAAGCTCAACTAATAACATGAGTTTCAGATCAGATTTCATGTCACAATAAATCATATGCCATTAATAACATCTTCTAGCAGACTCACCTTGAAATTCATCTATATTTTAAGGAACCTGATGTTTCTAACATTATCTTAAGGAAATTAATTACAAAAATATATAGTTCCAGTCCCTATGCGCTTTGGTACTGTGATATTGAAAGAATTTGAAAAAGCAATGGTTCTCTGGGTATTGAAAGACAGCAAGATTATGCATTTCTAGAAAAAGAACGTAAAGACTCGAGCAAAGTATTGTAATAGAGACTGATGTTTTAAAATGTTTCTTCTTTTGTGTAGTGAGAGGAAAGTGTGGATTTCTTTCTTTGTCGAGTAGAATTTTCCAAATTATATTAGTTCACAAATAGTTTGTTCCACTAACAGTTCTTTGCATGTGGCAACACTCCATAATATGTTGCAGCAGCATTTTCCTGCTGTGTGTGAAAATAAAACGTTTTTAGATGTCTGCTAAACTACAAGATTTAATTCATCAGAGTGTGGAATTTTCCATGCAACCTGAATGATTTAGGATCAGCAAGTCCAACTCAAGTCAGATTCATACTGGGCTCCATAGTTAATAGCACTTACTCATTTGACAGTCCTACGTTACTCGTTTAAAAATCCTACATTGTCACATGTGAATATCTCTCATGATTTTTTAAAATATATATATATATTGTGGTTTATGTTAGTTTTCTCTTGCCTTATTTTCCAAGGTTTTGAGTTCCCACAGCTATCATTCAGTTTTGTAAAGCAGGTCCTTGCACTGTAGTTTACTCTGAAAATGAGTATTTAAAAAGTTTCCTCTCTGAAGAGAAACTTTAAGTTTATACTGTGTGCAGAGGTCTTTTGAAACCCAAGAGTGTTGTGATTGCTTCGGTGAACCAAGTTAGGTTAGGTTTGGGGTTGCAGAATCTTTGACTTTAAATCCTGGTAATGATCTTTAAATTCCTAAGGGCATTCCTTGACACTCTGATCCCAAGTTTCATGTGTAAATGGAGCATACCAGTAGAGAAACTCCTGACAGATTGTACTTGTGTGTGAAAGCAAAATCTTTCTGTACTTATTTACCTTCTCACAGTGAAGATAAAACAGCACAAGGCTTAGAAGGACTTTTTAATGACTACTAGCCAATATTGTAGAATGCTTTGGAAGTAGGTGACTAATTATTAGGAACTCTGACACATTTTGAAAATGTGCAGTATTTGTAGGTTTTGCACACAAAGGCTTAGTATTATTGACTTACTAAAAATAGGAAGAATTAAATTAAGGTGTGGATTTCTGAACTGCCTAGAGGTACTTAGACATTTAGGTCTTTGGGAAAGCTACCATTGTCTGTGTAAATACTCATGAATTAAAAATCCCTATTATCTGTTGTTTCTTAAATCTTCAAATGATTTAGCAGCTACCTTGTGACTTTTCAGTGAAGTTCCTGTTTGTTTCATGTTCAGTTAAAATCAAGTCTTCTTGATTTTAAAGGGTCTTCTGTGTTCAGAAGTTTAAATTTCACCAAAAAATGCTTAATAAATGCCTTAATCACTTGAAAATGTTATTCTTGTAAGATGCAATATGGAATGGAGCAATTTGTTTTCCAAATAAGGCTCAGCATAAATGTCTAACAGTCATTTTAAAATATTCATTACTTGTTCCTAAAAATGGATCTGCAGAAGAAGAATTTTTATGCTGGTGATGGTCAGATAGAAAAGATTGTGAGTGAGAACACAGTTACATCCCCACCTCTGTCAAAAAAATGGATCTTAATATGACATTTTAAGTAATTGTATCTTATGATCATTAGCACACATTATCATAAACCAGTACTGACATTGCATTAAGATTTAAATGTGTTCATAAACCCCAGAATCTCAGCTATCACATTACCCACTCTACAGGTCTGAGGTTCTGAGAACCCTGTGCTAGAGAAAGCATCTCCCACTTAACAGTAGGGTCAGATTTTTTGACTTCAGTATGGAAGGGTTGAGTTAACCCCAGGGGGGAGAAAACTTGCAAAAGACAGCATTTCAAGTAACAGTATCATTAAACTAGGACATACTGTTGAAATAACTATTCAGTTAGGCCAAAATGCCCTGCAGGGAGATCTGTGTAAACATCATAGACTCAATGTTGGGAATAACAGATGTATAAGTTATGTGACTGGAATATACACAGGGAAGCAAAGAATACACTCAACAAAATACAATTCACATTGATACTAACAATTCTAAAATAATAATAATTTAATAGGCGTGCTAATTTGACTCTCTAGCACCACGTAATATAAAAGATATTTCTTAGTCTCAGTAAACTAAAGTAGGATTTATAAATTGCATATGCAGTCTGAGATTTTCAGACATCAATCTATTTTTATCTTTATGAAGTAAGTCTTAGAGCAGAAAAAGGTCCCATTTCTAATAGCTCAATTTTTGTGATATTCCTGATGATGTACTTTTGAGATTCCCTTTTAAGTAATAGAATGTAGTGATTTACTTTGTGCAAGTAATCTCTGAGAGATTAAGTGTTCTTTTAATTGATATGAATGAAGGAAGTTACACTTTTGTTTTGACCTATATGTTATATTACACTAGTTTAATCTGGAAAGGCCACAGAAAGAAAAAGTGGGAAAAATGACAGGTAAATGATTCTTTAGTAAGTTCTTCCATGTGTACCAGCTTGAGTACTATGCTATACAACATAGTTACCATAGTATCATAACTGGACAGACCTCAAAAAAAGAATTTCAAAAAAATATATATATCCTGTCATGCAAGCGCTGCTACTACATTTACAAGCCTTACTGTAAAAGATTTCTAATCCTTCCTGGCAGCAAAGAAACCAGAACACAGTTATTCCACTTGAATATTGGAGATTCCCCAAGTCACTTGCTGTTGAAAGCAAGTACTAGTTCCAGTTTGGTGACTGATATTAAAATAGATCAGTGTAAACTTTCTCTTTTTTTTTTTTTTTTTATAAGGCAACCTCAGTTTAAAAGCAAAATCATTTGTCATGGGTGAATAAAATGCTTCATTCTCAGATGTGCTTAGCCTTTGTTCACTTATTTTAGCATTGACTTGACAAGTCAAAATGTTTCATTCTGAATAAAACAAAACTATTTCAATATTTTCATTATTCTTCCAGTTTTCCAGTTTAAATTGAATCACAACTTAATACTTGCAGTGAATATAGTAATTGCCAACACAAAATTCCTAATTCGCATTGCAGACATTTCAGTCTCTTTCCTTCAACCTCTCCTCCCTTCCTAGTTGTGACTGAGCTGAAAATGCTTAAAAAGAGCTCACTGGTGTCACAGAGAGACCAGATTGCAGACATCTGTTGCCTGTCCCATTGAATCCCATTCTTTTCATAAAAAGGCAAGGTTCCAGGGAACAGTGCTTCTGAACTCAGGCGGTATTCTTGCAATTGTAGTCATCAGAAGAAGCAACTCAAGGCAAAAATATTTCATAGAATCATAGATTCATAAACAAGTTTGGGTTGGAAGGGACCTTTAAACATTATCTAGTCCAACCCCCCTGTAATAAGCAGGGATATCTTTACCTTGATCAGGTTGCTGAGAGCCCCATCCAGCCTGATCTTGAATGTTTCAAGGGATGAGGCATCTACCACCTCTCTGGTCATAGAATCGTAGAATTGTCAGGGTTGGAAGGGACCGTAAAGATCCTCTAGTTCCAGTTTCCCTGACGTGGTCAAGGACAACTCCTACTAGATCAGGTTGCTCAAAGTCCCATCCAGCCTGGGCTTAAAAACTTCCAGGGATGGGGCTTCCACCACTTCTCGGGGCAACCTGTTCCAGTGTCTCACCACCCTCATGCTGAAGAACTTCTTCATAATGTCTAATCTGAATCTACCCACCTCTAGTTTTGATCCATTTCCTCTAGTCCTACCACTACCTGACCTTGGAGCCTTCTCTTCTCCAGACTGAATAACCCCAACTCTCTCAGTCTGTCCTTATAGGAGAGGTGCTGCAGCCCTTTGATCATCCTCCTGGTCAACTCGTTCCTGTGTTTCACCACCTTCACTGTAAAAAGTGTCTTCCTTATACCCAGACTAAATCTACCCTCTTTTAGTTTGAAACTGTTACTCCTTGTCCTGTTGTGACAGGCCCTGCTAAAATGACTGTCCCCATCTTTCTCAAAGGCCCCTTTTAAGTATTTAAAGGCTGCGATAAGGTCTCACTGGAGCCTTCTCTTCTAGGAGGATGTGTTCCACAATCTTCCCAGGCACAGAGGTGAGGTTGACAAGTGAGTAGTTCTCACTGTCTTCCTTTCTGCCTTTTTTAAAAATGGGTGCAGTGTTTCCCTTTTTCCAGTCACCAGGGACTTGCCCTGACTGCCAGGACTTTTCAAATATTGCAGAGAGTGGCTACATCAGCCAATTCCCTCCAGACTCTGGGATGTATCCCATCAGGTCCCGTAGGCTTACGTGTGTTCAGGTTCCACAGGTGATCACAAACCTGATCTTCTCTTACAGTAGGAGGGACTTTTACCCCCCTCTTCCCCATCTTGCAGTCTATCAGCTTAGGAGGTGTGAGAACAGAGGTTGCCTGTGAAGACTGAGGCAAAAAAATTGAATACCTCAGCCTTCTCCTCGTTTGTTGTTACTAGCTTCCTAGTCTTGCTTATCACGGGGATTACACTTTCTTCGACCTTCCTCTTCTGGCTGCCATACCTGTAGAAGCTCTTCTTGTTATTCTTTGCATCCCTTGCCAAGTTCAGCTCCAGCCACGCCTTGGCCTTACTGACCCCATCACTACACAACTGGGCAGTGTCCCTATACTTTTCCTGGGATACCTGTCCCTGCCTGAACTCACTTGTGCATTTCCTTCCTGCCTTTTAGTTTGACCAGCAGGTATCCACTTAGCCATGACAATCTCTTCCTTGCCTGATATCTTACACCTAGGGATTGAGAGCTCTTGTGCTCTGTGGAAAGCTTTCTTAAAGATCTGCCAGCTCTGCTTTTCTCCCTTGTCCCCAAGAACAGTTTGCCAGTGAGTCCTATTTACTTGCTCCTTGTAGAGCTTCAAGTTTGCTTCTCTAAAATTCAGGGTCCTGACTTGGCTTTTTGCCTGACCCATAACCTGGAAGACTGTGAACTCCACGGGTGTGTGATCACTGCAGCCCAGGCTGCCTCCAACCTTAATATCACAAATTAACTCACTTGTGTGGGTGACCATCAGGGCTAGTATCCCATCTGCTGTCTATTACCTGGCATAAGTTATCCTCAGTGCTTTCCAGAATAATTCTGAATTGCCTACAGCTCACCAAACTACTTTTCCAGCAGATATTGGAGTGTTTGAAGTCCCCCAGCAGGATGAGGGCCTGCAAGCATGAAGCTTCCTGGAGCTGGAATAAAAAGGTTTCATTAGGGCCCCCTTGATCAGGCAGCCTGTGGTATTTATGATAGAATGTGAAATATATTTGCATGAGCAAGAAATGGGCTGTAGTTGAACAACCTACTTTGCCTACCCTTGGTTATGTTTATAGACAGAAAGAAAAAAAAAAAGTGGTTCATATTTAGTAAAAATACCTGACATGTATAATGAATACTTGAGTTTACTGAGCTGGGACAAAAGAAAATGGTTGGAATATAATGCTGATTCACCCTACATATGTCTGTTGTCTACAGGGCAAAATGACAGCAGTTCGCATCTGCAGTATCTGCATCTCTCTCTGTGATACAAGATTGCATGTCTTTGTCATTTCTCTAGAAAGTGCTAATGGGCTAAGGCTTTCTGCGTCAGACACTTCTTACTCTCTTACACATTACTCTGTAGTGGCTATTTGGGAGGCTGGTGGGGTTGGAGAACCTTAAGTTCAGACTCATGAGGCCTAGAGGCAGTATACTGTATAAAATATATTTTAAGTAGGCAGCCCTAAGTCCTAAGAATACTCTGTGATTTCAAAGTACATCTCTGAAAGCAGTGCTCTGTATCACACCCTAAGTGTAGCAGTGAATTTATGTTTGCATTCTCAGGGTCCCAAATTGTCAAATTCACTATTGCAGGACTAAAATGTGGTCAGGTTTTGTACTGTTATAATGGTAAAGGCTGTCTGTTTGTTTATTGGGCACTTTCCATTGGAGGGGCTTGTTGTGAAACACTTGCCATTCTGCACTTGTAAACACGAAGAACTGAAATATGGTTCTATTAATACTGACAAGATATGGGAATGTTTTTTTGCTTTAAGGGAAGTTTTGTGTTTTAAAAATATGTAGTAACACCTGGTTGTTTAAGAGACAGTAGCTTTAGAAATTGTCAAGTAAAATGTATAGCTCCATTAAAGTTTGAAAATAACTGCATTGTCTAGGAGAAAGGATTGTTTAACGTGGTGTACATTGTATAGGTGGACTGGCCCAGCATACATTGTGCAAGTAGCAAAGCGTCGATTCACAACAGGTCTATCCATATGCTATACACCAAGGTCAATAAAATCTGATTTCCTTCAACAGGTGTCAGGCTGGTAAAGGAATTTATTGCAGATGATGTTTCGTTACTCAGAGTAGTGCATTGAACCTTTTCTACAATTTGAAATGCCTATTGGCTGTTCTACACATTCTTTAATTAATTAAAACTACTACCTTTTATTAAAATATGTTAAAGATAAACTTAACTATGTAGGAATTAAATCTTGGTCTCTCCACTGTTTAGTCGCACTATTTGAAGTAACAATAACACAGTAATAGAAAAAGGTTTCTGACTAATTTGTAATAAATGCACATGTGAAGGGAGACTATAACAGATATGAGAAACACTAAAAAAACTACTAAACTACAGCTTGCTGATAAAGTATTGTCAAGTACTTCTATACAGATTAAGTAAGATTATTTTTCCTGATTTTCATAAGTGCACAGTAAATAAAATGCATCATAATACAATTTTTTGTCAAGTATTGCTTGCTTTATTTGGAGAGGTTGTTAAAATCAGAACTAGTGAATACTAACAAAGTAAATTTGGTTCTGATTTTCAGATTTCTTTTTGGATCAATTAATCTTCATATCTCTGAAGTAAATAGCAAATCTTTACATAAGTTTCATGTTTACAACTGATGCTGGGCTTTATAATCAGTTAAGCAGCAGCCATTTCTGATATATAACAGAAAATCAACAAAACCTTCTTTCAAAATCCAGTCAGGATTGCTAAGTGGCCACAGCGCACTTAACATATAATGTTATTGACAATATCCAAACCATTAAAAGCAATGGAATGAATTGTTAAGGAATAAATTTTACACTTCCTATTTAATAAACATAAACACATTATTCTTTAGTACAAAGAAATTAAAATTTAATCACAATATGAAAACCTTTACTCTGAACTGTGGGTGCTTTATGGGGCTTTTTTTTTTAGTTCCATTAATTAAGCCCCTATTTTTGGAGAATGTTGTTATCCAGGCATGGACTACAGTACCCATAGATAACAAGGAGAGCCCAAATGCTCCTTTAGTACAGCATAGACTGGCTCAATATACAGCATGTGCTTTTACTTTCCTTGTGCTTTAAGTCCCAAGAAATTGGGTCCTAGATTTGCTTCGGATCTAAAATCTTACAACTAACATATCCCAGGCTTCCAACTCGACCCTCTGAAGCTGCAAATCAGTTGTAATTGGAAAAAAAATAATAAAAAAAAATAACCAGTCCTCCCAAAGGTATTTTAGTACTACTGTTCAAAATTCAGTTTAGAATAGATTACCTGAAAACTAATCCTTCTAGCCCATATGCCAGCCACTGATTAAATAACCTATAGTTCTTATCTTTGCTAATTACATAACTGAAGTGATTTTAAGTACTTAATGTATCTAATAAAGAGTCTGTGTCACCATCTCTGTCACTTCAGATAACATTTTCCATTTTGCTCTTTATTCCATTTGAATGTAGTTTGCCTGGTCATGTCTATGTATTTTCATGTAAATAGTTAGACTGCTTTCTGATCTAATTTCTAGTCTCTTTATTGCAACAGGTTGTGTAGCCCTTTCTAAGAAATGTGCAAAGCTAGAAGTATTTCCAAACTTAGAGTATATAGTAAACTATAAATTGTGTATCTTAAAAAATAAGATCAATCTCCTGGATATCCCTCAGTTAAAGTTCTTACTGACTTCTGATGTATATATCTTCATTTTATTAACATAGTATATACACTTCCAAAGAAAATATTTTTTTAAACACTGGGGTTTTAATAATGTAGAGCATGTAATGCATTTGTATGAAAATTGTATGATAGATGCAGTTGTACGACAGTGCATATTATTATATTGCTATAAGTGCACTGTCGCTAACATTGCCTTCAGAATAATTTTGGGGCTTAGTTTTACTTGTAAAATTATAACTACAGCTTCTTTTTATTTCACCTGGTAAGAACATAAGTATATGTAAGTATATCATGAAAATTGATAAGTGTTTACCTTAGCATTGAATCTCCTTAGCATCAATTTACCCAAATTCTATTTTCTATTTTTGTATTTAGTTGTATTTTCTTTTAACATGTGTTTGGTGGTGGTTTTTTGGGTTTTTTTTTTTAGCTTGTATTAGCTACTTATTGAAAAAATAATATTTTAGGTGTATCTTTGTGTCTGTATGTGTGTGTGTTTGTGAAATCACTACACTTTTTAAAATAGATTATCAGAAAAAAAACTACAAAGCAAAAAACATCACCAGAGAAATATATTGTCTGGCTTGGTGATTTAAAGGGAATGGCTTTTGCTTATTCTGATGTGTGACACTACTACTGTTTGAAGCCAAGTTTAGCTAAAAGATAAAAGTGATATTGCCTGTCTTTCCTTCACTACACTTAGTCTGCCTAAGAGGAGGTCTAATATATTTTGGGAATACTGTTTCTGTCATTTACGTCTTCTGAGACTAACTCATATAATTTCTTGTATTCTTGCCCTTCCTAAAGACAGGCTTACTTGTATTAGGATATTTTCATGTACTAGTACAGCTCTGAAAGAATAGCCAGCTTCTCTTGTAACTGTATTGATGAATGATTAGTGATTATTGATCTACATATGCTTCTGAAGTAGAAAATTAACAGATGTTCATTTGCTATCTCACCAGTGCTCAGAGCACTTGTATCCTACTTGTTTCCTATGGAGAAATTGTGGAAGTTTAAAAATGTTGCTGACCTGCTCTGACAAAAAGTGTTCTATGTGTATTCAGGACTCTGCTCTGCACTTCAGGAAATACATGTTGTATGTATATTACCTGTCTCTGTTGAGTGCTCTCTAATATTCAGCTCCAGTTTGGGTAAAAGTGTTCAGATCAACAGAATATGTAACAGTTTGTTGACTAAGGATGAGAATACCCCCCACTTCCAGCTCAAAAAGCCCACGAGGACTCTCTTGGGGAACTGTCGAGACAGGGTACAAGACAGGCAAAGAAACCTGTGTGGAACAATATAATTTTGGTATTGTTTTTCAAGGTTTTAATGAACAGTAATTACAAAAAGCTGAATTCATTTGATGATTATTGATTGCAAAGATGAGCTGGATGCTTGTGATATGTCACAGCATAAAATGGATCACGATAGAAAAAGCAGAAAATCATTGGACGTAAAAGCTGTTACCTAGTAATTATTTGGAATTTACTAAGCTTGGAAATTTTTCAGATTCTATCCAGTTTCAATCCCTGAAAGTGTGCTTAGATATGCCAACAATTAAAACCATTCTTTAGGTTAAGAAATTAATACAATATTTTAACATATTGATTTTACATTAAATTATTTTCCTGATGTGCCTAAAATTTAGGACCAGGGTATCATTTAAATCCACATGACATAGGTAGATGTGGTAAAAGGTGCCTAGGATTTTGATTTAGTAGTCAGACGAAGAGGCCATCTGTTAGATTAGCTGCAAGTAATATGGTTTCCTGGTTCTGAGAACCCTTCAGTTATGCTGTTTTTAATAAAGATTTGTCCATATGAGGCATAGCAAGGTCTGTTAACCTTTCTTGGAGCATGCTATTTCTGAGCCAATTATGAAGATGTCTAAAGGCATCGAATGCTTTTTGGAACACTAACTTGTGATTTGGGAGTATAATGGCCAACTGAAGAACTTTCTCTTTGGTTAGAATATTTGTGCTCACAGTATATTAAAAAACAAGGGCAGCATTGATTTTTTTTTTTTTTTTTTTCTTTATGAGCTGAAATACTTCTTGGATTTTTTTCTTTTAGTTACGATGATATATTAATAACTACAGTAGCAGAAGTAGCAAAAGATTTTTAAGTGATTTGGATTTTGATAGTAAAGCCTTGAAGGCTGTTAAGCTGTCAATCTAGTTCTTTACCAAGATTTTGTTGATGTTCAAAGAAAGAAAAAAAGTGTGTTAATCAAAGAAATATGTTCTTGCTGGTATGAGGCAGCTGACAACTCACTCTGAATGAAATCTTCAATATGTTTTGCTGCTTTGATTTCATAGAGAAATTGCAGTGTAAATGCTCTGCAAAAGTGATTTGGGAACATAAATTTAATTGTCAAATTGTTACGGAGTCAAAAAAATTCACCTAAGTGGATTGACCTAATTAAATAGGGCTTGTGCTTCGAAAAATGCTTGCCATAACAAAGCTTCGCAGCAGCCATGCCACTGCAGCCATGGGACTATTTTTACACTGGCTTCATAGTGAGGGCACTCAACCAAGAACAGGGAGATAGGGATGTAATTTTCCTTTCTGACAAGGAGCAATCAGATGCACTCTCTTACTTGGAAAGTGTTTAAATTACTAAACAATAAAATAGCAGCTGGACTAAATGCAAAAAATGTCAGTTCACACCTGTGGCAGAACACAGAAAACAAGTAAGCAGGTGGGAATTTGTCAACAGGTTTACAGGGTTTAACCCTGAGAAGAGGCATTTTTGTATTACAAAAGTCTGGTGAAAGACTTAAGGTTTTAATTATGTCGCTTGAATTGCTAACTATTTATCTACTTCTTTATTTACATGAAAGTGAATATAATGGAAACTAGACACAACTGCTACAAATGTGGTGGTTTATGTGTAGTATACTAGTATCTGTCTACCAGAATGAGATATTCTCAGCTGCTTTTGTTAAATCTAGTATAAGAAAGCACAGACACTAAGCTAAATTGCAATCTGGCAAGTTTCATAAGTGCACACAGTAGTCTTCCTTCTGTTTACCAAAGTTCCTTTGACATCACCTACAATGTCCAAAGACTAAAATTGCAGGATAAGGATATATAGACATGATGCAGAACAGTCCCCACTGGAGAGGTGTAGTAGACAAAGCAAGCACTGCCAGAGAGAGAACTACTTAGAGTTACAGAAGGAAGATGCCTTTCAGGACTACTCTGAAACTTCTCAAAAAAAAATGGACAGTCACAGCTGACCTGGGTAATGAACTGCAAGTCTGCTTCTAAACTGGATGACACTGCAAGATCTGCATGGAGCACAAGACCACATGTTCTTCTGAGGTTTAGAGTAGATTTAGGTTACCACAAACATAAGGCAATACCCCTATGGCTGTCGTGATTGTACTTCCAGAGTCATCTCAATTAGCACTAGCTCTGCAATCCTGGAAGCATGCTCCATTACAAAGTGGAGATGAGGCTGAAGTATGGCACAAAACAGGTGCAGTGGTTGAGTATACTGGATCATAAGGTAGTGGTCACTAGTCTCCCACATTATACCATTCTTGACTCTTATCAAATGTTTTTTAGCTGTCTCAAGGGAAGGAAGTCTTTTGGATCAAATTTTAACGTATAAATTTGTTCTTGCTAAAACGCATGTTAATGTTCTGCCTACTTTTTCCTTCCTCTTGCATCTTAGGACTTCTCTTTTTTCTCTTTCTGCTTTTGACTCCATTTTTCTTGCCTTTCTTGACTTGACTTTGTTCCTCCACCTTATAGAATAATCAAGGATACAGATTTCAACAAAACTATACTCTTGGTTAGGAAGGATTTCAATTTTTATTATAAAGCTAAATTAAGAGCTACTTAATGCTCATGGTTTAGTGTTTTAATAAAAAGGGAAACAGAGAAGCTGACAGAGCCAGGGGGAAGTGCTTTTCAGCCATGTCTCTTACTTGAAGTCTTAAGTGTTGCTTTCTTTGGTCTATTTATTATTTTTTATGAAGTCTTTATTGTATAATGTCTATCTTTTTCATAAGACTTTTTTTTTCCCTCTATGAAATTATAAGATGGTGTATAGCTGCATGTGGTGTGCACTTCTACCATAATACTCTTTGCCAATGTAAAGTTAAGGAATCAAATCATAAGTATGCCCATTTAGTGTCTGAACTGGTAGTATGCTAGGAGTACACATTCAGTTTCTGTGCCAAAGTGCAAAGTCTGAGAGCACTTCTAGAGATGCAATTTTTTTTTTATTTTTTTTTTAAAGCATGTAGAAATGAAAGCCCAAAGTGTCCTATAAAAATTGGGAAAGTGACATTAAGGTTTAGAAAAGTGTTCTTCCCTCACTCAAGTCTGTTCAGAAGTATGAGGCAAAGTATCAATTCAACTGACAAGTAAATAACTGATATCCCATTTCTTTCTAGAATTAATTACTTTTATGCCTTTTTATGTGTGTCTTTTTTTGAGAGCACTCTGAAATATCTAGGTGTAAATATTGCCTTGTTCTGTTAACTTAAGAATTTAGATTTGGGAGTAAGTCCAAACCTTTTGGAAAAAAAATTAGTTGCAGTAGGTCAGCTATTGTTTCACTGAAATCCTGATCTGTCTGAGCTTTTATATTTTTCACCTTTTATTACAAGACATGCTTTTGATCTTCATGTTTATAAGTTAAAAAATGCAGAGAGATAGAGTTTATCATAAAAATACTGACTTCATGATTTGTTTCATTAACTCAAGTACTGTCTTGTATATTAAAATTAAGTAATCTTCCAATATTTCAGACTGATTCTTTTACAGAGTACTGGTAGTGTCCCACCTATAATATCTCGGAATATTGGACATTTTTGATGACTGGATATCTTACCCAAAAGCCACAGAAGGTGAACATTTAAGTGTATCACATAATACTTAAGAAAAATCAGTATATTTATAGTTCTTTGCCTTAAGAAATTCTGGATTGTATATGAGGGCAAAGTATCCTGCTTTTTGGAAGAAGAAAAAAAATAGGTAGCTAGTAAATGTTCCTCATATGATAGTGGTGGGCAGGAAGTAGTTTTCCTGTTGTGAGAACATTTTTCCTATTTAAAGAGAAAGCTAATTTGGATTAAAAAGCCAGAACCTGCCTCAGTGACACAAAGGGAGCTTTGCCTCTCACACAGTTGATACTATCCTAAGAGCTGCAGTGGTTGCTTGAAATGAGAGAGTCACAACTTCAACACCTTGATAAAGACTCATCATCTCCCTCTGTGCTGCTGAAGTAAAGTACAAGTTGCTTCACAAGAGGAGACTTGGAGTATGTGTTTAAGTGTCCAGTGATGAGTGTTTATGGAGTACCTGGACAGCTTGAAACTGGTGGATACAGTATAGGTCCATCCAAGTGACTTCTTCATTCTACTATGCTGTTGCCAGGGTATGATCCTCAGGAAGAAAACTAGAAGGTGACATTGAAAAATGTGGCTAGAAGTGCAAAGGTAAGAGCACTTGCCTGACATGTCTGGTGATTAAGTGCGAGCCTTTAGTGCAAATACAGTATACACAAACTGAGTCACCTAAATCCCAGGTGATGTACATTGACTCACCAGAGACAGTTAATAAGGGGTAAATAAGTATGTTTTTATATGTAGCTTTAAGCCGATATTCCATCCGTTAGCTAACAACTCTTTCTAGATGAAAATTGCGTTAGAATTGGCTTCCTTTTCTGTAGTTTTTGGTTACACAGAATAATATAGCCTAATCAAAGATAGATAAAAATAATCCAGGCTACCTCTATATGGATGTCATGATATGCATCTTAAGAGGGGAAAAAAGAACAACAAAGACAACAATCTGCACCATAGTTTTTCTACTGCAATAACCAGTGAAGAAAATTTTAGCTACTGGTGAGCCCAGTAATATTTCTTCATTGCAAGGCAGACAAGTATGACCCTGTACTTACAATCTGAATTCTTGCATGTATTCGCGAACTATGACATTCTGTTATTACTGTACAGAAAGACTTTGAAGATTTGGAGATGAGATTTTTGTCTTAGGTAGAATGATATTTTAAGTAATGATTTATTAAATATTTCTGACGAGAATTCCACTTTTCATGACATAGGTCACTCTAAAGACTTATTCCAGGGCATCTTTGACAACTCTTACAATTATGTTTGGGTTGTTTTTTCCTTCTAGATTGAAATATAGAATGTGAATTTTCTGTTTTACAGAAAAAGAGATAGGCATAGAGGGATGTCCATTTTGTCCCCACAGTTTATGTTTTAGGTCAAAAAGAGGAAAATAGATTACATTATATACTTTGGATTTAATATACACTTTCTGCATTGGAAACTAGTGAAAATAGTTTAAATGTTTGCTGAATTATAACTCAATGGTAATAAAAACACACATAGAACATATTTGTTTCTTACCATTTTAGAAGCAGTTGATATCCTCATTTGTACTTCATAATCCACCACAGTGAAGGCTTAATAGACCATTTAAGAAACGGTGGGAAGTTAATTTTAATATGTAATGGTGTGAGGGGTTTTATTTTTTCCCTAATACAATGAAGCTTCTAACAATTTTATTTGCAAAGACGATGATTATTTAATAAAGTGACAAACTGTCCCACTGATAGGATACATTAATTTTCTTCTAAAGCTGTTCCTTGTACTCCATAAGAAGGTGATAATTAGGTTTGCAGATTAGAATAACATAATCAGACCACTTGTGTGGATGCTTGTTAAAATATATTTTCCTCTTCATATAAGCCTCATAATAATTAAAAACTATTTAAAAAAAGAACTATTCTTTTTCAGCATGGACTTTTTAAATGAATCCTAATAATATATCTAGTTATTCTTAAGCTAATTCAACTTTTTAAAAGGTTAATATTTGAAAAAGAATATGGGAAGTGATTAACTGATGAGTTTAAGTATTAGCATTAGGTTTTGCAGGAACACCTACAGTATAAAACAGCACTCATTCATATCCTGATTTAATTTCTTCCACTGTCACTCCTGATTTTTCCATTTAATCTTTCTTAAGTCATATAAAATTATCTTGTATGTGTAAATTAACAATCATTTTCTAATTCTATTGCAAACTTGAAGCACTGTCAGTGGAGGGAAAAAAAAAAAAAGCTGTTGGCAGTGATTAATTTTCTTTTTTAAACAAAACTAAATGCAGTTACTTTTGAGGTAGAGCACAGACAGACTGAGTTTTTTGGTAATTGCAGACTCAAATAAAGGCAATAGAAAAATAACAATGAATGTGAAATGAGTGGTTCACATCTAAACAATCAGGTCTTGTATCTGTCCCATTGGATGAGTGCAATATCCACTGACCTAAAGTTTTAAGAAACTGAAGCCAATTTCCTTTGCTTGGATTTTGTGCAGTATTAAATGCTTCTTAAAACTAACTTCCTGGACAAAGCCAAAGGTGGGAAGTGTGCAGGCTAAGATCATTTGAAGTGCCTTTAAGTGTTCCAATTCCATCATTTCTAATAAGATTGAGTATTTTTTTATACAGTTCAATGAAGTCTTATTCTAAGGAAGGGGTTGGGGTTTTGATTTTGTTTGTTTGTTTATTTGTTCATTTGTTTACAACAGACATGAAATTAGTCCTATACTAAAGAAGAAAAACTTTTCACAAATATATCTTGGTATTTCATCATTGTGTTGCAAGCTTTCAAGTTCTGTGATGTTTCATTACAGCAGTTATGATCAGTGTGTTGATAAAGGAGAGATGATTTAAACACTAAAAGAACGGCATGTTCTGGCTAGAAATTATTTCAATTTCAAGTAACTGAATGCAGGAAAAAAAAAAGTGTTACATTAGCAAGGGTTCACTGAGATATTTCAATCATCTAATTTGTGCATACGTTCTTGTAAGCCCTATTTTGTGTGCACAGTTCCATATATATATTTGATATACCAGCTTAATCAAATTCAGGTTGCAGTGGGGACATTTTTTATGGACAAGTAAAAAATAATCAGTTTCTTTTTATTACCGTTATGAAAGAAGTGGAGGAATATTTTTTCTACTGTGCTAAATATACATACTGAAAAGGACAAATGTTCAGTCATTTGCAGAGGGGCATGCAATACTGACTGATTTAACAGCACTAGATTAATATTATATACTCTGTCATGAAACAATTTATAAAATGTATTTTTGATATCATTAAGTCTTTTTTTAATCATCCTTGCATATTAACCAAATTTTCTTATAATCTAAAGTAAATCATATGACAAAGATTACCCTGTGCTTTGCCCAGAAATTGATCAATAATGGCTCTATAGGCCTATAGGTCAGCAATTTAGAAACAATTGACAATGTTTTTTCCTTTCTAAACTGACCATTCACAACAATCATCATGGTAAATAGCTACTTTGAATGGCATTTTGTGTAACATTTAATTCTAGATATTTTTGGTTGGACAAGATGTGCTTATAAAACAACCAAAAAATGGCATTTTAAAAAAAATATCTCTGAACTACATAATTCCTCAAGGTAGTAGCCATTAGCTGAAAGTCCTTTCTTCATGCTGAGGTAAAATGTAATATAGGAAGGGTGTTCTAGGGTTAAGTTGTTAACCTTGGTCTCTAGAATCCAAAGCTTGATGAGTTGTATGCCAGGCTTTCGTCTTAGAACTTTTGCCCTTTATAAGTAAGCAAATAACATAAGGACAGCAGGAGTATCCTGATAAATCATGTCTAATGGATTCTGTACACAAGGCACCTGCAAAATATCATAAGTGAAACATTACAGGAGAAGCATGTTGGTCTCCCATCAACTTGCAGGCTGCAAACTTTAATTAGTAAGTTCTCCACAGTTTGAAAGAAGGACCTATAGGTTCAATTAAGTGAAGTGATCCTGTTACGGTTCTATGTAAGCCGTATTGGCTTTCCTTACATAGGAAATATTGTCATGTTGCAAATAGATGGTTTGTAGAGATCCAGCTTCAATTCAGCATTTCTGGTCAGTAGGAAACTGAAAGAGAAAATGCTTATGGATTCATCGTGACCTGCCCCATCTCTAGTTTTAGTGTTGCCTTAGAGGCCAGGCTTTGTCTTTCAAAGAATAATTTGTGCATAAACACACTAGAAATTGTTGCAAAATTATTGAGGAAGATAATTATATTTACATCATTAGCTCTATGTGTATTTATAATTTCTCTCTCACAGCCCATGCATATGTAAGACCTTTGGTGAGGTCTTCAAGGATGGTGAAACAGGTATATAAACATGTAAATGTTTTTCCAGGAAGTCTAGGACTGAAATAATGTCCTCTGAAGTTCAGCCCGAGGCATACCTATCAAAGGATATTTCATCTTTTATACGTATGCTAGAAACACATGCACAAGTGAAAAATGTGATGCAATGTGAGAAAAGCATTGATGAAATAGAAGTATATTGTGATCATACCCCTTTGCCACAAACTTACTAATTGTTGTAGCATTTCCTCTGTTGGAAATTGCTACCCTGAGTCTTCATCTTGCCACAGAGGGCATTAGCAGTCTGTGCATTAGCAAAATTATTGTGGGACTTTAAATGTTAAAAATATTTTGGTAATAAAGGTTAGAAAGTTTAACATATCATCACATCTTTTTCTTCTTGCTTGGTTAAAGCATTCAAGTGTTAACCTTTTGAAAAGGGGAGGAATTAGAGGCCAGGTGATTAGGATATAATTAATTATCTCTTTAAAGAAGTTCAACCTCATTCAAGCTGCCAACACTTGCATAAAGCTGCTAGAGAGAAATCCTGTGAATACCCAATTGCATGGCCCTAATTTGTAATAAAATAATGCATCTAACTATACTGTTATCTATAATTGATGGGCACTTATGAGTGTAATTCATTGAAATCTCACCTCTGGCCCAATCTGGGACACTCCAGGAAGCAAGATTCATAGCACTTTTCTTTCTGGTTTTATCCAGGTAATTGTGTGAGCTTTATAGGGGGTTAAAGCTGTAAATTGTACACAATAAACATATAGAAGAAGCCTAGCATGAAGTAAAGCCTTTTAATAACAGAGTCTGCATTTGTTTGTTTTCTTTTTCCTTCTTTAAGAATATATATATAAAAAAAAAAAGACTTTGTTTGGCCCCCTACTAAGACTAAGCTTTTCTTCGAATGTCATCCATTTTCTAGAACTGTAAAAAATTGAAGAGCTTTGCCCTTCTGACCTGTTAATACATCTCAGTCACAGTTCAGTGAGAATCTGTGACAACATACATACTGATAACAAGGCAGACTGTTACATCCTCATTTTTTTTCAATCTTGGCTATGTCAGCATTACTATGACACGACTCATAAGATTTGGAATAATGTAATTAATTTATGAGATTTCACATAATTAAACTAGTCACCTGTGAATATATCCAAGGGGATTTTTTTTATGTTGCTAATCTGGCTTTTCATTCCAGTTTCCTGTATAACAAATTATTTAATCCACATATTATTTGCTGATTGCATACAACATTATTTCTAGATTAAGTAAGCCTCCTTTCTCATTTGTAGAGGTCAACAAATGTGTTGATACACCAATATGATTCCCTGTACCATATTCTTCTGCTTCCTCAGTTCTGCAGAGCCTAGGTGCCCAAAAAACAGCATCAGTGCTGTGGCTCTCTTATTCAGAGGCATATGTATGAAGAAGATCCAAGAAGAGATCATAGGCACTATATGACATTTGCTCTTTTCATGGGTGGACAAAGTTCAGAGGGAACAAGGTTTTGGGTAGTGGTTCAGCTATCAGTAGTCACTAATCAGAAGTATTTTGGAGTTGTCTATGTTTAAAAGCCACTTGGATTTAACTGTTTACTTCCTACTAATTTAATATTATATCATCTAACATTTGAATTTTACTGATTAAAAATCAGTTTACCCAGTTCGTCCTAATTGAAAAAAAAATAAAAATGACAATTACATTAAGGCTATTTCCATTGAATCAAAAGAAGCCTTTATGTTCTGACTTGCAGAAAACCCCAACCTTCTGAGAACAAATACAGCAAATATAGGCTTGGCCACTAGTTTAAGTTAAAAGGTGAAACACTGTCTGTCAGTAAAATCAAGGCAAGAATTTTACAAAGTATTGGTAAACTTTCTGCTGAACAGCCACCACTTGACCAACTATTCACTAGGACAGTTGATTTCTTTCTATCTTTAGACTGGGGGAAGGGATTCTACCACTGCCACATACTGTTGGTTCAGGTCTTGTTTTTAAGAATTCCCTGAAAACCAGAAATAAATTATTCTTATATCTATCACACTGAAAAACCATTTTGTAGTCCATTTTTTAATTCTTTAGGGTTGGAAGATTTGAGTTTTCTTTGGTTTTCTTGGTTTTTTTTTCTTAGTCATTGTCAAATATAGATGGTAATTATTACATCTGTGTGTGAATTTCTTTTGATTCAGCAGGAATAAGTTTGATGAAATGCTCAGTTTTGCAAAGGTGCCCTTTCAGCATGCAAATTAACACAATTATGCTAGTTGAAAACATATTTTGGAGGTATGCAATCAAAATAATAAACTAGTTAAATAAAGCTTGCATGTGCAATCACATTAGGTAAATAAAAAATATTTTCTAATGAGAAACTTGATAAGATTTGCTTAGTGCAGTTTTTAATTCAAGTTGTATATAGTTTTGGGTTTATGCTATTGTAAATATAAGTGCTTCTCTCCTCTCTGAGGCAAAGTAGGAGATGAAAAGACAGCAATTCCAGAAATGGCCTAAACTACATGTCTGGAGAAGAAAAACAGCAATGTATAATATGCAGGTCTTCCTCTTCACCCACACTCAGCAAAATAATTATGTGGGACAGCAGGATAGGAGGGGATTAAGTCAGCACTCAGCAAACAGCAGATGCACAGGCTCAACTTCATTCTTCACAATCCCCAGTCTGAGATGCAGAGCAAATAATGCTTCATAGAGAGGGAGAAAGTACATAATTATTGTGATTAACCCCACAGCAGTTCATCTTCAGATGAAGCTAAAGCAGGCAGAGTGTCTTCACGGTGTCTCCCATACAGCTGCAGGAAGAACATTCCTTCAGACTTGTACACTGTATTGCACTGATGCTGTAACTCTCTGCTTTCTAGATGGGTGCCAGTCTCTCCCTTTATGCCTTCCAGGGAGTCATAAAGAAATTTGAAATTACAACAAATAAAATGCATTTATCATGAATTTCACAGAAAATATTTTAAGCTGTACCAGAAAAGCTATGTGAATACAGATAATATTTCATTGTAGGTCCTGCTTTGAGGGTCATTTTCTTATTTAAGTATGATACTTTAAGAATTGAGTTTTAAGTGGGTTTTTGGGGTTTTGTTTTGTTTTGGGGTTTTTTTGTTTGTTTTGGGTTTTTTTTTTTTGTTTTGTTTTTAAATACTCTATTGACCAACTCAACCCATTTACTTTAAATGGAAATTTAGAATGTGTAGTGTTGTGGTGTCAGACAGATCTGTAATCTGGGTTGCCCTACTTTCCTAATAACATTATCAACAGAATTTATTACTGGTTTGGCTACAGAAAGCTAATTCCTTGTAAACATAGAATAGGAATCCTAATGAAGCTGCTGAAGCTGCAGTGTGCGCTTTGATATTGAAAGTGAGGGGGAGAGAGTTGATCATATTGAGTCAAAAGGAATGCACATCTCGTAAAAGCTGATACGAGAACGTGAGTTGACTAGATTATAGGATAACAAAAACTTTTGTTTTTATGGAAACTGTCTGAGTAAGAAATGTAGGATTTCCTGTCTCACTAACCTATGCTGATAAGGGGATCTGCTTTGTTTGATTATCCCAGGTATACACATTCTCATTAAGTATCCATCCAAAGGTTTATTGTGGATAGAAAAGAGAAATCTATTCATTTTCAATTCATTTTTACTGTAGGAACGAAAACATTTTTAATAAAATAGGCAGAAAGAATAACCTCAGGGAGTAGTTCAAACCCTCCTGACTTAGAATTGGCAATCCACAGAATGACATAGCATTTAAGCAGACAATAGAAGATGGAGATCAAGAGCTATTAAACATTATAGTCTAGCTGCAACTGTCAGTACATAAAGTCTCTGAACTACTGATGGCCAGAAACTAGAGGTAGAAGTCTAGAAGGGAAGTGTTTCTCTGTATTTTTCATATTTGACTGAGAACTGAAGAAAACACCTGGGACATCAAATTCAGTCCATTGCTGTCACAGATGACAATGCAAGTGAGTCACTCAACAATGTCCACAAATCATCAGACCTCCAGTACTGTAACATACTTCTCTACCTGCTACCAGAAATTTAAGGTAAATAATGAGAGACCTCAAAGTCATTTTGTGCAATGGAAAGAACACAGATGAGATCACAGACTCCAGCAGCTCTATATCCCTGCAATATGAGGAATTTCAAAAACAACCAACCACAAAAAAAACCCCAAACCCAAACAAATAAAAACCACAAAAAAAACAAAAACAAACCAAACAACAACAAAACAATCCCCAGAAGGCAAACCCTGGTCTATGCTACTAATATAGCAGTAAAATTCTAGCTGTCCTCTGTTCTGGTGTAAAAATTCCTGTTAGCAATTGATATAGTTTTCGATTATATGAACAGGAGTGACACTTGAGGTAACTTGCCACTTGAATGGCATCTGGAGTGCTAGCAAACATCTGACCTAAATCTTTATTTATCTATGGCCAATCTATAGCCAGAAAAAGAGATGGAAGGAGCAACTCTCCATCTGAGAAGGGTTGCATATGTTATGTATCAAGAAGAAAAAGAAATTCTTCAGGGAAGACATAGTTGTTTGTTTTAAATATATCTTAAATACATCATGTATATATCACAGATTTCTGTATTTTAAAATTAACTTTTAAATTTTTATGTTAGTTGAATCAAAGTTCCATCTTCCATCTATCCTGTTACTTTGAGCTAATGTGGACATTTCACTCTTGTGGTAGAAGAATTTATTTCTTGCATAAAGAAATTAAAAGGCTTTTATTGAAATAGTTTATTGTTTTAAATGATGACATTCAAAACTGAAGGCAGTGGCCAGCCTTTCTTTATAGGAGAAAGGTAACATGTACTTAGTAAATGCTATTGAATAAAACCGTAACAATTCTAGTCCTTTTAATTTCTTAAAATATTTTGTCAGCTTCAAGATTCTAGAATCCAGATCAGCCTAGTGATAGATCAAGAGTATTGCCGATGATTTCTAAATTTGTAGAAATCACCTTTAACTAACAGTGCCATATATTTGATGTCATATTATTAACTTCTCTAAAGCAGATGGCTTTTCGCATCTGACCTTGTGTTCATGAACTCAGCTGACAGTCATTGTCAGCTTCTTTCATGCTGTTTAAATATTCAAGTAATCTTTCCAATCCTTTAGTGCTGCTTACAGCACATATCTACCACAACTGAAAAACTAAATGGTTGTGCTCTGGCCCCTCTTTTGGTGTATACTTGAATTAATCTACATACATGTAAATTGATTAAATTCTAGATTTGCCCATTCAAGACACACAGAACTATTAGTGAAGAGTGGTTGGGTATGCGGATTATGATTAAAAAACCAAAACATTCTTTTCCTCACAGATATTATAAGGGAATTTTGATGTATGTTTCTGACACATCCCCTGTTACAGTCAATCAGCAGTATTGATTTTGATGGAGTAATGCTCACTTACAGTCAGTGAAGATCTTATTTTTCAATAATGAAGTTGCAACTATTTTGACCATCGGGTGGAACATAGCCTCTTTTCCAGTGGTATAGGAAAAAAAGCTTTTATTGTCCACTGGGATTTATCAGCCATAGCCTTCACAAACAGGCAAATGTCAAGATGCTGCAAAATACATTTGTAAATAATACATCTGATGTGCATTTCTAGTGATTCCTTCATTCCTTAGGCAGACTACATAGATATTGTATTCCTTTTCTGAAAAGTAATTTATAGGTTCTTTTTTTTTAATGATTGCACATCCATGGATTAACACAATACTAAAAAAATCTTCCATGAGCAACTGAACTAATGAAGACTGATTTCCTACAGATGTATATCCTGTGACCCTTAGTGTCCTTGCTGTGACAATCCCATTTTCACATATGGTCTAGTTCCACATGCTGATTTGTCCTGTATGTTTCCGATTAACCAGTCAGTATTTGCTGATTTCTGGGCTTTGTTACAAATGGAAAAAATGCCAGACACTTTCTTTAAACTGCAATTATCTTGTTTGTGTACAGGCCATGTATTGATGAAAGTAGTACTTAATTTTTTAAGGGCCATCAACTACTTCTTGGTTTTTTTTTTTAGTTTTGACTGTTCTTCCTCCTCCTCACTGCCCAATATAAAAAATTTGTAGCTTTATACAGTAAGATTCAGATAAAATTTGGAATTTGATTGATCCACGGTATTGCATCCAATTTAGACGTATTGTATGTGATAAAACTGTAAGGTCTTAGAGTAATTGACTCTTGAACATAATGGGTTATAATGCTGTCATTAAGTGACTGATTGGTTGTTCTATGCTATTGCAAAGAAATCCTCTGAAAAAGAATGCCTGGAAAGTGCAGATGTTCATCCATCGCAACTGGGGGTAGATTTGTTTCTTTTGATGTGTAATTGCAACTGATAATTGTATAGAAAAAAAATCAGGATGTTAATGTTTCAGATCTCTTTACCTTAACATGCATCACATCTCTGTCCTCATGTTGTCTTGTCTCTGACTCCTGTCGCTATCCCTCTCACTAAGCTACCATGTATGCATGCCCACACAGGAGTGACCATTTGCAGTATGTCTTAAAATGTGTCATCCATGCTCCCCCTAATCCCACCTATTAAAGTTCTGCTGGCTCTCCTTTCCTGTCAGCCCAGCGCAGGACTCAGCATATATCTTACTGTTTGTGTTCCTTCCAGGAATTCCATTTAAAAATGCCTTCAGGATAATCTCAGGATGAAGAGGGCACAATGTAGGTTATTTCCCAAGAGCCCAAAGAAAATTATCGGTGTTATGCCATTTAAGTCAATTTGAAGAATTTCTGTAAATTTCTTAGTTTATTAAAAAACTGTTTGATGGAATAAACTGGTTTGTAACTCATTAATTTAAAAAAATGGGCGAGCCACATCTCCTACTTCTTAAAATTTTGTTCATGGTTTAGTTAAGTCCTCATTTGTGTGTCTGTGCCTATAGTCCTACGTGTCTCTATTGATATACATCTGCTTGTGAACTGTGGGTTCCTTGTAATGCTTCCTTGTACCATACAGGCCTACTGAACATCACATGTGAGGACATCACTATAGTGTGCATTTAACTTGAAGTACTTTTCTGAACATGGGAGCTCTTAAAACTTTTATAAAATCAGTAGATTCATGGGTACATTAAATAGGAAATAGCATTACCTGGAAGAGAAGGAAGAAATAATCTTAACATCCTATGATACAAAATAGGATTTCTGTCAATTTGATTGTTTTTAGTCCTAATTTCATTTACTAACCATTTTATAAAACACTGTTTTATGATATACCACTTTTCCTCCTATTTTATGTCCTAACTGAACGATCTCAGTGATTTCCTCAGTTAGTTCTTGTTTCCTTTGACATCTGTCATCATAAATAATTTTTACCCCTTTATTCTTTGATAAAAGAAAGTACCCCAAATTTAAGTTGGCAAATGTAAGGCAAAGAACAAAAGCAGCCAAGGTAATTTGTAATCTTCCTGTGAGTTGAAGGAACTATAACCTTCATTAAGTTTGCTTCAGTTATGAATGTCAGTTCAGATCATTCCTGGTTTAATTGCTAAGTCCTTATAATGCCACTATTGCAGCTTCTATATAAGTCTACAAAAATATTCCATAGCAGTTCTGCTGGTTCTGATACATTTCCCTTCTAGACCCATATTTCCCATTCGTTTGTTCTGGGATTTTTTTCATGTTTCTGTCAGTCCATATCCATTTATAGTCTACTACCTTTCGACAGGAGTAGTCTAACCTACTGACAGTTCATGATGAGAAGTATTAGGTACTAAGATGAGAACTAGTATCACAGGTCACATGAAGCAAGCAGTTATAAATCAGCTTTGATGTAACTTCGTTAGGATTCAGCCAGTCCCTGCCATTCTTTGCAAATTCTTTTTACATTCCGCTGTGAAACATATTATTCAGGAATTAAAACACAGTAAAATAAAATTACTTACTAAATGAAAATTAATATGAGCTCTGTGCTACTTGTTCAGACTCAACTTTTGTTAGTATGTTCCTGTGAAGGAGCACCTTTAACTGTTTCCAGGCAACAGGATGTGGTCAAACACCTGGATGGTGCTCTGTGGGAATCTACCTTAATAAATAGTGTCATCTTTTCTCTTTAATTGTTCTTGTTATTGTAGAATTACCAGCTTATCAACAACTAGTTTGACAAAACTTAACCAATAAGTTGTGTGGCTGGCCTGAAAAAATTCTGTTTCAGTAGTATTATTTTATGCTATTTATGTAATCTATAGAAATTACATATATATGAGTTGCAGTGAGAGAAATTAAAATTCTGTTTCGTACTTTGAAGATTCAAGTATTCACGGCATTTAGGGAAATTCTGGTGACAGTAATAGTGACTAACAAAACGTTTTGTTTCAGCTGTATTTCAGGTAATTTAATTTGTAGTATTTTGTTTTCCTCATTATATGTACAGTCCATTATATAATGTTTTACTTCAGTGCAGTTAAGTAGCTGGGTGTGGATAGCATTTGTTTATCAAAACAAGATTTCTGTGTAGCTTTCCAATATCCTCTGTTCTCCTTCTTTCCTGCAACACTGTACATTTTGAATCACCTTTCTCATTTTCAGGAGTATCACCAAAATTGTGTAGACTCCATTCTGAGAAAGCTTATACAAGGTAACCAACCCAAACTCTGAATAATACTGATTTAACTATAATAGAGCACATCAGATATTGTACATCAGGATTGTATAGTAGTAAAACTATGATTGTTTTTTGTGTGAAGTTTCGTGATTGTGATTAGATCTAATCATTTTGTTTTGAGCAGCTGTAATAATTTCAGATTCTTGTTATAGAGGCATTTTACAGTGTATCCAAAAAATCTACAGAAAAAAAAACTTTTGCAAAATTGTGAGAGGATTTGTAGAGGATGAATTAGGCCCATTTTGTTTGCTGTTGACAAAGTACATTCCTTTTAATCTAGTCATTATAGGAAAAGTCAGTAAAAGCAAGGGAGGAAATACAGAGAGATTATAGGAAATGACTGTTTAAAATACATCAGCAAATGAGTAATGCTGGGCTTGTGTTGCAATACCCCATCAATTATCCTAGTATTGTATGCTACAGATATGCTACACTGTGCATTTGTATGTCATCTTTTTACAATCTTAAAGGTGTTCCTCTATTACCAGACATTGCAGCATCATATAACCAGAATTCAAGGCATGTATTTTGATCTTGATTTAATAGGAAAAGTACTAACTTTATAGATTTATGCATATTGTTTCATTTATCATTGCTTAGAGTGCAAGTTCTTTGTTTACTGGGGGGAAAATGTCTTAGAAAGTCCTGGAAATTCAACCAAATTAATGATTTAGTTCAGAATTAATAATTATGTAATATGTAGAACCAGTTTCTGATATGTTAGCAATAATGTTGCTCGCTTTCACAGTAAGATGATCTTTCAATCTTTCTTACTACAGTCACTGGCATATTAATGCAATGGAGGGACTAAGTATTCCTACCGATTCACTTATAAAAATGTCATTGAAAACACTCTGACCTATTTTTAATAAGTGACTTCTCTGGTTTTATTTCCAAAATAACAAATCAATTAGTACCATTTACAAATTATTCGCCTCTAAAAACCCATTTAAAAATCAATTTTTTAAGCTTTAAGTCATTCATTCGTGCATTTTATTGAAAACTCAAAATAGACACATACCTTTCATTATTAAATTTTCTGAAATTCATCCCTAGCACAATTTCCAGTGGCAAGTTTAATGTAGAACATATTTACAAGAGGTAAGAGTAAGAATTTATTGATAAGGAAAAGGCAGACTGTATTGTATCTGAACAAATAGTACTGCTGTAAGAGTGATAGATCTAGCTGAAGAAACTGTAGGAAACAGAATATAGAGTTCCAGGACAAAATGCCAAATAGCTGTGAAGACTGACTGTTTTTAAATAAAAGCAATGTTCACTCTGAAGTCCAAAGCTCCCTCTTTTAAAGCTAGAAATAAACATCTGTTAGTTTTTCCCTTGTAAACCTTCATTTTTATGGGTTTATAATAGGGTCATAAAATGTCATTCCTTGCTGAAACTTGACATCATAAAAGGCTAGGAAAGTCCTTTGGGTAAGTAATAAATAGATTAAAGGAAGATGGAAAGGTATGTTTTCAGTACAAGCATACCAAAATACAGACAAAATCTCACCCCATTGTCCATTTGACTTGTACCCTTTAATCATAGTTCAAAGCTAAGCAGAATTTTTTCTTTGAAAGCTGTACTTATGGATTCAGGTGATACTTTTCCAATTCCAACCCAGTGTAAAGGGAGAAAACTCAAGGGGAGTGAACTTCTGTGAGGATCTGTCTCCATCAACAGAGGAAGTCTGGTGGTCATCATAAGACCTCTCCCAGAACTTCATCAATTCTGGCCCAGTGTATCTTCAAACCTTGTGTTTCACTTTCCTGCTTCCTTCCTAGTTCAGGCTCATTAAAAGCTGTAGTCGTATGAATTTCATGAAAATCTAGAGTCATAGCATCTACCTTACTAGTAAAATACAGATTTTCAAAAGAAACATGTTCACAACACAAAAGCCTTGTAACCCAGTTGATAAAATTTCTGATGGTGAGTTTCGTTACATACAAAACATCAGCATAGGCCACACTCCCTGGAATGTCAATATAAAAAATGTATGTCTGTTTCTTTTAGTTCTGCAAGCAAAGGTGAAAAACACATGTTATTTTCAAGCATTTGTGAATTCTTGTAGGTAATCACTGGCTATTCTTACATAGACTGTTTTCCTCAATGTGATCTTGCGTTCACTGAAAATCAGTGGAAAAGACATGGAAAAGGACATCACTGGTGCTGCTTTTAACTCTTCAGACACAAATCTAGCAAGCAAATACCAAATAATTAAGTTTAGCCGTGAATAATCCAAGAAAGCTGTGACAAAAGTCCTTGAGGCAATGACCTGGAATCACGTTTTAGAGTCAGTTGCCAAACTACTTAGATCATAAATATGGATATATCACTTAGAACTAAATAATGACACAGTTGAATTTGAAGCATCTCTAATTTGAGCAAAAAGAGTAATATATGGAATAACCTGAAGATAAGGTGCTTATCTGGTTCCTGCTTTGTAAGTGGTTGACCAGAGTACTGCTAGTCTCAAAGCCCAGTGTCTGGAAACATGCCTGTGGAGAAGGCAAGTAATTCTATTATAAATTAAGCATCACTGGGATGTCACCTCTTCTCTTCTCTTCTCTTCTCTTCTCTTCTCTTCTCTTCTCTTCT
>JANVCC010000048.1:19336400-19491791 GCA_025345505.1 Todiramphus chloris collaris | reverse complement strand
TTCCTTCCTTCCTTCCTTCCTTCCTTCCTTCCTTCCTTCCTTCCTTCCTTCCTTCCTTCCTGTGTGGTTTGAATCTCTCTACCTGACACATCTTAACTTCGTTTCTAACTCTCTCATGTGTCCTTCACCTTGGCTTCCTAAATCTCTTTTCTGAACAACATCTTCACTTAGACGTATAGATTCTAACCACTTAAAAATAAACTGAGAAATACATGTGGAATAAATGCAAATTGGATGAATTTTTTACCCTCTCAGGTAACACACAATAATTTTGATATTTTTAGTCCTTAGTGTGCTTTCCTTTTTTTGTATGAGCCTTGGCCTGCCTCTTGAAAAGCCCCCTGATTAAATAAGAAGTCTTACCCAAGGACTTTGCAAGACTGTCCTTGAGTTAGACATGACATAGGCTTTCTGATTCTAATATTGGCAAATAGTATTGTGTTTTCTTGATTAAAAATATTGGTGTGTTTCAATATTTCTGGTCTCAATTCTAAATTCATGATTATCAGAAAAGCTTGCTTTCTGTTGCAAATGTGTTTATTTGTCCTTATTGTGGTAGAGAACATTTTAAATTATGGTTTGAACACTCCCTTAGGCAAAGTAGCTAAAGACAAATACAGAGTGCCCAAATATTTTTTTTTTTTCCAAATGACATGCTTATTGAGTCCTGATGCATGATTTTTTAATATTAGAGTTGGTAATACCACTGTTCCAAATCAGAAAACATCATTATATAAGAAATAATAACATTGGCATTCTCTCAGAAATCTTCTATCTTTCCAGAGAATAGAAGCCTCTTACCTGATCAATAATGTGGAAGAAAACCCACATCTGCATTAAATATACAGGGTTTGTGATTCACAGACCATCTTTTTCTTTTGTGTTTTTGACATCATTGTGTCCTGTTCCACCACAGAGGTTTCTTATTGCTGTAGAAACAATATTGACAACACAAATGTTCCCATAAAAATTACAAATTTTTTGCTTTTGTGACCATCTAGTCAGTAGCACTTTGGTTTTGGAAAATAAGTTTATAAGTAAGTTGAAATAAGCCTACTCAAAGGCTTAGAGTACCTGGAGTACCTGATCTCTGTAATACAGCTCTTTACAAAGTTAGTGTATCTGTTTGGAAGGTGTGTCCTTCCATAGTCAGGAAAATGTTTCCAACATGTGGGATGCAGAGCACAGCTGAGCAAAGCTCCAATCTGAAACAGACTTCAAACTTCTGGTATAATTTGAGGACATAGCAACAGATCAATGGGCACAGCAGACAGCACTACTGTGTGCACAGCCTTACCATCCAGTTCTAAGGAGCTAATGTGCACTGACAGAGACAGAGTGCCATCTCAGACTATACTGTGTAATACATGTTCTACTTTGTAAATCACAGATCCTGCCATGGGCTACATTGGACTATGTCCTGTACACATGCAACTACTTACTGCTCTATACTCCTGTAAGTTGTCCAAGTACAGTCTTAGTCAAACCTTGACCCTTCTGAGAAGGCATCTAGGTGACTCTCATGTGAGTCCAGCAACATGAAACAACCACAGCTTTCCCTTGAGTTCACCCACAGATGTACAACAATTTGGAAGCAAGGCAGGTCTGGACTTGAGTATGGGCTGGAGCTCATATGTCAGAGATTCTACTGATGTAACCAAAGACTGTTGTGCAGCTAGAAGTTACTTGGATCTTAGGAACATATGACAGTTTGATTCATGTAAGCTACATCAATTCATTTTAACCATGATATCTTCTGTAATTTTGTATAATTAATTTAAATTTATTATTTTGCACTTAAAGAAGACATCAAAGAATGGTAGGTAACTTCAGAGCTCTAGTTCACAAAGATTTAAACAGATGTTATGTCATTTTCTGGTTTTAAGTTAGCTTAAAGTATCATCTGTGCAGAGGTTTAACAGCAGAAAGAATAATGCATGAATTTCAAACTAATGTTCTTTCTGGTAGAAAGCCAAAAGAGATTACATATTTGCCAGAAAATAACTTTTTTTTATATAGATAAATAATGCAAAATCATTATATACTTTTAGGTTTGTTGCTAATAATAGAGTAATATTCAGGAATGTCCTTGGTCCCTCTTGTGTGCAGGCAGTAGCAAGTGATTTTTGTTTAGATTTGTCTTATAAAAAATGAAAGAGGCTTTTTTTTTTGTTCGAACTTTTTTTTTTTTTTTAAACAATATTAAGACCTGGAGAGAGATGTAGAAAGTAATTTCCCTAAGGAAAGACTTTATTTTAGGGTTACAACTTTATAAATTTGGGAAAAGCCTTACAGATATATTTTGGAAAAGTTGTTGAAATTATCTGATAGCCTTACAGTTATTCAAGAGTGAGAAAGAGTTGAATCTATGGAAAAATGCAGTATTCCATTAGAGTTAAAAATGACAGCTGATGAGCCACATTCAGTAAGTGATTTGATAACTCCTTATCAACTTGCAGTGCTTTGACTTAGTGTTTTACACCACCTAGCCAGTATTTTTACACAGATACAAACAGCTACTCAAGGAACACAGACTGGTGAAGGATATGATATAGAGACCCTTCCCACCTTGAAAGATGGAGACTTTTATGGATTGCTGGCACTGGCACTACAGCACTATCCAGCTGCCTCTTACAAACAAAGATATCTGACGTATATGAGTGCACAAGCAAGCATTAATGCTGATAGAAACCACTAGATCTATATCTCTCCATGCTGACATGTGAGCTTGAAACAGTATGACACAGTCCTCCCTCAGCCTAAACAGCTCACTGAGCTTGACAAGGGCTCTAATAGTAAAGACGAGCAGTTCTGCATCGTAAGGCTTTTGATGGAAAACATAAAAGTAGTTCTCTGTCTGACTGCTCTCTGAACATGCTAGAAAAATGACAGATTGTCAAAATTAAGTGCCATTGTTGTTCACATGAAAACAAAGCAAACATGATGAAAGCTTTTAGAAGGCACAGGTTTAGTTAAGACTATTTTGCCAGCACCTTGCAACTATACATTGGTGATACTTTATTCGAACAAGTTCTTGTGCATAATAAAAGATTATTTTCGTAGGCTGAAATTTAATAAGTTCTTTCAAGAATGGCTTTTTTTCTTTCTAAGCCATGCAGGATAAATAGCTGTTTGTGTTAAAGAAATCACTGTAAACTCTAGACTAAATTAAGATAAATATATTGAAAGCTTAAGCTATGGATGTTGACTTTTGGAGCCCTTTGATTACATCAGTGACAAAAACATTCTTTAAATCTTCTGGTTATGAGAAAAAGTTGGAAAATATGACCTGGCATGACCCATACTATTTCTGGTTTTGTCTGTTGGCAGCCTGAAAGAATATTTCTAAGAAGTGTGAATTATCCCATTTTCACTTTACAAACTAAAAACAATGCAAAAGGAAAACGGTATACATTGTGGTAGATGCATTTGAATTTTCCAGTTTCTTCATTTTTCTGATCTTTAATCTAAAACTTATTTTCTTCCGTAAATGATTTTTGGCCTACTTGTTTCTAGGATTATCTTTTATAGTTTTATTTCTGGTTCATGAGGTATTTACTTAACGTTAAATATTTGAAATTAAAACGTCTGATATGTTGTTTCTAATCTTTAACTTAAGGGTTTAATAATAAACTTTTGTTAAAAGGTAGTTAGGCCTTTCAATAATTTTAAGTCCCACAAGATGCTTTAGGAAAATCCAAAGCTTGCCTTTGTTGTGAGAGAAGCTGCCAGAGTTTATTGACATACTAATAATCCCAAATGGGAAAATTTGTAATGAGTACATCCTTTTATATGAGTGCTGTGCGCACTTGAGTTATGTTACTTAGACATTTAGGGCCTGTGATACAAAAGGAAGCATCAGCAGCAAGACAGAAGTCTGGCTACATATTTAAAAACTACAAGTTTGTGTGCTCTACAGTGGAAAAGAAAAAAGAGACCACATTATACTTTGTATACTGTTCTTAATCCAGATGTTTGCTGCTTTAAATGTTGTTTGTCTCCTAATACTCTTTATATTGAAGCTTAATTATATCTTACCTGCATCTTTTTTTCCAGCTAACCCAAGTTAGATGATAGGGAGAACTGCAAATATTTTGCCATAATAATCATCATCATAAATCATAGGTCATAAGATCTGTCTTGTGTCTAGAGGAATCAGCTTTTTTATTGACTGTCTTCCATAATTAATAGCACTTTACTTTGTAAATCAAATTAGCCCAGTTTTTCTGTAAGTATTTAGCATGATATCATTTTTTAAAACACTAAATGACCTTGACAAAAAGAAGGGATCAATAACATGTTGATTAGCAGTTTGGTTTCTGTAATATTGGATGTTTCCCTTGTTGTTAGTTTTTCCTGTTGCAAGACTTGTAGAGGTTGAAGGTCACTGACACCTCCTGGTAATGCTGTTTTCCATAAATATCTGATTTGACTCTTCTCTAACACTGTTGGATTCACTTAGACATGTGTGTAACTTTTCTAATGTGGCTCTTAATCTACAGTTTTTAAATTACAAGGTTCTGGGGGTGTTTGTCAGCTTTTTTTGCCACAAATAAATACAGTTTTGCTTTTAACAGGAGAGAACTTAGTTTCTGACTGTTTGCTGAGGTTTACTTCAGTGTTGCTAAAAACTGTGCCAGTCTCTAGAAAAATATGTTGTGCAGTGGTAACAGCAACAGACTTTGAGGTGTAGGTTCAGCCATCTTAGGAACAGGCTTTCCAGGTGTTATAAAGTCTTCTAGGTCTTAATTCCTTATTTATAAATAAGAGCAATATAATTGCCGTACATAAGGGAAGTCAAAGTACATTCTGTTTGTAAAGGCCTCATTTAAAATGGCAGTGAAGGGCAGTAGGATACTTAAATATTGAAAGTAGACTCAAGTACCTGCTCTAGTTACTGAGAGACTAGCAGTTCAATCAGGGAGGAAATGGCAATTCTGAGACATTTGTTCCTATTTCAAGCAGGCATTAAGCATCCATACTTTTTATTTAATTAAAAGACTTTAAAAGCGAATCTAGAATATTTGTGCCATTTTTCAGTTCTGTTCTTAGGCTTTTAATGTCAGTGTTGCATCCAATAAAATTTCCTCAGGCTGTGTTCTCCTACATTGTTTTCAAAAGTTTTCAGTGTATGCCTGGAGTGGGAGCTCCAGGATATCAGAGGTTGCAGGACCATTGACAATACCAACACAGGGCCTTTCCCAACTTCTACATAACCTTGTGAGTACTCATTCAAGGATGAACATGGAATGCCCAGTCCAGTTCCTTCTCTCTGGCTGATCAAGATTGATGTTTCTTAGTGGAATATACACAGGCCCTTACCCTCTTGATTTGCAGTCCTGCTCATAGTCACAGAGACATCAAATATTCTGTATTTCAGGTCATGTCATGGGTCAGCTATGAGGCAACCCCTTTGTTCAGGGCTTTATGTAGTCTGGCCTTGAAAATCTGAGGATGGACACTGCACAACCTCTGCACAACCTCTCTAGGCAAAGTATTCTGGTGCCTTCATGCTTTAAGACACTATAAAATGTCTTTGGTGAAGAAAATTTCATGTGTCCTGTCAGGTCCTCTCTTGTTTCAACTTATGCCTTCTGTTTCCTTCTGCTAACATACACAGTTGTAAAAAGCCTGCTTTAGTCCTGTAGGCACCAGCAGGCTGTTATTTGTTCTCCCCAAAATGAACCAAGCCCTGCTTCCTCAACCTCTTCTCATAGGGCAGACCAACCAGCCCCAGGAATGTTGGTGGACTCTCCTGAACATTTTGAACTTGTTTTCCTTCAATGATAGGATTGCCTGTGCTCTGTTCTTCACTGATGAGGTTACTTGGTTCTTCTGCCTCTTATTACTCCCTACCAGGTCTTTCTGTTTACTTTGATTACCCTTCAGTCAAATAACCTAAAACAGAACTCCTTATGCTAGAAACCCATGGTCGATCAAACTTGACACGTGGTGTCCCAGAGGGAATATGAGGCCAGGACACTGCCTTACATTCAGCAGCAGCCTTAATGCCAAAGAAAGCCATGCTAAAAGTCATATACCCATTTAGGAAGGCTTCTGTAGTCACTAGAAAGCAAAAGCCAGCCACATGACCTACGCAAGCACCTTTTTCTGAATTACATGGTGAGCTTGGGAATTTCTTTCAAAAGCAGAATGTTGAAAAAGTAAGACATCTCAACAGCTCTCTGACTCTCACAAGTGCTGAATATCACAAGGAAGTTGTTGCTTACATGGTTTTGTCCCATTTTCCCCCATGGTTAAATCACCTATCCTGCCTACATCTCCCATGGTACCTTAAGGTTGTCAGGATATATTGTGTGAGTGTAGCTGGAGGGATGACTGTTCTGCCAGCACTTAGATCACCTGACCTTGGAGCACAGTTTGTTTCATAGAATAAATTCCACTCTCTCACATTCTCTAAGCACAGCAAAGTAAAACAGGAATGTCTTGAAGTTGGGCTCCTTCTGAGGTCTTTGCACTAGGGAAAGTCTCTTTACCTCAACTTTAAAACCATTTCTATGAGGAGGTTTTCTTGCCACTGCTTCTGATAATTGTTAGTGCTTGTAACACTTGTGTGTTGTTGATGCCACAGTCCTTTATGGACATTGGTGAAACTGTTCATTTTCTCTTCTATCTGTAACATGAAATTTCTGGTCATCTATTGATAACTGAGAATAGTGATCAGCTCTGAAAATTTAATTGTTTACCTAAACTCTTAACTATAGGTAACTTTGGGTGTCTTGTTACACCTCATCAGCAAATCTCTGAAAAGAACTAGCTTTCTTGAGTCCCAGCATTTGGGTAAAACATTCAGCTTTATACCTGAAAGACAGCAGGAGCAGATGAGTGAAGAAATAGGAGAATGTTTATATATAGCTTTTTTTTCTTAACATAATCACATTTTAAAATAACCAAATTGTTTAATTTTTATTATTATTATAATTTGCTCTCTGTCTAAAACCAAAGGGAAAAAAGTTTTACAAACATATGTGTTATAGAAAATAAAGAACACTGCTAATATCAGATTTTCAAGGGTGCATTAGGTTAATGCCTTGAAAGATCAAGACTGAGATCCTGACCTCATTGAAATTGGTGTGAATTATCAGACTCAGATTTCTTTCTAGACACAAGATGTTAAGGTGTAAATTCACTTACTTTTTATTAGAATTACAAATTATGAGAGTATTGCAAATGCCTAAAATTATTACCATATTATGCTTTTTGTGAAGAGCATTTAGTTCTTGCACAAAATATTGTTAAATGGGAGTGAGATAAGGATACAAAATTGAACACAGAAGAGATCATTATTTCAAAGAAATATCTAAAGGTCTTTGTTTCCATAACAGCATTTACATTTCAGCATTATTTAATGTAGCAGGAGATTAAAGTATATTGATTGGAAGGAGCCTATAATATGCCACATGAAAGCCAGAATTCATTTTATGTATATTCCATTTGTAGTACTTTCTTATAATCATGTTATGCACACTATAAGTGTACAGCCTACACAGGCTAATACATAGTTCTAATTACTATTACATAGTTTTATGTCCAAAATATTTATATTCAATTCAGTGTTATTTCTTACAGCGTAGCATAATGTCTTCAGCAGAGAGCTATAAGAAAACATTTTTAGGAAAGTTTTTGTAATACACAAATTGGAGGAGTGATAAACAATAGCTAAGAAAGGTCAAGAACACTGTTGTTTGCATGAAGTAGTCCATGTATATTTTTAAAATAGCTGAATAGTGGTTCAAATATCTGTAAATTTTAGAGAACACCGAGCCTGGAAAGGACTAAATGATCATGTCTGGTACTGAGCCGAACAGGAGCTTTGGAGGATGGTTCTGTGGCTTGGAGAGCAGATATGATCTTTGACTTTATGAGCAGAGGAATGAGGCTTATATGTAGGAAGACAATTCTTTAAACTTCATGCAGTGTTCATGAGACCATTGCTATGATGATGTATGCAATTCTAGTGTCCAATCTTTAAAAAGAACATTGAATATTGAAAAGATTTGTGGAAAGCTGTCATTAAAAGTTGGGGCAAAGTCACCAAACAGTTAAACCTTAATCATTCATCATAAAAAGAAGATTAAATTATGAGATGATCATAGCAAGTGTCTGCATGAGATGTCATTTAATTGGAACAGATTGTTTGGTTTAGTTGAAGAAGGTATTACAAGAAACAGAAGTTGCAGGTAGGTAGATTTGACATAGGAATGAAGATAGAAATGCTCATCAGCTGGCATAATGAACTGGTGAAAAAATTGCCTCTCAAGTCATTATCAGTACAGTTCCCTAGGAGCAAACTTAACAAAGGGGAACAGGATCCTGCAATAAGAATACCAAAAGCAAATAAACAGCCCCTCCTAGAATATCAATTGCATCACTGGTTTCTTACAGTGATGTGAACCCTCAAGTCCTCTGGAAAAGTAGAGGAGAGATTAATTTACATCTTGAATACAAAAAGAGAAAGGACAAGAACAATTGTTGTGAAGTATTCTGGAAGGACACCTATTGTGATGCTTTTTCAAATGCTCCATTCTGTGGCTTTGGTTTCTTTGACTTATCTTTTTGCCAGACCTCATTCTCTGCCAAAGATTACTGGCATTCAGAAGACTTTAAGGATCCCTTTTTAAGGTGTATAAATGTTATTTCACACAACATTAGTAGGTATTTTCAAAGTGACATGTATGTAGGAACTTAAGTTATATTGATTTTCATTAGAGTGTCATGTGAACTGATCTAAAATACTTCACCAAACCAAGTGAATTGCTTTAGAAACAGAGCAAAGATCTTTTTAGAAAGAACACTGTAAGGAATTCTGGGTGCTTTCTAGATGTCATGTACTGGTCACCCCAGTACAAACAGCAGGTCACCAGAGACTAAAGCTGCATTTTGGGAATCACCACTGACACAAAGTTCCATTTGTCCTTCTACGCGGCTTAATCTCTGAATTTAGATGATCCATTGTAAGGATCGATTCCTTAATGTTTATTTAGGACTCTGTCAACTCTCCTTTTGATTTCAAGACTGTCACTCACCTAAATGTGGTTGCAATCCAGATAGGCAGTTCGGGAAAAAAAAAAAAAAAGTTACTTATTATAGAAATGAATGCTTTTCAAAACACTTGCCTGAATAGAGGCATACTCCCCATTCTTTTCCTATTTCATTCTTCCTAATAATTCTTAAATTACAGAAAAGAACCTGTGGCAGTCTGGCTGTTGTGGCTGTGGCCCTTGTGTATATTTGTGTAACCTCTCTGAGAGCTGAGTATGAGGTTGTAGATAAAATGCAGCACATTCCCCAGCAAACAGCAATCTTCGTATGCATAACCGACAGTATGGATCTAGTCACAGAAACTAGTAAGTGTTTGATTTTTTTTAATATTCAGAGCATCCAGAGAATAGCTACTAGTTTGTTGGGGTTTTTTTAAAAATGGTCAGTGTAAAAGCTGTAAAAGTAGTGTTTTGTTTGTCATGTTGTGATGGACTGTATACCTTTATCAGAAGAAATGTGTGTAGACAATAAAATAGAGTGCTCAAAACAGAGACTGTAACTCTCCTTGGCTGAGAGCACAGCACAGATTCTGTGATCCAAGAGTACATCATTTTAAAACTTCAGTGTTTAAAAATGAGAGAGCTTTCTTTTGCACTCCTTGGAAGAGGGAGGGAAAATCATTTTAGTCCAACAAACATCTGGTAGCTCAGGAATGAAAAAAAGTAATGATTGATTCTGACAGCTGCCTGTTTTGCAGCAGTATTTAACCAGAAATATTTGAAAGAGATTGATATGAATAATGAAAGATTACATGATGTATGACAGAAATAAATTTCACCACAGTTTAACTCATTAACAAAGAAACAAAGTTACGTGTAGAAGAAAAATCCTTCTTTGCTGTTTACCTCATTTGTAATATTTCATTTTTAATAACCTGACAACAAATAAGATTTTTATAATAATTTTCTCCATCAGGTACTGCTAGTATTTCACTGTGAAATAGGTTGAATGGGATGTCATTGTCCTTTAACTTTAACAAGAGCTGCTGATGGATGTGGTCCATTTAAATGTACAACAGAGAGCTGAACTAGATAACGAACTTATTATTACTCTCTGAGGATTACAGGTTAGTCCCAAAGGAGTGCAGTAAGCTAGAGAAAATCCATATCTACTGGCTAAACAATAGCCAGAAGGCTGACTGGAGATATTGATTTACTTTCTAGGCCATTTAGACCTTAATGGTGGAGAAAAGCTGAAGTGCTGTTTACTTTTCTGCCAGAATCGACCAAACAACCAGTCCATTTTTTACAGACTTTTGATTGATTTCGCTTAGAGGAATTAGAAGTGATTTATTTTTAAGCTGAAAGCAACTCGTAAATATCTCCCACTACACAGGTTCCCTGAGAGTAAATGTTAAGTGGAAATACTTACTGAGAAATACTTTGCTGCAAATCAATGTGAGCAGGTAATGCTCCTCAGTAGGAACAGTCAGGTGTTGAACACCTTTCTCAAGAGTGGTCAAGCCTCTGGTTGTACTACATGAGACACAGCACTTTTAAAAGCCCCAACTTTTGCGAATGGGTATGAATCTGATTACTCGGCTGAATTTGTGCCAGCTGTACCCTGCTGACTTAGAAAAGGGCTGCAGCTCGGGGAGCATAAGTGATGCTCAAGGTCAGTAGTGAGCAGCTTTAATATTTGATGGATGGAAACAGTAATTTATCACATGACAGTTGCCCATGATATTTCATACTCAGAGCAAATATCTAGCTGTAGGAACAACTTAGAGAAAAAGCAAGCTAAGATTCTGAAATGAGGTATTTTCAAAATTAGACAAACTTTCAGAAATGCTCCTGAGCATACTGACACATATACAGATAGAGGTACAGCTAAAGAAATAATAATATCTTCATTATTTCCTAGAGATAACCTGTCTGGAAAACAAGTTAGATTTATACAAGAGACTGTCAAGTGTAGTAGGGCTGTGAATGTAGAAGATAGGTTGCCAAAATAATTCTTTGACATGTTCTTCTGGAATTTAAAAAAAACAGAGCTGATATGTTAATAATATTCCTACACAGAGAGAAAAAACACTATTTTATGTTAATTACAAAATATAGTCTATAATTACTACATAGAAAAATTCTGCTAGAATCTTTTTTTGAAGTCCACTTGCAAAGATAAGATCTTTTTTTCAGAAAGCATTGTATAGTTCTGCCTTATCATAATAGCTTCTGTTGTCTACTGAAAACAGCACTGTTTTCACCAAACAGGCTTGGCTTTTTCCCTCCTCTCCATCCCCTTCTCTGAAGGGAGTTATACTTGGTTAATGTGCTGCTTATATGATAACACAGAAATGTATACCTGTTACCTGAAAACTATAATAGCAGTCAGCACTAAGGCTCACAAAAGAATGTGCAACGAGGGATCTTTTAAATCTGAAAGTTATGTTTCAAAACCTACACGTTTTATGCCACCTCTCCTACCAGCTAAATCATTAGTCCTACAGTGAGACATTTGATTCAGACTCAGCACTATGCTACATAGCTGAAAACTGTTGGGAAGAACAAATATTCCAGTATCATCCCTTTCCCTGGCCAAGCCTCTAAACAACAGAAAAATTGCATTACTGTGAGGTAAGAGTCCTTGGGACTTTATGTATTATAAGAATTTTTACTGCCCTTTGTAGTTATAGACTGATGCACAGGAACTACAAAAAAAAAGCTAAGAATTTCAGAGCATGCTTCATCCTAGTTCTTCACTCAACATTAAAATGAAAAATGATGGATTACTGTGTGTTCGCAGTTGAAAAGCTAAAAAAAAAAAAAAAGTTTTGGTCCACGCTAATTTTTTTAAAGCTTGTCTTTTGTAGTCAGCATGCTAAGCTTCTGCTTAAAAATTTAGTATATGCTGTTGTGGAGTCCCAAGTAGAAAATTTTACAGACTGTTTCATACATGGTTTCTCTGTGCTTCTTTATTTGTTAACATTTAGAAAAGTTCACTTGCCCTTTCTCAGATGTGATATTGTATTTTCTGGATTTTATTACTTTTCTTCAGCCCTAAAAAGTTTATGGCAAAATACATTTTGAAGACTTATTTTAGATGCTGGGCTTATGTACTTTAATATGCTATTAAGAGTCAGTTTTTTGAAAGAAAGCCAAGCCTGCAAGCTAAATTCTGTGAGCTTTAGACAACTCTGAATGTCAGTGAAAACATTACCTGTAGTTCTCATGTAACTACAGTGAACTCTGTGAAGCAGTATTTTATGTGCTGATAATTTGTAATTCTTTACTGATATGTTCACTGTTTACAAAAATCTATGCATGTATGTTAACAAAATATGTGCAGCTGATATTTTCTGTATGTCAAATAACAGTTGAATATAAGGTTTATCTGTTTATTTTGTCTTAAACTAAAAGCAGGAAGTTTTGTTCTGGTTAGAGTCCCAGTTCTGTAGGCATTGAAGTGCATCATTTTATCTCTATGTATGAGTAGCTCCTTGGATTTCCATTTCTTAGTTTAATAGCATATTCCACACAATCTGTACTTCTTTGTTTAAGTTTAGTAAACCAGTTAAACTTGTGCACTTCTCAAGTCAACTGGTCTTTGTAATCCTGAGAATCTGAAGAAATCATATCAATGCCTCCAATGCCTCCAGTATCCTCATCGATGATGTTTGATTTCCTTATCAAGTTTAAGTCCTGACTTAACCTAAAGCAAAGAATGATTGCTTCCATTTGTGTCAAGAGCTGAAAAGCAGTGACGAAGAATGCGGTTCAAAGAAATCTAAATCTGGGGGTTTTTGTTGGATTTTTTTTTTCCTTGCAAGCGAAGTGCATTAGGAAAGAAAACAACAGCTGGTAGCATGGAGCTGTGAGAGATTTTTAAAAGCTGAGGTGAAGTAATGATTAGAAGTGCAATATGGAGCTGTAGTACAAATAGTAATACTAAGGACACTGTACAAGACAAATATAATTTAGGCAGAAGCACAGGTCTAATTACTAGTCTTACTTGATAACTTAGAATTATCACCCGTAAAGGCTGATTCCTCACCAATTCGCTGGCTGCAGAAAAGAATCCTTCTAGATGTTGGTGCTAAATTTACCATTCCTGTCGCATATGATTACCCAAAAAGATTTCTTGAACTGATCTTTGTGTATATTCTTGTGAAAAGGGTCTAGATCTATAGAATTCCCCAAAGTGAAATGTATATAATCAGCAGGACATTCCATAGAAAGCACCTAACCATTTTACTTATGTAAGTATGCTTTTGAAAAGTTATTAATCTCTTCTTGATTCCATGTAGTTTACACTGTAATGGAGCACAGAGATTAAAAAATAAGTGTTCTTACTACAACATCCTAATAAATGAAACAGTGACATACTGGGTACTTGGCAGGTATTTGTTGATAATCCAGTAAGATTTTTGGTGGAATGACACACAAATGTATGAGGAGCAAAAACATTACACTGTTCTTAGCTGTGCTCTCTTCCTGGCAGCCTGCCTCATCCTTTTAGGTGCTGTTCAGTGTAGAAGGTTTTCTAAATTTGTATTTTGAAGGGTAAGGTAGTTATAGCAGTAGAATTTATTATTTATACAGCTACCATGTGCATTTTCAATGCTAAGTCCTTATTTCTACTAAGTAACCCCCTTCTGTCTCACTAAAAATGCATTCTGAAGTCTCTGCACATTTATGGAACAGCATTTTTAACCACAGCTGATGACTGTGTTCAGTTTTCGGTGGGGGGGGGGAAATACCTAAAAATATAGACTCATAAATATAGTATTTATTGTAGTATTGTCAGGTTTCTAAAAAATTGGTGGCCTTTTAAAAGGGAAAGCTCATCTCATTCTACTCTACAAATTAGAAAGGGTTGTACTGTTATTTAATAACTGTGAACTTTTCTTTCACAAAGAGAATGGCTCTTGGCCTATATGTTTCACCTGTCTGTTCTCCCCTGAATGGTCTGCACCTGAGAGCTGGCAGCTGTGCTATAACCCTTCTGTAGGAAATGAAATAGAACAGTGTCCATGCATTTCCTGGGGAGAAAGATAGATTATATGCCTATTTAAATATTCCTTGAAGATGAGGTTAGAGATGAGGGACAGCTTAGGTTATCCTTTGCATTTAAAGTGATACAGGGAACACAAGAGGACTGGGTTCAGATCTCAAGTTCCTCTGTGGTAAGTCACTAGAAGCCTTAGGTATAAGGATACTTAGATGCCTTGTCCCACCTAAATACTTTTAAGGGTATGGTTCCTAAATTCCCTTTTAGCAAGTAAAATGAGGAATAATGATAATTAATCTGTCTTGTACTATTTAGGGACAGGGGGGTTCTTTTCATGTATCTAGGTGTGTTTTGAAACATGACAGGTTTTTAGTTTGAGATTAGACAGCTCAGTGTAGGACTCAAAATGTGTCTGTGTACACATAAACTGGATGTCAGTGCTCTTACTGTAGTCAGTGGAGAACCAATTATTTCTCTCAGAGAAGCCTGGAGGGCAATTAAGCTTACTCAAGACTGGTAAATCACACCTTCAGTCCCATGGAGTAGATGTCTTCTGTCTTCAGTAGGAATACAACTGTCTAATTCACAGCTAGATAAATCATTCACTGACAAGCCTAAGTATGGTGTAAAGCTGAATCCCAGGCAAGCCATCTCAATCTTAGAAGTAGTCTTCTTATAGGGGTGGAACCAGAAGACAATGAAGTTTGAAAAGGGTGAGGCTTCCTAAACTAATAAATCAGCTCTTTCGGTAAAAAAAGAAAATCTAAAGTCTGTGAATCACAGTCAGACCAGCAGAGTCCGTCCCCAGCCCTTTCAGGCTTAAATATTTCTGGAGGGATCCTAAGGAGAAAAGATTTTGTCAAATATTTTCTCCTACACAAAGTTTGCTGTTTCTGCTGTTGTGTTCACTGAAATGCTGCACGTTGATTCCCTTACAGCATTTAATTTCTTACTTCTTTTGTTGTTGTTTGTTGTTGTTGTTTCTTCCTTAATATCCTCATTGTGTCCTACTTGGGAATGATATAAAACAGGGAATGGATAGATGTTTTTGCACGAATTGAATACCAGTATTGAGTTTTTCAGTGAGTTAAAATATTGGGTAGAGAAAAAGATTATTCAATTACATATACCTGTATTACAGGAGGAAAAAAAAGAAACTTGATTTTGTTGTTTTTTTCTAAAACAGAGTGACAATTGTGCATATGAAGTGGCCAATGATGCAAACCTGTCCCTGAACCTCTGAACTGCCTTAACAGTGGTCTCATTAAGTACTGCTCAGTGTCATATCTGCTTTTACATATCCATATTAGTGGGTAAGGGGAAGGAAAATTGTTTTATTCATCTGACATAATTTAAGATGAAATGTGAAGGTCTAAGACATTGCTTGAAGATAGTAGGTCTATTATAACATACAGAGAGGGCTTTTTTTTTTTTTTCCCAAAAGGCCTTTGTTGGTTCTCTAGTACAACCAAGGCTGGTAAATGTAGAACTGTTTATAGACTTTATTTTTGTCCATGATAAAAAAGCCTCTTCACATTAATGAGTCATTGGTGCCTCATCATCTGCTCCCAAGACTGGGGAATTTGGGAAAGAAACTGAGGAGAAATATGTGGATAAAAATAAGTAAAATGTTAAGAGCAGAAATCTTCATGATGGGGAATGGACACAAAGGATTTAAGAACTGTTACAGGAATGTTCATTTAGTGGAGCAAAATGACAGATGAAATTCAGATCTACTGAAGATACTTTTGAAATAAACATTTTGAGAAACTAAAATGTGTGGGTTTTTTGGTCTTACTAATAACTGCTGTTAAAATAGAATATATTAAAAACAAGTGTAAGAAATCCTTATTTAAAACAGGTATTTCTATCACAGATTAGAATCAGTACCCTCTTACATGGAGGAATATCTTGTAAACTGTACCAGTCAGGTATCACGCTGGTTTATAATAGCTGGGTTTTTTTGTCAGGTCCTGGAGGTTAACCTCCTGTAATTTGTCTCAGTTGAGTATACCACTTTTCAATAACTCTAGGGGAAATAAATTATCTTTTTTTCTCATGAACATCTTGTTGCATATTGTCACAAAATAGGTGCAGCCTGAGACAAAGCTCGAAAGTTCTTCCTGCATTATAGCACCTAGCACGTACTCTGAGGCTTTTAAGTTATTGGAGTGGGATGTTTATATTTCTGTGTGTGTATTTTTGCTTGTATTTTAGGGTGAGATTCTTCTCTGTATAGATGTTAGTAGTAAGCTTGTTTCTACTGGAGTCTGTAGTGTAAGGAGGGTATGTGAGAAAGGCATTATAGTTATTCCAAGGAGAACAGATTTCATACCTAATAGGTGAAGAATGTGGGTTATGGATACAATTGTTATCTTGGTTTTGCTCATGTAGCCCTAGCAGAGGGAATGCTTCCAATGTCGCTACTATTTCTCTCAAAACCCTAGACAAAAATACATCCTGATCAGTAGTCCAACAAAATCAGGAAATGGTGCACAGACCTCTGGTGAACTTGTTGCACCTTCTGTCTGCAAATATACAGATAGTAGATGATGTTTAGGGACATCATTACCCATCGGGAATGTGTGAACTGACTGATACTCATACCTGGACTGTCTATACAAATATTTCAATCCAAATGGATGGTTTGAGGCTGAAATAAGAAGTGGTAAAGGGTAGTGAGGCATTTACTAAGGAGAAATAGATACTCCAGCAAAGATAGTAAGAGAAAAGAGGAAATCTGCTTGTGAACAGAAGTATAAGAACATGAAAATACCTATCCAGTGTCAGCCAAAAGGTTATCTAGCCAGGTTCTCTTTCTCCATTGCCATCTACCAATATATCTAAGAGAAGAACTGGGTAACATGTAATGTATTTCTGTATTTGTGGTGCTTTTGTTATGTGAACTTCAGTGACTATTTCTTTCATAAGACTCTCTGATAATGTCTGAACTGATGCAAGCATCTTAATTGCATGCTGTGAAAAGAAACCATTTATTTGTTGTATCTGTTGTCTCCTAGGTCCGTCTGGTCTGTCCTACGTTTTTTTTCAGAGAGACAGTGAATAGTCTTACCCTATTCAACCTCCTCATGGCATACATGATTTTAGTGAACTGTATTGTATCTCTGTCATTTATCACCTTTCTAGAGTGAAGAGTTCACAAGGTGTTCAATATTTTGATTGTCCCCACTTAAGGAAAACTGCACATAGCATTCAGCATCACAAAGCTCTTAATGCAAATACTATTAAGAATTGCTCCAACATTTCATTCAGCTATTGTAAGGTCAAGACTTTGTCCCTGAGAACTCATCAATGTTTGTAAAATTATGATTGTTGTTTATTTTCCTCTATGCATCACTTTACTTTTACCTACTTTAAATGTCATCTGTATTTTTATACTGGTCACTCAGTACTGAGAGGCCCTTTTGCAGTTCTTCATTTCACTTTATTACTGAAAGTGGTAAGAGTGAACAAGCTGTCTGGAAGTCGGTTCTTGGACAGATGTGAGAGCACACCTGAAGGCAGGACTAGAACTGAACAGGCAAGGGGGAAGGATTGTGGTTACAGCTGAAGCAAATTGCAGACAGTGTGGACAAACTCAAGCAGAGCGCTAGAGAAGTGGGACGGACAGGAGGACAGCAAAGGTTGCAGACCAACTGCATGAAGAAGTGTGAGCTACAGTGCAAAACCATTATAAAGCCTGAGACAAAATGGAGTCAAATGCAGCTTTTCAGCAGTGGAAGTAATAAATATCAGGAGGAAGGATCTCACAGTCTTACTTAATGGTATAAGCTTTTCCGGTGTAGCTTTCCAACTATAGGTGATATTGTTCGATGATAATGTGTAAATGTTATTTGTTGTGTAAAACTGGAACTGTTCTTTCAGGATTTTAACTTTTCTGTGCTTATCTATACAATCTCTGCTTATGCTATGTGCCATAAGAGATTAACACTTAGATTTGCCATAAGTACAGTTAGTAATGGAAAAAGAAAAAAAAAAACCTGACAAAGATATCTCTATTAAAATCATGCCAGTCACACATAAATCTCTTATGGATGTGCATCTCCACTGGCTATTTCCTTAACTTTGCGTATGATTCATTATAAAGCAGAACAGGAATTATATGATTGTTAAGACAGAAGTGGAAAGAAAAGAAGAACATTAGAAAAAGTCATACATTCTTATTAATATATATTATGTGCCGCAATGAAATCATTTTTACCTAAGTATAAAATTACCTAGATAATAGATTTATGAACAGTAAGAAAAGATGGAAAATATGTTGTCTGTTGAAAACTTCCGTGAGAAGGATAGGACTTGATAAAAATACTCTTTATATTGAATTATATGAAACTTTACAATATTCCTAGGAACTTAAGTTTTATTTATTTTATCTGAGTATTTATTTAATTAGATATAATTCATTATATCAGCACATTTTATTTTCAGAAATACAAAATACAATCACCATTGCATACAATCTGATGTAATTATTACTTCACTTCTCTTGAATGTATGTCTCACAGGCTGGGACTCAATAAACCAAAAGCAGCAACTTCAGACACACCTTAAAAATCTTTTTTCCCATACATTGGGTACCAGCACTAGGACTTCTGTAGTGTTGGGGGTTTTTAATGCAATATGAAATACCAAACTCTAACAAGCACAGCCATAGATGAATACAAAAAACCTTTATTTTCTTATCTTATTTTTTTAAAAGGGGTAATTTGCCCTCATAAAGGTGGATAATCTTTGTTCTTTTTTTTTTTCATACTGTTTCATGGTGTAAATGGCCACAAACTGTCTGAATTAAAATAATAGAATCATAGTATGGTTTGAGCTGTAAGGGACCTTTAAAGGTCATCTAGACCAATTCCCCTGCTGTGGAAAGGGTCATCTTCCACCAGACCAGGTTGCTCAAAGCTGCATCCAAGCTGACCTTGAACACTTCCAGTGATAGGTCATCCACAGCTTCTCTAGGCAACCATTTCTAGTGTCTCGCCACCTTCATTGTAAAACATATCTTGCTTATGTCTAATCTAAATGTACCCTCTTTCAATTTGATAGAATCATAAATAATAATAAACGTTCCTTAGAACTAGAATATCCCAGCTGTATTCTACACAGAGTTTTACACTATTCTCCAAAGTCTCTGGTACTAACCACTGTGACAAAATATTGGAACAGATGTTTAGCTTTTTAGCCCAGCATGGTGTTTCCTGTACTCCCAGTTTCATTTTTAGACCTTATTATCCATATTTTCAGACTTCAGAAATACATGCTTTTACTTGGGTCTCCTCTAAGATTATTTTCTTTTTCTTCTCTTCACTATTTTATCATCATTCTTCTTTCAACATTGCAGAACTTCAGTGCATTCTGAAATTACTTTCCTATCTTTTTCTCATTTTTTTCTTTCTTGATTTCTTTATTTTCCCTCATGATGATCCCCAGTTGGTTTTTTTTCCATGTATATTTGTCAAACACTTTTTCCCCCTGGACTCTTCGTAGTTTCTCCTCTGTGGAAATATATGTCTCTTCTCACAGCACCATTTCTGCACACTTCTCTGGTATTTTTTATTCCCTGCAGAGGTGGTTCTGCATGTTATTCTACATTTCCTTGGAACAGAGGACAAAAGAGTGAACAGGAGGGAAAAGGGAGCCAGAGGTTTCCTTTGAAATTCTTACCCTGAGATCTGTGGCTCTGAGTACCTTCCAGAAATGTGGTGAATGAGATGATAAGCATCCACTCTACATGGTTTCTTTCCTACTCTTTTTCTTTTTTTTTCTTTTTTTGCCATGGATTTTGTTTGTTTGTTTGTTTGTTTTTTAAAGTCATTACATTATGTACACTGTAGTTCATAAGTGTTTCTCTTAGAATGGAAGTTTTATGCTGGAAACTCTATGAGTTTATGTTCCGGACTGAGACAACCTCTTGACACTCACTGACAAACAGTAGTTCTGCAACATAACTGGAATAGCTTTAAAAAAAGGGGGTTTAGGAAGGTAGTGCTTATGAATTATATTTTGAGGAACAATATAGTATATGGAGGAAATCAAGTGCTACTTGTCCATCAGCAGACATTCTTGCACAGATATGTGGTAGAGGTTGTTTCCTGGCAGTGGACTTTTCAGGCAATTTACCTTGGAAAAATTAAGAATTCTAGTAGTTTCATGGTTAAAAATCTCTACACGTTGTATAGGTTAAAGGATAAAAGGTGACATAACTAAAGACAAAACTTTGTTCTTTCTCTGCCATATGACAATACTGAAAATAAATCTTCCCCAGAGCATATTTCCAAGTGGTCCTAATATAGTCAAATTCTGCAGATTGCCAGTGGCATATTCTTGATGCAAGCCCATCCTCATGCTAAATGTAAAATCTCTGCACTGAATGTGTAGCTGTACTGAAACAGTTCAAAGTGTATGTTATCAAACATACTTAATATAAGCAAATACACATGAATGGTCAAAGTATTTCTGCTGAAATTTTATAAAAGTGGCAGCCAGAAATTTCCTGATGTAGAAATTTGTAGCTCAAGTCATTGACGCTTGATATTGCATAAGGTGGAAATAAATATAATAAATAAAAATAGTAAATACAAGAAGTGTAAATAGAATGTGGTAGAAAACGTGACAAACTTCCAAATATAGCAATAAGCTCTTGCCCCAAATGTAGACCTTTAACATGAGAATGTGAATTTCTTTCTTTCTTAAGTTTAAAGATACTCCCGTTTTATTGTTGTGAGCTTGTATTAGCAGCCTATAACTGACCTATTGTTAAGCACGTTCTGACAAGAATGTGCATACTGCAGTGAAGTATGGATGCTTTCCAGGTGTAGAATAAAGTATTTAGTATTTCCATATTTAGATACAGGACAATTTTTCAGTGACATGCCTTGTAATTGCTTAATCAGAAAGGTTATATAAAATAGTTTTAGCAGTAGGGGGGTTCTGATTAACTGATAATGGAGCAAACCCATATCACAGACTATTTTTATAATTTTACCTTGATTACCAAATATTAGCCTGAACTTTTCCAAGAAATATATCAAAGTTTCTAACTCTGATATTTATCCACACTATAGAAACACTGTAAGAAATGGCACTGTTAGCCTTCCCATGCTGTTTTGCCAATTTGTTTCATCCCTGTTTAAGATTGTTCCACTTATCAGAAAATTGACCAATACTTGAGAGTGTGGAGCACTGCCAGCATAAAAGATGTTTAGGCTCTTGAAGTACAGTTTTGTTGTTCCTACATCCATAGACTGTATATATTTTGATGTACTGTAATCCAATAGCAGGATTAGATAGGTCAGCCTTTAATCGTGATTGATGTTTTATTTATATTGTATTTTCAAACACAAAGTTGTTTAAGAGTTTAGCTATGCACTTTGAAGCATATGCAAAAACACCTTCCTGTAAAATAATCTATTCCCTTTCCTATTCCAAAAAACTCCAGTGTTGTAAAAAAAAAGTGCAATTGTAGTGCATTTTTTTTTGTTGTTTGTTTGGTTGTTTTTTTACTGAAACAGACTTCGTCTTTATTTTGGTCGTCTCTCATTAAAAGTTTGAACAAGTCTAAATTATCAGCTCCTCTTGTGAGAAAGCAGATACCACAGCAGCCTATGATTCAGTTTCTTACAGTTTTAATGCTACAAAATTGTCATTAAATATGTATTTGTTTACCAATCTAAAATTTACTGATACTGTTGAAAAGAAATTAGAATGGTCATGAAAGTAGTTCATTAATTTTCTAAATGGACTCTTCTACTATTAGCTGCTGTCTTGATAAGAAGATAAGCTTATCCTATTTGAAAGAGGAATGAAAATGGAAGATATGAATTCAGTAAGGGTTTTTTTAATTAAAAATATTAGGATATTTACTAAAAGACTGGTTTTGCTTATGGTAATTTTAGTATCATTTGTCTTGATTTTTTTATGTTTATCTTTGTTTTGTATGTATAAGAAAAGTTCTAACACCATTTTCTGTTCAATAAGAAATATGGCACATTTGAATAGAGACATGCAATCTAATCTATTTCATGGCTGGTAAAGTTGATACATCCTTTTGAAAATAAAAAATAAAATTGTCTGTATCTACATCTATCTTCATACTGGAAAAGTTGTCATATAGGTTGTCTTTCTAGTCTTAAAAAGAAAGATGTACTGAACTAGAAAAAGGAGGACAAAACTACATTTTTTGGCCTAATAGAATCTTACAGTGTGTATTACATTGACAAGGAATGCATCTACCATCAAAATCTCACCTGATAAATGTACTTAATCTACTTCCATATAATTCTAGAAGGTTTGAATACATAAATCGAAATTTTCTAGTAAACCTTGAGTGCACTGGCAATGCTCAATTTTGTTTTGCATAACTAAAAACATATTAATTTGACGCAATATATTCTGAATTTCTCTAAAATATGTCTGATTTATATTTGTGCAAGTGAAAGAATTTATTCTATTCAGTGCTAAAAATCAATTAAAAGCAGGCTTTTCAATAAAGAAAAAGAAAAGATGGTTAATTTGAGGTAAAAATAACTGAATAGTAATAGGAAAGGTTCTCAAAGAAGAAGATGAAAAGTCTTGTTGCTCTTAGTAATAGGATTAAATGAAATGACAAAGTGTATTTCTGAATTGTTACATAAAGTTTGGGGTTTTTTTTTCTTTCATTATTCATCATTCCTGTGTAGAAAGTAGCAGGAAAATAGCTGCATTCATATTTTCCAAAGGCATGAAAAAGGAATTCAGCACTTTGTTCTCATTTCTTTGGAAATTAAAGGATTCTGCATTTCTTCATATATATTGCGTAAATAGAGCAGTTGAGCCCAGGGCAGCATTTCAGTGTGCTAACTAATCTGCAGGTGTAGAAGGAATGTACATCAGATCACTTCCACTCACAGGCTCTGGGAGTCTGGAAGCTGAATCTAATCTGAGCACTCCTGGCTGTAGGAGCTCTTTTGAGAATGTGCCATTTATCCCAAAGTGGGTTCTCAAAAATGATTTACAAACATTTTCAGATTATCTGTGCAAAAACCTTGGAAATGCCTGCAACTTTTTAACAAGAAATGTGTCACTTTCTTATTATTGCTCTGCTCTCCAACCCATGCAGGCTGCCAGGTTGGACATCCTTACACACCTCTGGTACTGCACCAGGAATTGCTGGATTTTCTGCCAGCAGGTTTTTGGTAATGGACAGTACTGTAGTGCTCCTTCTCCCTTTGCGACCTTAAGAACCATAAAGTGAACTTTCATGTGTAATTTGAAATAAGTACCAAGGGTAGGATTTGTACTTTTGCTGACATGTTTGACAATCATCTACATCTATGTTTCACTCTTCTCCACTTCTAACTCATGCAAACTTGGCCATTTTCAAGTTCCAAACACACAGTGCTGTGTCTGTGTCAGTGAGCAGTTTATACAAATGGATGAACTGTGTTCGTACTCTGATTGAAAAGTGTGAGTAATGAATCCTAATTCAATAGGTTGTTGTTTGGTTGGTTTGCTTTTTTTTCTAGTTTAGTTTCTTTTTTTCTTACAGAATAATTCATAAGAGTTCAACAAAACTGAACATACACATTTCAAATGTTACTGCTGGTATACTGATTGTATTTAATGGTATACAGTAAATCTGGTAAAACAGAAGTGCAGTCTTTACATAATCTCTGCATGCTGTCATGAAAAACGAAGATATTTACTAGCTTTATATCCACTTTTATTTTTCTGTAGAATCTGTTAATGAACTTCAAGATGCAAGTCCCATCACCCATTGAAAATGTGTCTATGAGTTAATTAGCTGGTAATACAGCTCTTCTACTGCAAAATACCTAAAAATTATTAGATCTATAATTTTTATTTTCTTCAAATTTCTCATCTGTCATCATGAAAAACAAGAATTTACCTTTACCTTTAGCTAACTTAAGGGAAGCTACATTTTTTTTCTTGGCTCTTCATCATGGTGGGAGTGCCCTGCTTGCACATTCTAGTAGTTTGCAGGATAGAGATTTTAACCATGAATCAGAAATTGTGTAGTAGGTGTAAGACATGAAATAAAGCAATATATTTTTCTAAGGCATGTCACTGGTTAAGTGACAAAAAGTATTCTGATAGTCACTGAAAAAGAAAAGTCAAAGGTACATTTGAACCTGTCAGTTCAACACATTCATGTTATCCCTTTAGGGGATATCATACAACTTGACACCAACATTTAAGCTTTGAAAATTATGAGCTCATCTATTTCAAATGGGATGTCACATGTTCCCAAGCCTTTGCCATTACTTATAATGGAAGACAGGATGATCACTTTTGTCACATATTGATAGTGAATAAGATCTTTCTTTTTTCTTTTTTTTCTTATTTCAGAATGAAGAACAAATTTTGGTATTTTGAATTTGGCACTTCGGAAACTTTCTCAGCCACCTGTAAGAAGCTGCATGAATCTGTAGAAATAGAAGTAAGAAACTAATTGTTACTTTTATCCTTGAAATTTTACTAGTTTGGCTGAAATGCAGGGAGCAAGCGTGCAGAGTGCCTGAATGCAACAAGGCAAAGTGGTATACATCCTTTTGACCCTATATTCCAAAATATTATTTTTATCTTGTCTATTTGTAGTGTAGCCCTGCACACTGGAACAAAGTTCAGTTTGATGATTAGTGAAGTCTTAATACAGTAGACGAGGTCAGGAGGTGAAATATAACATTAGAAATCAATAGAGAGTGTGGCTAGGTCAGATGAAACAATGAAAGACCGTCAGAGGGAGTGAGAGCTGCTGCAGGATTAAAATTTAAAAAAAAAAAAAAATCTTATTATTTCTAGGTCCCAAGTTTTTATAACCTTTAAAACTCAATTCTCTAAAATTGTACTTACTTTCCTGAATAAAGGTTAAAGATTTTTTTTTTTTTTGAATCATTTTCCTCCATTAACTAGCTTTTCTCTCTGCACAAGGGATCATCTTTCCATTATACATTGAACATGAACTGAAAAGACACAGGATAGTTACAGACAAAATAGGAATTTAAAATAATGTGCTACTGCTACTTTGATGGCTGATAGAATAAATGGCTACATTACATAAACTCTTTGGGGGGCTGATAGTTATAAATAAGTAAATGAAAAACATGAAATGAGTGAAGGTACAAACCTGAGAATTTAAGTTAAATAATGAAATCATTTCTCAAAAGGATTTTGGTACATTTCCTTTCCAATAGTAATGAGAAAATGAACATCAATGGAGTATTTGTATAATAGCATGAGACAAGCAGAAAGATATGGTGAAAACTATGAGAATCTGGTCTAAGACTGAAAGGCAAAGTCTGAAATGATCTGAAGGGACAATGGATCTGGTAGCATAGAATGCTGAGACTGTAACTGTAAGACCTGTGGTTCCAGACTTGTCTATTATGTTTTAGGTTTGTTTTTAAAGTGGAAACATGCTTCACAAATGTTAGATTAAAAAAATATATTAAACAACCAACCAAAACAAAACAAAAAACAAAACAACCAAACCACTACTAACAACAAATAAACTAACAAAAAGCCTGGAAAAAAAAATGAACCAAAAAAACCTGTATTTTGCAACACTGTGCTTCACACATGCTCTTTTAAGTACATGTAGCATGGAAAATATTTGATTAGTTACTGGAAGAAATGCTTACCTGGGATGATTTGATTTGAATATACTGCAAGTTAAATGTACCTTTTGATTAAATAATAATTGAAGAGCAGGGTTTCCCAGGAAAATATTTCTAACTGGCAAGAATCTTACATAGCTTAATACATATTAAGATGTGATCGTAAGCCATCTAATTGTAACCATTGAAAGAGTGCTGAAACATTAACATTCTAAATCAAACAAGTATGCATACAAGGCTGTGATGCTGCTGATACCAGTTGTTTCATTATTACCAATTTATATCAATAACATTATTATTATTACTAAAAAAAGCATTACATTGTCAGTATATGAGACATGTTTGTTAATATTCACTTCATCTATCCTGGTCATTATCATTAATCCTACAATTAGGAACAAAAAGCATAGGGGAAGTAGTTTCCAAAGTGTTTGCAGAAGAAGTGTTAGGAGGTAGTTATTTATAGATCTATTTACAATTAGTAAATTACATTTAAAGGGACAGTGCTTGCCAGTATGCTTGTGTCTAATGTTCCTTGTCTGAAAGTTATAAACACTTGGGAGTACTGCTATTTTCATCTGATTTTTAACCTGCTGCCCCTTGCTTGGGGATATTTCTGTAAATGAGAGCTTGATGTATGATACCACATTTCACTCTGAATAAAATGCACAAAGAATGCATCTGCTCTGCAGGCAAATTTTGAATGAACAAAGCCCATAAATACTAAGGATCTGTGTCACTGAGCTGGGAGGTGGTGATCAAACATACTGTGGGCAAATATTTGTTTAACCCTATATTTTAAGTTTGGCTTTCATGATACACATTCATGTCTCATGGTCTGTGTATTTTCTTCTGTGGAAGATGAAGAACAAAGTTTGGACACTAAATTCTTATGTTATCCAGAACAAGATGTGGCTTTAATTCCAAATTGTAATTCAGAAGTTGAGGAGAGAAACATAGGTTCTAAAGCAGAGAAAAAACAAAACAAAACGAAGAAAAAATCTCCCACACACAAAAAAAACCCCTTAAAAACAAACAAAAATACGCACACACAACAAAACAAAATTAAAGATTTATTTTTAATAATAATGTGTCAGAAAAGGATGCTTAAGATTTTACAGTTTAGAGCACTTACACTTTTTTCCCACTCCAGAAAAAAAAGAAAGGTGTGTGAAGGGTATTTAATGAGAGGAGGCATAGGTGCAGTGTAAGTGGGGATAGCATGATCCATACCTGCAACACTGTAACAGCATTATGAGACCAAAGGAAGCTTCCTATACCACCTGCTATTAATGGGTGGGGGAATGGAGTTTAAATGATCATGTAGTCTTTTATGATATTGTACTTGGTTAGACAGCAAAGCCTTAATTTCAGCTGTTTTCAGGCATGGATATGTACGTTCTCAACTTAGAGATGATCTGAAAATATTTCATATAATGAATGAAGGGTAAAAGTTAATGCCCAAAAAAGAGACTGAGCCCAGGAAAAATGGCAAAACAAAGCTAGAAGTGCTAGTGTTTATTTCTTGTCTAGGTAAGTATGCTCTGCATTTTAAAAGTGTGCTTTTATATTTAGAAGCGTCGTTATTTAAATTTTTGTAAAAAAAGGAGCAGAACACATCTGCGTTTTGTCGTTATAGCATATGAATGTGTTAGGACTACACAGAGCTACCTGTAGCGTAAACTTCTTGTCTGTATGAACAAAAGAAATCCTCCTTTACTAATTCAGAAAGTTCCTCGTCACTGTGGGATTCTGAGGCCTAGTCAAATAATTGTCTTAGTGTACTACCTGCTGTGTTCAATATTGAGTGAAAATGGAAGCCAGATTCTGTGCCATCCTATTTCGCAATTCTTCTTTTATTTAAATAATTCCAGTCAGTTTGGGGGACGCCAGACCTTTATAAATTAACAGCAGGGAAATACCAAAGGTGTCAGATTGCATATTTATCATCTTTCTCGTGTAATACTTAAATATGTATTAAGAAGTGACTGACATAAATTAGGCAGATTTCAGAAGCCACAGGCCGTGGCTTGTAGAGGACCCCCTTCTGCTTGACATTTCATCCTTGTCAAAGATCAAATTATTTTAATTTAGGCTGCAAATTATAAGAAATGAAGACTTCTTTGTGGGAATTCCCTGTGGTAATCTGACTTTTGTTGTTACTGCTGCTTGTCAGTGTGCAAAAGATATAATATGCATGCAAATAAGGTTAAAAAATATGTACTATCTAATTATCCAGCCAGTACATTCCACTTGAAGACAGTGGGAGGCCTGACACACAGTATGTGTTTGATTCATTGAGGCCTGCAGGGTATTTACACAAGATTACTTTTAATTATGAAATTAATATCTGTTTATCTAGAATGTATAGCAGTAAGTGAGAATACACATGAGCAGAATTTTTAGTAAAATAAATCATCTTTATATTTAATACATACAAAATGTAGGGGAGAATCACAAAAGTTGCTTCCAAAATCACAGTGAAGACCCATGTCTTTTTTGTTGTAAGAAAAGTATGATTAAAAAGTTACACTTTCAATTCCAGTATTTGCCACAACTGCCAAATCACTTCCAGATATGTCTTTTGACTTTAAATATTTTCCTATATGAATATAATACACAGATTTAAAATTGAATTCTTAAGGAGCAAATATGAAATGGAAATCTTAATGCTGAAATTGTTCTCTCTCCAGATTTATACTCGTCTTTGAAGAATTAAGATCAGAGAATGCTTTATAATAGAGTTCTGGTTTGTGATTTCAAAGTCCTAGGGTATACAAATAATTATGTGCAGTTCCTTCTGAGTTGTACTTTGTTTTTCTTCTTCAAAGCTGTGATAAAGGTTTAGGAACAGAGGAAAATATTACAGTGGCCCACAGAGCAGCAAGGTGTCAGTGGACTATTACTGAAGCATGGCTGATTATTTTTCCAGTTTTCTTTCCCATTATTGTATACTGGAATTACAAAATAAGACCCTTAATCAGTTTTAAATGCATGACTTGACCCTCTACTGGCTTGAGGAATGTTGCAAATATGTGCTAGTATACAGTGTAAGGTCCATGTGACTTGCCAGGATATCAATATATGCTGGTTCTGTCCATTATTAAGTAGAACTGGATGCTTTGCCTTCCACCTGCAGGTGCAACTGTAGCAATCTGAAGTTGGGCCCTTTTTTTCTTCCATGGAGAGGGTCTTCATTTTTTTGATGTGTTTTATATCAGTTAGGAGCTTCTCCTGATCCTAAAATAATGTGAGTAGGGAGGAGGACTCAGCCTAAGGCTAGGTGTGTCCTATCAAACTTAGGTGCATCTCATCCAAGGTGGCAGGTGAACTGTGTTTGCAAATGTAGGCTTCTGCCACCTGAGAAGATGCTGGTTAGTCACTGAACAGAATGATAAGGTGCCTGAAGCATTCCGCTGAAGCGAAAATTATGGTTCTTTTATAAGGTATAATTTGAAACCAGCAAAGCAATGTACATCTATAAAATGCCTCAATGTCCAGTTTTGCTATAGGAAGCAGGATAAATACACTGAGGCACTGATGCCTCTTCTTTAGCTCCATATCCTGTGTTTCCCTTTGGCAATGATGCATATTTCAGAGAACTGGCTGATGGAGGTTCTGGGATAAGACATGCTGTAGCTGTGTCAGCATTTCACTGTACCCAATTTTACTAAATTTATCTCCCAGTAGGAGTTATTTGTCAGTCATGGCCCTATGCTAATGTGCCAGTTGTGCCTTTGGATTGAAACTAACATCTGTGTGATGTTCTGTGTTCTCAGGGCCTCCTTAGACCCTCTTCCATGAAGCTGTATATGCTCTGTATGCAGGGACTTTATATTCAGTGGAAGGGACTCAGGTGTTATAATGGCAAGTATCGCTGCAAAATCTTAAAAGACAGACAATTTAACTGGAACTGGCAACAAAAACTCCAGTTACTGCTATAGAAATTTTTTGTAGTATAAACATTTTTCTACTAATAGCTGTAGTGAAACTAGAAGTACATTTCACTGGGGTCAATGAATAGGTATCAGATAGCAAGTCTCTACCAAATGGTCCCACACTTTAGCAGTCAAGAGCTGAATAGGAATCATGTTTTGCCTTCTGAATGAGTATCTGTTCCTGTCTCATATCACCTTTCACAATATATCTTAGGTGTAAACATTGAATAAACCATTGACATTGTTAAGAGTGATGACCTGTTGAAGAAAAATATCTGATAGGTAGAACTTTCTGATTTTTTCTTTCTCTTTTGCTGCTTTCTTTCTCTCTCTCTCTTTTTTTTTTCCCCTTTCCTTTTTTTCTCCTTGCTAATCAGTGTGATGGAATTCAGCTAGACTTAATCAATATTTCTCTGGAAGGAATTGCCATTCTGAACATCCCAAGCATGCATGGTGGGTCGAATCTTTGGGGAGAGACAAAGAAAAGACGTAGCCACCGTCGGACAGAAAAGAAGAGATCAGATAAAAGAACCACTGTCACGGATGCCAAGGAATTGAAGTTTGTGTGCCAAGGTAAGCTTACAGATAAATATAGGCCATCTGGCTCCATACAGTCAACTCAGTTGTGTAATTGCCCTTATATTGCCTCTTGTCAAGAAAAAGGATAGACAGTTCTTAGCTATTTCTTTTCTTGCACGTTTAGCTTTTCTGATGGGAAGCACTGGAGCAAAGTCACAAACAAAGATGTGCTGACAATTACAGTCTATATACTTGCAAGCATACCTCTGATGTTACCTGTTAAGCAGACTAAGCACACCATGTGGCACTGTTTGCTACTATTATTATTCAGTCTAGAAGTACTTGGAGTTTTTGGAGTCAGAAAAATTCTTCAGAGTTTATAATGCTTCTTAATGTCAGTGTGCATAAAACCTGGGGATAATCATGCCCTGTTTCTAAAATCTTTGGCCAGAGGCTGTGGAAAATTACTTCAGAGTAGCAAAAGCAAGCTCTCTATATATTTTATGTTATTATACTGTGATGCCCTATGCAATCCTTGAATGCATATGCTGTAGATTGCTTTGCATGGACATGATCTGTCCCTTCAGGGCTCATATACTTTCCTGGTGACTAGATGCATTTGCTCCATAAATTTTATTATTAATCATAACTCTTGACAAAACCTACAGTAATGTCTGTTCTACTTTAGAGAATCTGAATACTATGCCTTGTAACACATTGCTGGGTATCACAAGTTCTAGTGCTTATCAAACATCATTCTGTTCACACCAGTGGATTTACAGACTAGACTTTGAAAACATTTTGTTGGGGCTTTTTTCTTTTTTTATCCTATGGAAAATAGTATCTTGCTTCAGAGTATCTTCTTGCAGCTCCTCCTTCTTCAGACTGAATAAAGATCAGGACTTTAACTGTCTGGTGTTATGGTAATGTTTTTACTAGTTTTGGATATCCTGTGTTATACATTTCATCAGTAGTAATTTTTATGCCACCAGTTGTATCTTAGTTGCTTAACATGTGTTGTAGTTTTAACCCAGCTAATTGATCTGGATGACAGAAATTTAGCAATAAAGTAGTTTTCTGTGGATTGAAGGTTGCAGTAGGTACTAGGACTCAAAATTTCTGTATGTTTTATCAGTTTGACATATATTCTCAGTTTGTCAAAGTAACTTACCATTGCACTCTGTCAACTGAAGTCTTACCAGCTGCTAAGTTTCTGTGTACACTACGCTTTCTGTATTATGTCCTGGTGTTCAATAGATGGAGGCAGGCTATGGGGTACTGGACTCAACAAAAACTTTCCCTTTCTGTTGCTTCTGCACATAGGGAGACAGGACATTTCACTCTGTTGATAGTAATGAAACAGGATGTTATAACTTCTTTAATTATTGAAGTTATGTATGTATTTTATACACATGAAACAGTGACTTCAAACAATTGACTTACTTTTGGTGTATTAGAAGAGCATTTCTACACTCCATTTCACTTTTCCTGAACAGGAGAAAATAAAATAATAATAAAAATATTAAAGACTGAACAGAAAGTGTTCATAATGCAGACATTAATCACCTTTCACCAGAAAAACTAGACTCATAACTTAGTTTCTAATCACATTATGTGCACTGTGGATGGAAGTAGCTTCAAACAAAAGGCATTTTCAAAACAGAGATTGACTTGTCAATATCATAAGCTAGAGCACCTCTATCTTGTCATGAGTACATGGGTAGTACTGTTGGTTGCATCTGCAGTAGCATTTTAGCACTTAACAGGAGTATGTTTCTTGGATTTCCAAGTTGTTCATGTTTTTTGCATTCCACTTTGCAACATTGACTTGAGCATGAAAACATAAATATACCTGAATTGAAGTGCAGTATTCAAAGTCTGAGCCCTTAAATGGGATACTTGCATGGACTAGTGAAAGCTTTCTCCTCACTCTGGGTAGTTTGCTGCCTCTGAGCACATTGCTTTGCTTCTCTCAGAACAGCCCCAGGAGAACTTTGCAAACTTCCAAAGAAACCTCTGTGAGGTTCTGCTGCTATCTTCTCCCTGTTCTTCTGTGTATCACCTAACATGAGCCATGTACATGCAACATGGTCATCACTGCAGGAAAAAGGGTCAAAGTTCTGACAAATCTTTTTTCTTTCTTATATATCTGTACAATTCAGGGAAGGTACATTCCCGTAAGCCTACTCCCTTCTTTTTTTCCCCTCTATTTACTGTTGTCACCTCTTGAGGTAAAAAGGCTTGTATTTTCTTTCCCCTGCCCATTATACACCTCTGCATACTCTATAGCCAGACAAGAATTTGGACTTCAAGTAATCAGACATCTGTTTGGAAAACAATCTGGTTATATGCACATAGTCTGAAAAACAGTATTTTCAAATGTAGCAATGTAAAATGTGCACTACTTAAATACTTTCCCTGCTTATCTCATTAGGCGTTCTGCATGTACACAAAAGAGCAAAATTTGGCATTGATAGCATATAGGTACATGTGTCTCTGTGTATATCGTATTTCTATCTAACTAGTAACTGGCTTTAATATTTTCATATAAAACATACATGAAATAGATTTGTCTGATTAACTTACAAGTCATTTGAAAGAAAACCTTATTATTTAGCTGTAATGTACTAAATAATATCCTACTCTCTGTTAATGGAAAAAAAAGTGCAGTTTTCATTTCATCTCCTGTGTAGATGCATAGAGCACAGAGGGTCTTTCAACAAATATTGTTAGGGTAAAAATCTGATTTTTTTTTTTTGCTAATTTAATTTCATTGTAATTTATCATTTATCATTTCTATTATAGAAAATCAGTGCTTTAGGAATAAATATTACTGCAGATATATGTGACAGTTTCTGAAAGCAGATGATTTAATTAGCATTCTGACTTTATGAATCTGACACTTGCAATGTTTCCATTTGTTGTTTTGTTTTAAAAAGTTATAGTATGAAATTATCTATGATATATCTATCCACAGTGATTTTTTTTTTTCCTTGTGCAGATTTCAGATGTGACTGTGAACAAACCTTGAATATTATTTGGACAGGACTTTTTTTTTTTGTATATACACAGATATTGATAAATACCAAAAATCAGTGTTCTAAAAAGATGAACATACTGCATAGATACTAAAGTATGAATTGAGAAACAAAGGTAAATAACTCAGCTACTTGTAGTTTGGAAATTACATAAGTTTTGGAAAAAACATAAGTTGAATCATGACAACATGTCTTAACATGAAATATATACCATTTATGTTGTTTTAAACAGCAAACTTTTCTTACTCATAGAGATACCAAACAAAATTTTGAAACTTTTTGTGAAAAAAAGAAAATAATTCTTTTTAAAAACTCACTAGTAAACTTTTTGCTGAGTGGAGTAGGATTACTTTGTGGTGCACGTTATGCTTTGAATTGCTTTTATTTCTAAAGTTCAGTTAAAGCTCTGTCCTGAAATGGAATCTCTTTTAAATTAAATTTAAATTCTCTTAAGGCTTTATTGCAAACATATACGTAACTTGGTTTTCCACAAGCAATTCCAGTCACCTCAATGGACTCATTCCTGAAGACTCTCTCTATGAACTATTAAGGGATGAAACCTTTAGACTATAAATATTTCAGGGCAATACTTTATGCCTATTTATTTTGTACGTCACCAGGCACACTGATACTTAACCAACTTTATTTGCCAAGTTGATCTGCACAGCTTGTTAAGAGCTGCAGTGAGCTATTACTCAGCAACATACCAGACTACTAGACTGATTCAAGACAATGCTCATTCATGTTACAGTTCCTAGGCATAAATCAGGCTTACCAATATGTTTCAATAACTCCATGTGGAAGTCTCTGTTAATAACTTCATTATGACTTTCTGAGTGGAAATTAAGAAGTTTTGGAAATAGAATGATATGTATACAGCCAGTTCGCTACAGTTAAAAGCAGGGGATGTGCAGAGAGTGTGAATCCCTTAAACCACTTCAAAATGTCTATACATGGTAAGAGAAGAGAAAATACTTCTCTTATTAGGTGTCAACTCTGCAGGGGAGCAGGAGAATCTTATCCCAAGCTTCCTATCACCAGGGGATTCTTGATGAGTTCTCTAAACAATTAACAAACTTTGTGGAGTGGCAGACTAATTTAATTTATGGAGATCTCTCTTAAACTACACTCTGGCCAGATGACTTCTCCTTGCTGTTTATAATTCTGTAAATTTAAAATGTTGACACATTATGAATTTTGAGATCTCAGAGAATTAATTTCATCAGTTGAAAAGGCTAGAAATTGTGCTCTACGTACACAGTATATATACCATATACAGTGAATACACATAGTGTATATTTGTTATTGGTAGACTTTAGCTTATTTATGACACCCTATAAGGCATGCGCGATGAACTCTCTGTAATAATATTTTTATTAAGTGCTACAGATAATGTAATGTCTAAATAATCTCCCTTATTTTGTGTCTTATTTAGATGGGTTGGGCATTAACACATAACCAGAGAGAAAAATAACTGACTATAGCTATTTCATAGCTTGTCTATGTTAAGATATTCAACATAGGGAAACAATGTTGTTTAGACAGAGTATCTAAGTAAAATCATTTAATTGCTATCTCAACAATCCTAATGAGGTATTTTTGTGCACATGTGTATATAGCTTGATGAAAGCAAATAGTAGTAGTATTATAAAGTTCTACTGGTTTTACTAATCAGTGTTGTAGGTTATTTGTTTTACAAGAGAGAAGAAGGTAAATTAACTCAAGTTGATCAGTATCTGTTTAAGAACTTGAGGTAATACATTTGGTATTCAGAATTCCAGGAAGCAGAAATATGTTTAACTAATGAAAACCAGTGACTAAATCATTAAACGTCAAAGGAAATAATAATTAATCACTGTTATGAGCTAGGCTCAGACTCACTAAAATAGATAACAAGGATGTATAAAGACCTTCTTGCATTTGATAAAGGACCATAAATGGTTTGCAGGCTTTCTCAGGAACTGTCTACATAAATTGAGGTATATGTCTCTATCCAAAACAACGATACAAGTAGGGCATATACGTTGGAAATACCCTCCTGGGTAATACACATAGACGTTTATATTTCTGTGAAAAGTAGCTGGAAAAGAACAGTGAACCTGAGAAACAAGGAAGCACCAAACGCAGTAATAGAAGATCTGTTGATGCATTTCTTAGAAAAAGTGAAGAGAAAGACAGCTTTATCAGCCAAATTCTGACTATAAAACTGTTAGATAAGCAAAGAGACTGCCTTCTGTTCAAGTATTCACATGTTTAAGGAAAAAAATCTTTTGTTTGTAATGGTAAAGAAGAAGTATGAAGCATCTAACATTGGTGTTCTTTTCCTAATGAAAGCCACTCAATAAGACCTGCAATTTCTCTAACACACAGATCAGAAAAAGTAAGAAAACAAGTTTCCTTAAAAAGCAGTAAACTAAGTTAAATTTTAAAAAGTTATGGCAGATTGTGTCTCTCCCTAAAAAAGTTTAAAAGGAAGGAGGATTAATATGTGTGCTTGTCTGCCTGTTTAACTGGGACTAATCACTGTTGGTATATGTCAAAGCATTAAGTGTCTGAAGTTTGGAAAAATCCATTAATATTTCAAAGTAAACTACTATAAAAACTCATGTGGAACTTAGTTCTACGGTGTAAATTTAGGAAACATACATATCATGAGTTATAGCGTTACATGAATCTAAAATGCTTTGACCGTTTCTCTCACAAATCCACTCCATTTAGTTATATACCTCAATTTATTCACTTGGAAAATAACGCAAAATTATCCTTGTATGAAATTTTAATTTGTTTCCTATTTTTTTTTAATTGCTCTGAAAATAGCAGCATATTTTATGGGGTTTGGCACTTTCTTTCCTTGATTGAAACTAGCAAGGCAGAAAAATCTCCTAAATAAATAGCAAAAGTTAACCCTTCTGATCCAGATACTTCAAATTTTAAACATTAGGAAAAAAATTCTAAATTTATTCAAACAGTATTTTTTTCCTCTCCAAACATACTTCATAGCTATTCTGAACATCTTAACACATACATTGAAGTTTTAACCTGAATTTCACATATTTCCATGAAATTTCTTGGCATAATTATGATAGTGTGTGTTGTTTACAATAAAGGAAATCCTTTTGAGGCCTGTTAAAGTTAGGGTGACATTATCTTCAGTGTTTAAAAATCAACCCTCTAGTCATTTCAAGAAAAGTGTTTGTCCCGTGCTCAAATAAGAGTCTAAGGTAGGCAGAATAAAATGCTTGCTGGAGGTGACTCTCTCTCCATTTGTTTTAAGTAGAGCCTAAGTAATAGACCAGGTAAGACACCTCACTCTCAGCTGACTAGGGATTGAGATTAATTTCTGTATGTGCTGCATGTGGCAACAGCTCATTAAATATATGGATAGTCCCTGGAACATGGATGGAAACCAGGTACTGCTCTGACAGATAAGTAGATAAGCCTTGTCGAGATGAACCGTGCTCTCTTCCTGTGGATCTGGTGCTGATGTCTCCCACATCTTTCATGAACTAAACTACTGAGCAGAAAAGACCATGGCAGAAGATGTGTCTTTCCACTGTGTGCAGACCCTGCTTGGAATATAGATTCCAGATGTTGGGGACTTGAGCTATTGGGGACTTGAGCAGGGGAACACCTGTTTGGGGGGTTATAGTATAGGCAGTATTGGGAAATAGGGTAGCATCCATTGGTGCTACCATCTGCCCCATCTTTAGTTTGGACTGTGTTATTTTGTCATCTTTTAAAATCTTCATGGTATTCGGAATATCTTGTTTCCTTTACGTGCATTTGTGTTGCAGCACTCAGCCATTGTGCATTGCCCCTTCTATCTGACGAACAGCAGTAACTGGCCACTGTGCCTGGCATTTTCACCATGTTTCAAGGAAGAATTCAATAGGCAGTGAGAGCTGCTGTCTCAGTGAAGGCAGCTGCATGGTGTAGCTCATCAATGTGTGAGGTGTTGATCTCTAGCTTTGGTGAGGCTCCAAATTCAACAAGGGCAAGGAACCCTTGACAATTTGTCCCCCTGGAAGCACCTGTTCCTGTAAATCCAGGATCTTCCTGAGGCAGGATGTAATTGAGAAGTCACTTCTACTGATAGAGTAGTTCACAGTTTTTGGTCATTCCTCTAGAAGTTGTGGAGGTCTGTGGTTCATACTGTGATGTGTTACCACTAATCGTCAGTTTCTTATCTCTGTGGAGGCAGTGATTTCAGAAGGATGAAAGAAAGGAAGAAGGGAATGTCACAATTTGTCCACATTAACCAAATCCCATTTTTTTGTTTTACTTTAAGGTTGTGAGTTTAGACATGGTGTAGAGGTGAGAAAGGTGATGAGGTACTCAACATGACAAAGTGATGTCACTGGTAGTTTTCCTAACTTGGAACCTAGATTTTGGATTACTCTATGATGGTTGGATTGGTATTCAAATGTCTTTGTCCCATATTAGCTACTGAAGATTGTGTGGGTTTGTCTCCTTATTCTTACTGTATGTGCACATTCACTGGAATGACAGGGGTAAATGGCATTCTCTCCTAGCCACTCTAGTTAAAATGTTTGTTGCACCCAGTATTTTCTAAGACCTGAAAGGCAAAGGTTCATTTTACCAAGCTCTTAAAGACAGCAATGTTTTCGTAATAAGAGAATGTGGGCTGGACAATCATGATTTGATTATGCCATTAAAAAGCCTTTTCCTCTCTTTTGCTCACCCAACAGCAAATCTTTAGGGTGCACTCTTTTCTTCTAGGTACCTTTATTACTCAAGAGGTTCTGTGTTGTGTTCAGCAAAAGCCTTACTCATAAAAGTAGGCCCATCAACCTGGAGAATGGAGTCTATAATTTCTTACACGGTTTGAATCTTTTAGAAGTATAAATACAATTCGTTGTTGCTGTGAAATACTGATTTTACTGTTATTAGGAAGTAGTAGGATCCTGAAAAATGGTTTGATAGTCTGATTTGGTTTTATATTTATAAAGAATGTATATATGTTTCTGTGCAATATAGATCATAGTAGAAAAACAATTTCCTTTTATTTACAAGGCATTTGAGATTGTCATTGTATTATACCTTTTGGTGCACAGAATGTTCATTTTCTTTCAAACATTATTCATTGAAAGAGGATAATTATGGTGTATTTCACAGACTGCCAGAAGGAAAATGTATCTTTGAAAAGTTTCATTTCCCTTAAGTTGCTCATTTTCTATAGGAAGACAGAGCTATTAAGTAACATACCCATGACAAAGATAGATTAAAATGGCATAAAGGACTATCTTATCTCTAAGTACAGGGATTTACACGTATAACTCCTATGACATTAAACCCAGTAGGTGAAATTAGCTATTGTATAAAAAAAGCCCCAGCAAATTGGTTTGTACAGAGAACAAGGTGAGGGTGGGAGGGATGGCACATTAAGTAGCAAGTGAGAAGTATTGTTTTAGGATACACCTACAATGTGGCATGCAGATAATCAAACCAAGTTCTGTGCCAGCAGCATTAATGCAATATTCTGCTGTGACTCATTTTGGCTGCTAAATAGTGGAAACATCTCTTTGATGTGGCTAAGCTTCTTGTATTTAGCCAGCTCCTTGGAGCAGCTCAAGTTCAAGGTGAATGAAGCCTTGGTCTATCTGACCTGGAACAAATCTACACCTTGTGCAGGTCTGGTGGCATAGATCAGCACAGGTGTCTGCAGAAGGCCCATATGACCTATTCCACAGTACTCCCAGTGTTTAACTCTGCTTTGCTGGGAGCCCTTCATGTCCCTTGATCCTTATTACCCCATGTAAATGAGTACTTACCTGTATGACAACCGTTACTTAAGATGTGGTAAATTAATATCCAAATACTTTGAATTTTTTTTTTTTTCCATACTCACTGCAGAATTTGTAACAAGTACCATTTTCAGGCACTTTTTTTTTTCCTTCTTCCCATTTCTATCACTGAATGCAACAGCTTTGCTGGTAATCATCTATTTCACTTGAATATAAACCTTACAGGGTATAAATCTTTTTTGTACATGACAGGAGAAGCTTGTACATGACAGGAGAAGCTGATAACTTTCTTAAACTCTTTCTTTGAGTCTTTCCTCCATGTTGGTCTTTGGCTATAACTTTGGTAGTGTGTTTCAGCAGCTCATCCAGCACAGTGGCACCAGTATGGTGTGGTCAGTCTAGAACTCAAAGTTTGCTAATATAGCAGATGAGTAATTGTTATTTACTGTGGCAAACCTCAAATGTGGATATTTGTACAGGAGTGTTAGCACAGGACATAACTCCTTTTGTGGGTAATTCCACTAAAATTTTCAGATTTATGTAAATGAATAATAAAATATGGCAGAATATCTCTTTTTCTAGATATTGAAATGTGGATGAGAAAAAAATAACAAGTTTCAGATGAAAAAAATGTGAGAGTGTGTGTGTATGTGTAAAACCAGATATGTTTAATTCACATTTTGGGTTTTGAAATCACTTAAATATGTGCTTTTCCTTTACTTCAGCAGGAATTCCATAACAAACAAGTGAATACATTTTTTAAAAAAAATTATTTGTTATATCTTCTACATTCTGTATTGATTTATGCACACATACTTACATGACTTTTTTTTTTTTTTTAACAGAAGCATACATTCCTATTTTTGTAGGGCTTGACTTTTTATTTCCTACTGCTGTATGGCATGAATAACTATTATTGCAGAAGTTTTAAACCCATATGAGAATAGAAAGTAGCCCCATCTTAGTTATAAAATAACCATATCATATTATGGTTCTTTGATACAGAGATTTTCTTTAATTAACAAAATGAAAACATCTGTTACTGTCTCAGCATAGTTTTTGAGTTTCATACCAGTTTCATAATTCACGCTGCAGCTTCTGAAGCTTTTCAGATATCAATTATTTGTAAATGTTACTTTTCTTCCAAAAGCTTACAGAAAGTCAGCAATTAACTAACTACAACAGGTGTTTCCTTTCTTGAGGGAAGGAATGCATATGATTATTGTAATTTAGATTCCTATGTGAGTTAAGGAATTGGCCTGTTATTTGAAAACATTGCAAGCACATGGAGAATGATAAAAATGAAGTAGAAAGGTTGTATGAACTTAAGACTGAGATGGTTTTAACCCTTTCACACTCTTTACATGTGAATGTTGTGATTGCCATTCCCCAAAAAAAATCCTAAATGTGACTTGATGTATGCATATATGGTTTAGATTTACAGTAATATTTTCTGATGACAAACATATGTTTTTATATTGTGACCTTTCCACAAAAAGCTGCAATAACCATTCTGCAATATTCAATTTGTTTAATAGCAGATAAAATATTCCCTAGGAATATCTGATAACATATTACTCAGATTGTTTGCTCATTTAACCCTGCCCCAGGTGCCTGAATCTTAGATTAAAGATACAGAAATAAAAATAGGATAGCCTAGCACATCATTTTTGGCTGCTATAACACATAATCGTATCCTCTGATCCATTCTACTTTTCTATTACTTGTTAATAGAAAATGTCAAGTTTCTTGAGTGTTTGCAGAAGGTGTTGGATTGACAGCAATTTAATTTTTAGTAGCAACAGGAGAGACACCTTCAGTTAATGTACACATCAGTATTACTAGTTAATGTACACATCAGTATTACTAATAAAAAAATAAGTACAATATTCTAAAAATATTGGTAATGTGAAGAGCCCAGTAAGACCACAGGTTGGGTGTTTATGCATTTGCATTTGTCACTAGAGGTAGATGTCAAATTTACAGGAGAAAATTAGTGTTTGTCTATGAGAAAGAAAGATGCGGAGAAAGAAGCATATATTAAAGCAAAAATGTCAGGTTCAATCTGTTGTATTAAAAAAACTGAATTTGTTTTGTTGTGGGTTTTTTTTTTTCCCCTCACTCTGCAAAGATTTGTGTTAACCAAAGCATTCAAATATGTGTAGCTATAAATATGTATTGGAGTCATGCAAGTATGTTACTAATGCCTAATTACTCTGCAAGGAGAGTTGGGCTTTTTTTTCATGCTTGATGCTATGTTAAATATAAAGGGGGTTTTTTTGTGTTTGGTTTTTTTTTTTTTTTCTTTTCCATTTGTTTTCTTCATATAAACACCGGTGATCTGCTAGCAAATGTACTATTAGGAGAATACTGTGTAGCAAAAGCATATGTCTGACCACACCAATAAAAAGCACTGTTTGGTAGTAGTGTTGTTTCAATCACATATTTACAGAGACCACGTGTAAGTCTGGTAATTTTGTGCACTTGTGCTGATGATAAGTCAAATTAAAGGAGATGAGGTTCAGTCGGACCACGTCATCTCCGTGACCTGCTCCATTTTTACCTGCTGCCTTTAAATCGTAGCCTCCCTCCTGACACTGTTAAGCATTGCCAGTAAACCAGCAGGCTGTTTATAAGAGCACATTGTAAAATAGGTTGTATTGGAAAATATGAGCTGCCCAACAAATTAATGGCATTGTGAGGTGCTGCCTGCTGGGGTGAAAATAAATTGTAAGAAAATATAGGGAAACAGGTAATGGGCACTAGCTATGCTGCACAACACTTTTCAAACTGCTGCTGACTGTGTGCCAATAGATATGGCAATAACTGTCAACAAGATTTACAATACTTTCGCATTTACACAGTGAGAGTAGAAAGGTTGGAAGAGTTCTATAATTTTATTTAAAGTTTAGCGCCAACTATTTCTAGACCTACTATTTCCAAGCACCAGGGTTACAAACACACTGCTTATCTTTCATACGTGTCAGTGGGAGGGTTTATTATCATCGGAAGCCCTTGAAATTGGGCATAAAAAAAATAGCAGTAAAGCGGAGCTATACACTTACTTGTAAAATCCAAGTAGGTGCAGATTTTGGATTGTATAGTTGAGATTTCTGATAGCACTAAATCATGCTGTCTATAGCTGCAGTGGGTGGTTCTTTCAGGCAATACATTTTCTGTCTGTCCTTCTTTCCCTGGTACTGAGAAGGCAAAGCTTAAAGCTACTATGTTGGCTTTGTAGTCCCCTTGGCAATGCGCTCCATGCTGCAGAAATCTGCAAGAGGCTAACAACAATTTTAAAGGCCCATTGTGCAAGGCTCAGAAGTTGTGCCATCATCCTCCTTATCAATATTCAGACACATGTCTTTACACTTACAATAACTTCTAATAGTTGCTAGCACTGCAAAGAAGGTAAAATTATGGGTTTGAGCTGAATTTTCTTTCTCTGGTTTGCACATCCTCAGTGGAACTCATAGATGCCTTATTTTTATGTTATTTTATAATTAAGACCTAGTTACTAGTTAAATAGCTTCTGTTGATCTTATCAGAAAAGCTTGCTTATGGTTTTTTAGTGGCTGCTTTGAAAGAAAGAACCAGTAAGACAGCTGCTTTGAAATACGGACTAGAACAGCCATAGATCTCTGTGTACCCCTTATTTTTGTTTTTCTTATGTGGTGATATGCTTAAGAAAAAAATAGGCTTTTTAGAGCCCAATACATAATCTGAGGCTGATCAAACCATTCCTGGTATTACTTTAGATGAACTGTATGAACAAATTGGCAATTAATGATTATTATTTATATTTGTTCTGTGGTAACACGTGGAGGTATTGGACACTAGATGCTTTATAAACACAGATCAAATGGATGTCTCCTGCTTGAAAAATCACAGATCCAAAGGATAATGTAGGTTGGAAGGGACTTCTAAAGATCATCTAGGCCAACCCTCTCTGCTCAAAGCAGGTCTAATTAGATCAGGTTGCTCAGGGGTTTGTCTAGCACTTATATTCCAAAGAGTCTAAGAATTTGTCATCTATAGTTCATTTGCTAAAATCTAAGGGTGTGGTTCTTGAATGCAAGGTTAAGAAGTCCAGTCTCACAGTGTACATAAGTGCCCCTAATTCAGGCAATTAGTATGTAATTTGTTATATTTTCATCTTTCTTATTCACTTGATCATAGACTTAGCTGACCCAACAGTCTTATCACAGAGGCTCCTACTGGTCTCTTAAAAATAAGAGGCAAGTGCTGAGGACTTGCCTTCTGGAAAAGGCCTCAGTATACCCACCCATAGTGTCTTCCAGTGGAGCTCCCCTCCATTTATCTGGACTCTAGATATGCTCAAGAATATATTTTTTCTTCTAAAGTCTTTCCATTTCTCCTTGTTGACCAACTTCCTGTGTATCTTAATTTCAATTTTATTTTGTTCTGAGAAAGTGGCTGAAAGTCTAGGGCCTCTGCATGACAAAAGACTTGCAGGCCTGTAAAAATAATGGCAATAAGCTCCCTGGAGTGCAAAGGGTCTTATATTTCGATGACATTGAACAGAGAGTTAAAGATTACTCATAGGTGGCCATTTAAGGCTGAGAGACCTGTGGCTTTTTAGCCTAGAAAAGAGAAGACTGAGAGGGGTTCTTATTAATTTTTACAAATATCTGAAGGGTGGGTGTCCAGTAGAAGGGGCCTGTCTCTTTGCAGTTGTGCCCTATGATAGGACCAGAGGTAATGGTAGCAAGCTCAAACACAAGAAGTTCCACTTCAACATGAGGAAAAACTTCTTCACTATGAGAGTCACAGAACCCTGGAACAGGCTGCCCACAGAGGTTGTGGAATCTCCTTCTCTGGAGACTTTCAAGACCCACCTGGATCTGTTCCAGTGTGGCCTGCCCTGGATGTTCCTGCTTTGGCAGGGGGGTTGGACTCAGTGATCTCCAGAAGTCCCTTCCAACCCCTGACATTCTGTGATTCTATGATTTTTCTCCTGTCTGTGTGGAAAAAAAAAGACCATGACTCAAGATTTAAAATTTGTTCAAAATGTTCTTTGCCACTTTGGGGATGTTTAGAACCATTACCTAAGAACTGATAAAATGGATGATTAAGCCTTTAAAGCATGAAAAAGTTATGTTAGTAAGAAACAATCAGCAATTTTTGTTATAACGTCAGAAATCATAATAAGATGTAGACACTTTGAGAATTACCGAGTAAGACGTAATCAGAAGACATTTAAAACATCAGAAAATAATTGCCGTATAATTAATTTGGGGGTGATGGAAATGATTCATCTAGCTCTGTCTGAAGCAATTTGTGAACCTATCGTTTTCTGCAGGTGAAAATCAGTACGGTTAGTCTCATATATACTGGCAATGCTTTTCAGGTATAAAATAGCCACTCAGTTATCAAAATGTATAGAGCTACTTATTTAGATATCAATTCATCAGGATTTATATGATGTTTATTCTTAACCATTCTTGGCCTTCAGGCCCTTTTCTTTAGTGGGGAACAAAGACTTACTTTGAATATCAGTTTAGTAAAAATAACTAAACAAAAGATTGTGGTACAGCCTATAAAATTCCCAGTATTTTTATCCCAACTAGAAAGAACTGCAGCTAGATTTCTTGCACTTTGTTCTCCTCTAGACATTACACTGTCGTTAGGGAGAAAAGAAAATGCAGATGGATGACTGACAAGACCTTCTCACCTGGGCAGCTCTGTCTGGCCCTGTGAAAACTCCTTGGGAAAGCAATCTTAAACAGCTTCTATTGACCCTCTACTCCAAGCTGCTGAGGGAGGCCTGTGTGATATGTGGAACACTGCTGGTTTTCTTTCTTCAGACGTGTTCTTACTACACCAGGCATACTCAAAGCATGAAAATTTGACATCACATACCTAACTGCATTGGTCCAGTCATAATTTTTAAAACACTTCCTACTCACATGAATACACCTTTATGAAATATTGTCTGTTCTGCAGACAGTTGTTTTAACGTGTTGTATCTCATAGTCTATGTTGAGTTATGAAGTAGTCATATGTCAGAAAATTCATGGCAGTTTGTTGTCAGCACCAGAAAAGACACAGATCAAAGGGCTTTGTCTGTCTTTATCTAGGTAAGTTTTCATTTGCTTTTGTGGAGAAGAGGTTTTGTGGGTGGGATTGCACATTCCAGGTCTTAATCAAGTTAATTTTTATAATAATTTGACTCAGCCAAGAGTCAAAGGATATCATTGATGGAAAGCTAGTACTATAATCTAATACTGTTGTCTTTGTGTATATCACATTTCTGAGTATGACTCTTATTTTGTTATTTAAAAAAAAAAAAAAAGAAAAGGGAAGATTATGTTTAATGTCATATTCTCTGTTTAAAACATCCTCCAAAATTCTGTTAAGGATGCCTATTCAACTTTGGTAATGTATCTGTTTAGTGTTCAAAACTTATATCTTTACAGGTTGCCTAGAAGATTTTATAAAATCTATTTGGAATAACTTTAAAAATGGGTTCAGTAGTGTGTCTTGTAAAATATGAAAAAAAATCACCAAATTGTCAGATGTTTCTTGAGGGTAATATCAAGGCTTTGGGTAGATTTAAGAGATAGGTAGTTAAAGAAAATTTCGCTTGGCAGCTGGTTCGTGGAAAAAGATTTGTTCTGCTGCAGAAATAAAAGGACTGTGTTAAAACAAAAGCTAATAGGAGAGAAGATGGCCTTTTAGCTTTAAAAGTGGAGGAACTACTTGCAACAGCTTGAAAGAAAGAGTGACATTGTGACCAGTGAATTCAAAAAATCACTAGATTCCTTTCATTGTACATGCATTAAATATCTTTTGGTCTAGGCCACATGTTTGATTTTTTTTTTTTTTTTTTAAAGGGGATTGGGGGTCTTCTTAACATATGTTCCATCATTATAGGAATCTGACAGATCTATGAAGTTTATGACAAGTCTTGCCAATGTGAGCTGCTAGATAATTGACAAAATGTTGCTAGATAATTGAAAAAGAAAAATCCATTTAACTAACATATATTACTTGTACAGCATGGTAGATGACACTGTTACATATCCAGCAACAAAAAAAAAAGTGGTAGAGCATGTGAAGTAGCATAGCTGGTTTATCTTGGCAGGAGTAGGGAGTCAGATGAGTGTGTGTTTCTGCCCCTCATTAGAAAATGCTTCATGCTGTGTGTTATGACCCCAAAAAGGCATTACATACAGCTTGGACATTGCTTTTGTGATGGCTTTGCATGATACTGGTGCTGCAAGATTTATGTTGTCAGGTATGTGTGTTTACAGTTTCTGTGTTTTGGATGTAATCTTGAAGACTACCCTGATCTGTAAATCTCTTAAGTAAATCTCTTAATTCAGGGTTATGAAGAATATCTGTGCTTGTTGTACATTAGCTGACAACCTCCCAACAAGTGTTCCATAAACGCATGTACAATCACAGGATACTTACTAATGAGTATAGTAGTCTATCCTTAGTTGTATAACAACTTTTGCATATAAATGTTGTTTCCCAGTAGTCTTTATTAACACAGTGTTCTTAGTAATGTATATTTTATGCGTTAAAATGACTGCACCTTGAGATCACCCAATTTCGTATGTCAGTGGCCACTTTTCCTCTTTGACTCCCCTGACCTTCCACAGCAGCTCTTCATACAGTGATCATCATCCAGTGGAGAGTGCTGCTGTAGGGCAAGCTTGCATTTTAAAACTAGACCTGTTAATACAGTGTATACTTGTATTTTAAAAGAACAAATGTAAAGTTTGGAGAGGAAGTTCAGGGAAAAAAAAAAAACTAGTTAAAGCAGTTGTTTATTTTCTTATAGTATTTATGTATCCCCATTTCTCCTTCCCCTAACAAAATAACTTTCTATTTGGCATGAGTTCAGCCTGCTCAGAATTGGTACATGAATACAGAACTGCATAGCTAATAGTTTCATTTAGAGGACCACACACAGTTGCTGCACATGTGAGAGAAGCAAGCTGACAGATGTCCACATCCCCTGTCTCTAAGCAGAATAATAACCCTCCAACTTAACAGACTGCAAGCAGGAAAGTCTCTTAGAGCACTGTCACCTTTTCCTCCCACTGAGAACCAAGTACATTCCTGCAACTTTTTACATTAATTTTCCCCAGTCCAGTGATAGAAGTTGCATATCTGAATGGAATGTAATAAACTCCCATCATAAGAGTAGATTAATTTGTGTCCCGTTATAATACACAAATACTGTCACATTTCTCTACAAAAATAAAACCTTGAATGTCATCTCTCAGTCTCCTGAGCACTCTTTCACACCAAGAGGAAGACTGATGATTTAGGTGAAGCAGGTGAACAGCAGGCTGTCTCTCATCTCCCCTTCACATAACCCCAGGGATTTGTTTTGCCCCGTATGTAGTCTGTGCCGAGATCTCTGGGTTTTCTGAAAAACTCTGATTTCCAGAAGGAGGGGCTGGTTTTGACTTTTCTGTTTGCAGAAAACTACCTAAGTGAAAGTCAAAAACTAGAAGGAACGTAAAAAAGAATTTTATTTCTTTGCAGGGGAAGATCTCTTCGTTATGGAATATTACTTGTACGTTCTAACTGCCTGAAACTGCTGGCACTATCAAGTCTTGCAGCCCATTATAAGGAAGAATAGCAAAAGCAGAATTTAAGTATTTGTCTGGATTTTTGGAAGAGTGTCAATACATTATTTACAACTAAAAATTCCCAGACTCAAAAGTTAGAAATACTATTCTAAACTGAAAGTTAAGAACATCTAAAAGTTGTGTGCTTTCACCTGAGGTGTTCCTTCAGCTTTTCCCTGACATACCAAATAGATTTTGAAATGTGTGTCACTGCATGAGATACTCAGGAAGAAATGTTTGTATAGAAAGAGCCACGGTCTTTTAATTACAGACTCTGTTTATACTAATATCACAGCCATCAGCAACTGCATCCATGCAGTGTCAGCAGTAATTAGCACCAAATATATAGGTCTCTGTTCAGAAGGAATTGCTGAATATATCATTTAACAGCACTGGAAGTGCTCCTTCACTATTCCACACAACAGCATTTTTAGCATAAACTACCAATGTCTAAAAAGGAGTTGGCGTGTAAGAACAGATTCCAGCTTACTTTGCAGGGAGGTAGGATCCAAGTTAGTGGAAGACAGAAGCTGAGAGACATAGGAGCAGTATATGGCAGTGGCACATCTTATTTGACATCAAAATTTCAGTACCAGTCCCATTGATTTTCATACAGTTATGACCATGGTTGTGCTTGTTAAGGAGATAGACCAGTGTTAAAGCACTGATATGAGTACTACAATGGATTTATTTCTGACTTGCAGTGCAGCCTTAGTTACAGTAATAGAGGCTTAAATCCTCTATATTGCAGTATATTACAAGTGTATATATATTACAGGTTACATGGACTAACTTAGAGATTCACACGTGCCTGTTCTTCAAAAGTGGGGTTTTTTCCCCTTCAGAGCTAAACATACCTCTGCAACATTTATTTACTAGGTTGTTGGTATTGAAATCTGAGTTTTTTCTTAAACCAAAATCCTGTGTCTTAACAGCATGCAGAACATAGTCCCCAAATCACAAGGAGGGTGAATTAATTTTTATTTTGCTTTTAAATAATGAAGCCTTTATGCATTCTGAAATTTAAGTCTGACTTCAGCTGGAGGTTTTTATCCTTCAGTCCTTCAATCATGGGTTTTTCGGTGCAGAAAGCTCACTGAAAGATGGGCAAAAATTGTAAATAATTTAAAACAAAAAAAAAAAAAACCAAAAAAAAAGAAACCAAAACATGCATTCTAAAATCTCCTGCTCCTTGCTGAATTTGTTTTGGCATGCAGAGACACTAATGCACCTGTGGAGAGAATGTTCTCTGTAATGGATGACATCTGGTTTGAAGACAAAAGTGGAATGTCAGTAGACAGTTAAGGGAATGACAGTGGTAAAAGCCAATCATGCTGGCAACTGCAAAGAGGTCTCTAAACAACTGTTTGAAAACCCACACAGTTTCCTCAGAAAACTCTGCATATATATCTTAAATTATCTGCAACCTGCTTAAATAAAATGCTCTTTTAAACAAATAAATGAGCAGAATCCCCAAAAAAACCAACCTTTTCTTGTTAGAAAGATCTGCCTTAAATTCCTAAGGTGTTTTAGAAACAGTCTTGCAACAGACTTTTGTTTCCAATAGTGTATAGAAGAGAAGTACATTTCTTCATACAGGCAAAATCCTGCTGCTTCTATTATTTCTTATTAAACAAAATTAAGGATAAAATTGTTTGAGATTTCTAATAAGTTTTGAAATTATTTTTTTCCATTCTTTCTTTTTTAAGTTTAGCCATAGTAAGGCCAAAGAGTTGTTCAGCATTATGTAGTTTAATTTCAGTTGGATTACTGACTGCATGTATGATTAAACACTTGCATCATCCCTTAAAATTAGGTTGTTAATGAGGTTTGAAAGACTTGGTCAGAATTCATAGTTTACCTCAAAATTAAGATACAATGTCAGGTTAATGCTTAACTTTTATGAAAATTGTTGAATTCATTATCTGGGAATTACTCAGAAATCTTCCCTTCCTTGTACAGAAACAGATACTGATTTTTGAATTGAGAACATCTTCTGTATATATATACTTAAATGTGTATAAATCAAAATATTATACAAATGAGTGAGAAAATGAGAAGGAAATAGAATAATCTCTGCTTCTAAAGATCCTACATAAAAAGAACAGCTCTTAATTTGCACTGGTGGTCCTCCTTAGTACTCCTAACTGGTTCTGAGTTATTTCTGTGTGTGAGTCAATGTGATACAAACCAGGTGAGAGACTTGTCTGAATCAAGCCATGACAGGCACATAGTTTTCCAGCAGCTGTCCCAGAAATTTCTGCCCTCCCAGGTGTTTGTACCCACCCCTACATTGAAGATAGGCCACAAGGAGCAGGTGGAGGCCAAAGCAACTGTAGCTGAGGTAGCGAGACTGAGGTGGAACATCTGTTCATGCCTTCATTGTACAGTGGATTGATATGCTGCAGACCTTCTTCGTAATGACTGTGAGTTTTTGATGGCTATGTGGTTAACAATACCTGTTTGTCTTGCAGAAAGATCAGGAGATTCTCTTTTCTTTCCAAAAGCAGTGAATTCTCTGTGATCCTTTGGAAAACTTCTCTCCTCTCCTCTCCTCTCTCCTCTCTCCTCTCTCCTCTCTCCTCTCTCCTCTCTCCTCTCTCCTCTCTCCTCTCTTTTCCCTTCCCTTCCCTTCTTTCTGTCTTTCATAGTAATTGGCAAGTGTGGTCAATGTATATTCAGCCAAAAATCACTGTGATTATTATTCCAACAAGTATGGCTGTATAATTAGAAATGCTACTATGATTTAGGAAAATAAATGTGCTTAAGGGCTGGTTGTGGTAATGATAACAGAATTATATGAATGTGGAAATGGACATGAGTTTCTTACTATCTTCTCTACAGTAGCGTTAATATATCATTTGCACAAAGCAGCATGTGAAATATTTAAAGACACAAGACCCAGTACACCTGTGAAGTATTCACAATTCAAAACTTAGTTTAGAGCAGAAATATCATTAAGTAATGGCCGTTTTTTCAGTGGAGACGTGTTTGTGCATATCACTACTACCACGCAAATAAAATACTTGCAAATATATTTTTCTGCATCTGGAAAATTATACTCACTCATTCAAGCAGGCCAAAAGCCCTCAAGTGTCTGGACTAGGAGAGGCAAAGAGGTTGCACCTGAGTGATGGCAAATAGAATCATTCAAGAACATTCCTTATTTTGTCCCCTTACTAAGTGAAAAAGTATATAATATAAAATAAGCAGCTACATAAGGCAGATGTGACTTGAAATTATTTGTGCTATTCATAATCTTTCTAGTAAAAGGCAGATTTCCAACACAGTAATTTACAGGTTTTGTTCAAGAAGCCTAACCAATATATTATCTCTTTGTTTTCAATAAGCCTCTGTACAAGCAATGAATAGGCTGTTTTGTTTAGTTTGCCTAATTTTCTCTCACTTCCAGGAAACTTAGGTCCCAGATATATAAATATACAACTTGAATTTTAAGGAAAAAAAAAATACCTTAAGGATCAGAAACTTACAGTTCTTTAACAACCAGTATGTGATATTAATGGTCAAATTTCAGAGTATTAATGAGATTCCTAATATCAGTCAGGAAATTAGATATTAATAATAGACCTGAACCTAACCCAGTGAAATACTCCAAGGCTTTGGAAGCATTCATATTCTGACCCATTAGGAGAGAAACAGCTTATGTCACTGTGCAAACGGTCCAGCTAAGTCACTTACGTACATGACAGCATGCACATGGCAGCCTAATCTTTCAAGTATCCTGTAAAGTAAACTGTTTTCACATCTGAGTCCCACTGACATGGGAAGGCAGCTACCTACAGTATCTCACTGTCTAAGAGGAAGGACAAGTGGGAAGTACTGTTTCTGTGCAAAACATAGCCTTGAGAACCACCTAAACTGAACAGGCTACTGAAACAGTACCATATAAGTGTTCGTAACTTTTGGGTTTCTATATGTTGTTAGTCATGGAAGATACTTATAGTCTAAAAAAACTGATGTTCTCCTGAAGGCCTTGTAAGTGAGGTTCTGTATCAAACTATTTGAACTGGGAGCATCTCCATTATTTTCCATCAAAGACCACAGCCTATTCTCATTTTCATGATAGCATCTCATTTTATTAGTTTATAAAGACTCCAGTGCATAAAAACCCCAAGAGAGTGATAACAGACTCAAATTCAATAGTAGTTATAAAATATATCGGAAGTAACTGTTTCCTGTAATTGAATACATTGCCTTTGGCTACCAAAACAGTCTTAAGAAAACTGTTTTTCCCCAGGCTATATTTTACTTTCACCAGTCTCTTAGCTGGTCATAGAAAGTGGCATTCTTTCACATCTTGGCAATTTACAGTAAAGGCAATGTTAATTTTCCCCTTTTGTTGTTGTTTAAAGGATAGACCCCTTAATTCTCCAGAATAAGATTAAGTCTGTGGGGGAAAATGTGTTTGTTTGAACAGTGCACAGAAAGATGGAGAGTGAAGGATTTACTCCAGATCTGAGTGCAATACATAGTGCTCTCCTGGGGCTTGTTACTGGAGGTAAATATAGCATGACTATAAGAATTAGCAAAATTCAATTTGCACTTTGACAGAATAAGTTCTGTTTCATACTCTCAAGTGAAGAACTGTCCTGTGTACAAAGCACTGATCACTCTTCCCACTCAATTCTCAAAAAAAAAAAAAGATGATCCACTTACCTCTTCATGCTGTATTACATACTGTACCTCCGTACCACTCTGATTTAAACTGTATCAAGTCTTGCAATAACCAGAATGTTTCTCTGTATATCAAAATGATCTGAATAATTCACAGAACTGTGATCCTGAGTCCCTGTGTGAGACTTCTCACATACAGAACATTCACTGATTTACAGGTGGTGACCCTTTCCTGTTTCTGTCAAGATGCTGCTCAGGTATTTCACTTCCTTTTCCTCTCCAAACTACATTTTCCACCTGATCTAGTATGATGGGATATCTGATAGGAAAGGGGGTGTAGGGAGCCTTGAAGAATATACAGAAAGAAAACACTGGGAAATTTAGAAGACAAGCCCCCAAGATAAGGCCTGATTCTATTACCCATTCTTCAACAATTTAAACTCTTTTCTAGTTTTTGTATTCCTAGTAGTCTTCCAAAGTAAATGAGATGTTTTAAGAATGTTAAATGATGAGAAATAGTCACTATTAATCTTCTTTCTAAATTTTGATGTAAATTTTGATGAACTTTGTTCACCTGAGCATAGAATTAAGAGGTGCTTGAGTGCTATGCAAACCTAAAGATTGCATATGTCTTTGGAAATGATTTCTCGGAACAACAAGGGACAATTCTACTGCCTAACTTAGGTACTGATGTTAGAGTGATCTGCACTGCTTATTGCCACACACACAGAATTACTTTTTGGAAAACATCATCCTGGGGAGTTAGGTGCTGAACTGTGGGAAGCCTGTTCATATCTGCCCACAACTCCTAAGTGACTAGATTTCAAATGATGTATCACCACAGAGTGATATATAGTGCTACCAAATGTATAAAGGCACGTGAGCTGTGGACAAAATATGCAGTCCTTCCTCAATATTTCTTACTTAGTCAACTTTCTCTTGACAAAGCTCAGTTACTAAATTAGAACAGTCTTCTACTAAAAAGCAGGATTCCTCTGTCCTACGGCTGACCCTGCAGCAGCAAATGCTTCTCCTGTCTACTGGGATTCTTCCATACCTATTAGTATTGCTCTGCTATATCAAAAAATAGATATTAAACAGTAAATCTGCTATGGAGAAAGGCAAAAAAATGTATGACAATACTTAATGAAAGCTAATGACTATATATTTTATAGGGCTAAACTAGGCCTTAATCACAACCCAGTGAGGTGCTAATATTTAGTCTAGCTAAAGAATTAAGTGTTGCAATAATACCAGGCTATTATATTCACTATGCTTACACTAGGGAGTTACTAAAATTAACTGAGAAGAGCTACATGCCCATTTTTACATGAAGTGCACGCCCACTGCTTATTGTGGTCGTTACATGTTCTAAAATTTCTTTGAAATTTGTCGTAACTGGAAACATCAGCTTAGTTCAGCTTCCATGTTTCTCAGTTTGTCCTTTGACCAATCATTACATTAGTTTAACTTTAAACCTACAGACATAAAACAGTAGCTAAAAAGTAACATACTGCACCTTTTCCTTAGTAACATTACGATTAAAGACTGTTCACCTGGGAAAACCCAAATCCTCATCATAAACATAATGGTGCTTCAAAGGAGAACTAATGATATAGTTTATGAATTTTAATTTCCGTTTCAAAGTCAGCAAGTGCGCTTTCTATAAATGTAAACCATCTGCTGGCACCTTCTAAAAGACTAGAATTCAGTTCATCCATGTATGAATTATTTAGGATTTTTTTTTTCCTAAGTAAACTCCAGGTTTTCTTTTTTCCTTTCTTCCATAATAAACCAGGTTTCTGCATCATGTGACGTTTGAAAATCAGCACATTTGTAACAGTAACTTATACACAATGTGAGATGTTTTGAATTACGATTATGTCATAAAGATAGTGGAGAGTAGTTTCAAATTTTTTCTGTGGAAGCATATTTTGTAACATGACAAATTATATTGTTTTACACGGACATTGTGGCTTCAAGTAGCATTAATTTCAGGAAGAGTAAGGCACTGGTGGAGTTGCTATCGTAGGTCTATCACAGTGTCTTGGAGAAAGAAGAATGATACTTACATAAATGTCTGCTGGCTTAATGAGAGCATAGTTCTATGTATACCAGTTTAGTATTCATTACATATAGTTTCTTTCATTAATTTAACAACAGCTAGATTAAATCTGTAGGAATACACTTCCAATATGCCTTATACTGCAACCTTGGTACAGAGATATGTTCATGACTTTGTCAAGACAAGGCTCCACACTCTTTAGAGACTTCTTTAGAAGCCATTGTTGGTGCTTTCTAGTTTTAATCTCCCATGGTTTAATTATTTATTTATTTATTTCCTGACAGCTATTCTTGATGAGATGTATTGGGACACTTGGGAGAGGAGAGGAAGCAGAAACAGATGATTTATCTTGTTGCACTTTGCTAATTAGAACAATTCCCAGTGACCTCCATCTACATATGTTCCATTTTGACTTTGAATCATGGATGAGCAAACATTTTCTCTATTTGATAGTCCACTGTTCCTTGATCCTATGAATGAATAGTACATTAGCCTTGTCTGTCTTTTCTATGGGTGCTGAAAGACTGCTTCCCTGTCATTCAGTGGCATTTCACATTTAGTCCCCAACCATTTCTTGTCTTTACTAAAATTAGTCTCTCAATTGCTAATATTTTGCCATTGTTTTGCTAGATTAATGTGAAGTGTTTACTATCCTGTAGGTGTTACTGTCACTTCTTGTGCAGTTAATTGCAGCATGCAAAGGGAGGAGGGCTTATGCTGGAAACATAGATCAGTAGAAATTCCTTTTGGATTATCAATATGTGTTTGTTCATCACTGGCTTTCAAAACCTTAGAAGTGGTTTCTTCATACATCTTTTTTTAAATTGATGTGAGGAGTCTTTTTTTCCTCTCATTTCTTTCCTGTTTTGTATAAAAGTTGGACTGAGGTGTGATGAGCAGCATCTTTTACTGATTTCGTATTTCCTTATATGGTATGATGGGTTTCCTATGTGTTGCAGACACCTTGTGTTTTCAGGATCACTAAGGGAGGGCTTGGGAAGGCAGAAGTCACAAGCATTTAAGCACTTTGAGGTTCATAGAGGTTCACTATCTGGAACTGCCCATTTATCTCCATTTCTTGTAGGGAGGCTTGGAGTGACAAACAAATTGACTTCAGGTGTTAAGTGCCTAAAAGTGACTGGAATGAAGGTGCCCATTCTGGTCCCCACCTGCCCCTCTCCACCCCCTATAATTTAATAGGCTTAATTTCCTGAAATCACATGTGTATGCTGTATTATGTAATTACTCAGGCCTGTTGTTCTTAAAGTACTTTCAAAATTATATTCTCCAGCTGAATATTTTTTTTTAATAAAAGCCTTTCCAATATCATTTCATTTTCAAACCAGATTCAACTCTCTGTAGATTTTGATTAAATATGTGTGTGTATACTTAGCTTTAAGAACACTCCCTTGCTGCATTATTTTCAATTTATGTTCACTGGATTTACACAGGTAGTAAATGTTCTCATAAATACTTGTATCAGTTTCTCAGGCTGTGAGACCCCCATCAATTCATTAATGCAATTTAAATGTTGAGTAAGCTTTATAGTTCAGGAGATCCATTATTGACATAATACATGAATTTATATATGTACACTTTATATAAAACACACCCCCTTAAAATTTTTTAAATGTGCGACTCAGTGGTTGTCACAATAAGAAAAAGGAGAAAGGAAACCATTAATATAAACTCAATCATTTTATAGTACTTTGTATTTAAAGTAATAGGAATTAACTCTTATTATTGATCTGTCTCTCTACAAAAAGTCAGGATCACAGGGAAGAACACAAAGTGGTAGTAAGGGCTTGCTTACTTCTTTCCAAGCATTTCAGAGCACAGCTGGCTCACTTAACTGACTGCCTGTGGATCTATGAAATATAATCAACACCAGAGGTAGACCAAGTTCACACAAAAAAATGGCAAAAAGACATTTTATGTGAGAGAATGCATACTGTGATAGGTAAACCCATTATCACCATGATTCAGGCAAGAACATTCACTTATTTCACCAGTATTAGGACTCTAGTAAGTGCACTGTCAGATCTCAATACATGAAGTGAGTGAAGAAAAGCTCAAGACTATCAGCAAAAAAGTAAGAAGCACTTCCTGTTTCTTCCCTGCAGTACTAGAAAATCTACTACCTTCATCAGTAAAAGCAATGAATTAATAGTACAGGGAAATACTAGCACAGTTCCTTTTACAAACTTACCTGCAATATCTTTTTCATCTGAAATTTCATTTTAAATACATATTATGAAAATTGACTAAATAAGATTATCAATTAAAAAAAAATCTAATCATTTTTACTCTTATTGTACTTCCATAATGTTGAAATTTTTTTATGGTATTTACAGTACAATATTTTTAAAAATATATAATGGATTATTGTTATTTTTTACGTAATAAACCAGATTTGCCAGTATCAAAATAAAATATTCAATGTTATTAAAAGAAAATATTTCCATTTATTTAGAAGTAATTTTAAGAATATTTCTACATTTTGAATCTTTACTCCAAGAGTGCTGGAAATATACTTTCCTACACAATGGAATTACTAGCTGGATACTAGCTTTTCAATCTCATGTTGCATGTTGCAACATGTAGCATGGCTGTACTGGTTGAGTACAATTCACCATTGAGATGGGTACAGAGCTGCTCTTCCCCAGCTGGATTCAAACGCACTCTCTTAAGACAGCGACAGCACTTAGTGCATCTGGGTTGCCACATATTTTTAAGGGCAACACGTGTGTTCTGCCCTCACCTCTCTGCCTGGCCAGATATGCTGCTGGTTGACACAGAAGGCTGTGGGCCAGCAGAGCCAAAGCTTCACCATGTCCCCTTTGGGGGAACTGTAGAGCACGTTTTCTCATGAGCTCTGTATACTATGACATCTGTTATTATCCTAATCGAGTTGCTACATAAACATTTGAAGTCAAAGGCAGCTTCCTTGTGCTATAGACATTTAACTTAAACATTTATCATTATGCTATAGCAACTGTCTGAGGCCAACAATCTCTCAGTCTAGTTGGCTCAGGGGCTTGTTTTGTAACACTCTCAGAGCTGCCAGCTCTCAAGACATTTGGTGTTTTTCTTCAGTCCCCAGATCATGGAATCACATGATGCAATAAGAATATCTTTCATTTATTAAAAAAAAATAAAAGAAAGAAAAAAAAAAAAAAGAAAGAAAGCTAAAATAACAGTAAAAAACCCTTAAACATAACACAACATTTTTAGCCTCTGTGAGCACAAAGGAACACTTGGAAACATTTCTTTCATCAGCACCTAAACCTGAATAAAAAGAATCTTCCTCCAAGCTGTGTGTTTGTGTTTTTAAGAATGTCTGATTCTGAGTTGACAGACAGATGATTTCTTGAACAACTGAGGATGCTTGTTCTACACTTAAAATACATTAAGCATTCTTGGGAAAGAGCCAGAAGACTTTTTCTTCTGTTTATTGAAGAGCTTTCATGTCTTTGGGTATGAGGTCTCCTTAAAATTTACGGTCACTGACATTGCTATTGAATTTAGAAGGTCTAACTTCATATTCAAATGTTATTATTATTGATTTGGGAAGTCATAAGAGGGGTAGTTATATTTTAGGTATTAGCACTCTTCTGAGGTCACCAATTACATTTTATGGAGAGTAGTTTTCCTCCATTCCGTTAATTATGTAAGTTATGAATAGTCATAAGTTATTTCTTAAAGGTTTATTTTATATATTAAGACATTGATGGGTCTGGGACTCTGGTGAAAGCCTGATTGCCTAGGATCAAGCTTGATAGGTTTCTGCCACGTTTGAAATAATAATTCACATGCAAACAGAAAATCTGGCCACTGTAGATTTAACCATTGGTTCTATAAGGACAGCATCCAACTCTGCAAATGCAGGCAAACATTGTGGCCAATAATCTGTACTATGGAAGAATGAACATACTGAGCTTGTAGCCTAAGTTCTCTCTCCTCTGACATAGTCAGTTGTGGAGATAGTTGATAGGGCAGTGTAAGGACTGTTTCTTACAATTGTTTTGGCCTGAATGACTTATTTGGCCTAATATCCAAATCTAGATTCCTCAGTAATTCGCAGAAACATCATTTTGTAGAAGATGAAGTCAAAACAGGTGTCCACCAGAGACTAGTGAAGGAAGACCAAGTCAGCCTGCAGGCAGGTCATTGACTGAGTTAAATGAAATCCATGTAGTTTATTGTGTACTCTGAAATGAAGAATGTAGTTTTTGCCTCACACTTGGGCTTTTACGTAAATGCATGTGGAAATGTACAAATTACAACTGTTCAATTATCCACTGCAATTTGTTATATTTTTCTGCCTAGTTACATTACAGCTGCTGCTAGTAAAATATTCTGCTGCACAGTATTTTATTTTAATTTCCTGTTTTCTTTTACTTTTCCTAGGGCTCTTGAATTAAAGCATGTGATACTCTCTCAAATATATGCTTTAGACTTCTTAGCCTTCACAGGCTTTGTATGTGTGATGTCATGTGGTCATGATAGTTTTCTTGGACAATTAGTGGGTTTATTTTTCCTTTAACATTTTCTGAGACTAGAGAATTGGATTATGCAATAGAGGTTCCAATTCAATAAATAAATATATGCACATAGAGCTAAAAAATATTTTTATAAGACCTTTTTAGAACAAAAGTAGTGAATTTTCTTTAATGGAAAGCACAAGAATGTTAGAAGAGTAACTGCTATATAATTGAACTGTGTCACTGACTCATTGATCCAGTTCATCTTTCTCTAAATACATATGTTGGCTGCTTAACAGAGATGGAAAGTTCTGTATTTCATAAGAAAACTGTTGTTCCTTCCCCCCCCCACCTTTTTTTTTTTCTTTTGCTTCCTTACAGTTGTCGTTGAGTGCTTCCACTTTCTTGCATTATAAAACAATATGTGGGCCTAGTTAGGAAGCTGTGAAGTCCTGTATTTGGGGGAAAAGCTAAGCTGAGAACAGATAACGACAGAGAAAATAGGACAAAATTATGCTGATGTTTGTATGAAAAATATTTATAGAGGAGAGGCTGAAGGATCTCTTTTGGGCTTAGTGATATTTACATGAAGTTTTCTTAAATCACATTTTCCGTTGGAAAATTCTAGGTAAAGAGGGACAGTCTCTGCAAGGTGATGCTCAAAAGAGTTTGTTGCCCTGTTTGGAGGAGCTCTGTTTTATTGTCTTTACAGAGCAAAGCCAGTTAGCGTGTAAATTGTTTCATATTCCTTGACATTAGAAATCTGTTATGATTCCTACGTCTTGGGTCTCTAGCATTTCTCATTTATCATGCCTTTGAACCTTAAACTGTCTTAGCAATTTTTAATGTTACTTTTCTCTGCCATCAGCAATAACCTTGCTTAAGTTGTAAAAGCTTAATGTTCAAACTATACTTTGTTTTACATGTTCATACCCTTTCTTGGCTTGATTGCTTATATAAGTTTAAAAAAAAAGTTGGAAATGAAGCATGCTTTAAGAAAAAAGAGTGAGAAAATATACATATGTACTTGCTGAACTTTTTTTTTTTTGGAGGAGGTTCAAAGTGAGCTATTGATCAGATGTGTTGTAGATTATTACTAGGTGAACTCAGAGAAATAAAAATATTTTCCTCAGATAAATAAAAATATCTTATGAGAATTTTGTCTGTAGCAAAACTGAAAAACACTATCATTTAAATTTCTGAGTAAAACATTGTTTAACTCAAATTTAGTACTATCACCAAAACATAAAGGAAAAGAGGGAAGACATGGAAAGGGAAGGCATGCAGAGAATATATGCAGAAAAGTAACATTCCAGTATTGAAGAACTGAGGTGTGTGTTATTTCCATCATGCTAGTTTTGTTAATGTTGACTATAAACAAACTGCTTACTTGCAGTGATTTGAGTTACACAGGATTCAGGATAAAGTTATTAACTTACTTGTCATTTTATGACTATCTCAGGCAGAAGAGCTTGAAAGTCATACTAACCCCTAACACAAGGGTAGCATGGAGCAAGAAGAAATATCTTGCTTGAAGTTATTTCAGTGTAAAGAGAAAGTACTTTGACTTGTACAAATTTTTAAGCCTTATATTGCTTCTTTCAGCTGAGGACTTCCAGACTGGAAAAGTTCATCTAGGTAGGCACTGAGCATGATTCCACAGAAATGTTCCTTCCTTAATAGATATAATGTTCTGTATCTGTTTTTCATAATCTTAATCTTCTCTCCACGTTCTTTATAGAAGTCTGTACTGTGTTAATTCTGGAGTGGTTTGTAGCTTTTTCTGTAATTAACATCAGTGCTCTGCTTACGTACCTGGGAAGGCCTAACAGCAGATGTGTCATCTGACTTCCAGAGTATCATATTCAGCTGGTTTTTATAATAAACTATATTATTAATTAACTCCATATTTCTCTTTTGCTCTCACTGTATGTTTTTCAAAATAGGCATTGTGCTCTGATGGTCATGTTGAGATTTGAACAATTAAAATCCCATTTTAATGATCTCTTGCAATATTCACTGGTCCCTCTGACAACTGCAGAGCTGGATAAGCATAGCAGCATTTTCTGTAGTTTCCACATATGTACATTTGAGACTGAAAAGTAGAGTGTGCAGTCATTCAGTGCCATGGTTAAAATTAATCGACTCAGCATATTTGTCACCTTAATAATTTTGACACAAAGTTTTTGTAAAATTAGCAGCAATGTAATTTTAATGGGACTGACACTATAAAAGAAAAATAAACCAGGCAGTCTAGAAACATTTCTGTGCAATTTAGGCACATCTCTCATGTTTACTGTCATAAAATTTTATGGCTGCATAGAGCAGCCAAATTATCTACAGGAAGCTAAACATTAATAAATACCTCTTTAAGTATGCAAGAATAGATTAGATCTTTTCAGGAGAGGTGAGAGCAGCATTAGACAAAGGAATCTACAGTCACACATGCACATTATCTATTCCATTCTGTTCCAGTTTAAACAGTGGAGATTTTTCTGTTGTCTGAAGCAGGTGCTGAGTCAGAACTACAATCTGTATAAACTCATCAGTCATACATTCTTTTCTTGTTATGGGCCTTGTTACATACAGCAAGAGTACAAATAGTTAGGATGCTGGTGAAGGCTGAGGATACTTGTCAGTGCTGGGCTGGACTTTCCTGGTGCTTCCACTACAGGGAGTACAAGGGAAGGATCACCTCTCTCCACCTGCTGGCATTATTTTGTCTAACGCAGCCCAGGATACCACTGGCCACCTTTGCAGCAAAAGCACATTGCTGGCTTATCTTCCCTACATTTCCGAAGTACACCTTTCTACCTCTCGGGAACTAGGAGAAACCAGAGAAGTCACAGAATTTCTGATGTAGTCTGGAATTCTTGATGCAGCTGGAAGAGTCACTTCAGCAGAGACTGCCTTAACTTTTCCTATTAGCCACCCACAGACATCACAAACTTTCTAAGAGTAGGAAACAGGAACCACCAGCTCCTCAGCTGAGGTTTGTGAAGGCTTCTCAGAATCTGAACAAAGGGTTTTCATTCTCTCATGGTGTGTCTAACAAGGGAACTTTGTGTGTATATAGACCCATATACAGCTTGCTACTCACACTTGCCTGAAAACAATACCTAGGAAGTGGGGAGATGTAAATGTCCTGGTCCTTATGACGTAAAACTAGTAGTCTGGAAGTGGCACAAGTGCTTTTGCTTGAGGCTTTTTCTAAGGTGGTAGCTAATCTCAGGAACCGAACACCATATCCTGAAGGACTAGTGGCCATAAACTTCTCCTCTAATATGATAGGGTCAACATCCTTGGGTACATTTATGGCTGTAAGTTAAATGGGGAAAAGCCTAAAGCCCTGGTACATGCTCCTTAGCAAGACTACTCCCCAGTGGAAACTAACTTTCCTAGATAATGTCTGGGTGAAGGCCAGGGACTGTTCCCAATATACAGTACAGACAAAGCTATACTGTTATGTGGGATGAGAGAGCTTAACTGTATGGAAGGAAGCCATTCTGTGCCAGTTAGCCTCAGGGTCAGAAAACGTGACCTTGTTTAGTTTAGTATTACAGACAGAATACTTTGAGTAGAAGGCAAGAAGAGAGTGAGACAAAATGCTGATAGAGAACACAAGCGGACAATCTGTGGGTGTAGGAGGCAGCATCATACTGGGCATTCTCAACAGGAATGTTGAGATCTGCTTGTGCAGATATTTACTCTCTGGTAATGCATAGATCCAGTCCTTATGATCACCTAAGCATGGTTTCAGATCTTAGAAAGCATTTCTTTAAAAGATCCCTGGACAGTTTGGAAAGCCTGAGAGCAAACATGAGGATTGTTTCCAGCTCCTTAAAGCAGAAGGGAATCATCTGTTCTTTATGTACATGGAGAACAGAACAACGAGTAATGGACTTAAATTCTGTCAAAAGATTCAGCTAGACTAGAAAAACTTTCTAACAGTAATGAGAACAAGGAACTGGAATAGGCTGCCTGTTGAGGTGGGGGAGTTTTTTGTCTCAGTAAGGTTGTGAGAATGGCTGAGTGACGTAGGAAAGGGGCTCCTGCAAGTCTCTGCTGGTTTTGTCTATGGATGTTTACAAATTTCTATATTAGTGGTTTTTCAGATTTATTGTAAAAAGTGTTGCTTGCAAGGGAGCATCTGAATCCTCCTGCTCTTATTGCTTGAAAACTTCATCTTTAACCAGTGCAATGTCCACTACCTAAAGTAAAATGGTACAGTTCTATATGTTGAGAGGCCTCCATCCAGTAGCTCACCATCAGAAACTGTGAAAGTACAAACCTAATTTTACACCAAGGGGTTATATCCATGCTGCTGTTTATACTGTGCATCTACATTAACATACATTTCTTTAATGGAAATAGGTTCTATTCAATTCTTCTGCTTTACTTCATTCAAATTGAAGCCCTTCATGAGAGTGGCTAATGTCGTCAATGCATTGAAGGGGGTAAAGAAGAGGGGCAAAACAAAAAACATTTCACAGTATCACACAGAATCACAGAATGTTAGGGGTTGGAAGGGACCTTGAAAGGTCATCTAATCCAAGCCCCCTGCTAGAGCAGGACTACCTAGAGCAGGTCACATAGGAACATGTCCAGACGGGTTTTAAATCTCTCCAGAGAAAGAGACTCCACAACCCCCCTGGGCAGCCTGTTCCAGAGCTCTGTCACTCTCACAGTGAAAAAGCTTTTCCTTATGTTTCCGTAGAACCTCTTATGCTCCATCTTGCACCCCTTGCCCCTTGTCCTATCATTGGACATAACAGAGAAGAGCCTGGTTCCATCCTCCTGACACTCACCCTTTACAGATTTATAAACATTAATGAGGTCAGTCTCCAATCTATAGAGACCCAGCTCCCTCAGTCTTTCCTCACAAGGGAGATGCTCCACTCCCTTAATCATCTTTGTGGCTCTGCACTGGACTCTTTCAAGCAGATCCCTGTCCTTCTTGAACTGAGGGGCCCAGAACTGAGCACAATATTCCAGATGAGGCCTCACCAGGGCAGAGTAGAGGGGGAGGAGAACCTCTCCCAACCTACTAACCACACCCCTTCTAATACACCCCAGGATGCCATTGACCTTCTTGGCCATGAGGGCACATTGCTGGCTCATGGTCATCCTGCTGTACACCAGGACCCCCAGGTCCCTTTCCCCTAAGCTACTCTCTAACAAGTCAATCCCCAACCTATACTGGTACATGGGGTTATTCTTTCCCAGATGCAAGACTCTATACTTGCCTTGTTGTATATTACTCCATTTCTCCCTGCCCAACTCTCCAGCCTATTTAGGTCTTTCTGAATGGCAGCACAGCCTGCTGGTGTGTCAGACACTCCTCCCAGTTTTGTATCATTAGCAAATTTGCTGACAGTGCACTGTGTTCCATCATCCAGGTCACTGATGAATATATTGAACAGTACTGGCCCCAGTACTGACCCCTGGGGGACTCCACTAGATACAGGCCTCCAACTAGATTCTGCCCCATTGACCACAACTCTCTGACTTCTTTCTTCAACCAGTTCACAATCCACCTCAATACCTGATTATCCAGACCACACTTTCTCAGTTTAGCTGCAAGGATGCTGTGGGACATGGTGTCAAATGCTTTACTGAAATCAAGATAGACCACATCCACTTCACTACCATTGTCTATTCACCTGGCTATTTCTTCATAGAAGACTATCAGGTTGGTCAAACATGACTTCCCCTTGGTAAAACCATGCTGACTGCTCCTGATGACCCACTTGTCCTTGATATGCCTAGAGACAGCGTCAAGGATAAGTTGTTCCATCACCTTTCCATGGATGGAGGTGAGGCTGACTGGTCTGTAGTTACCTGCATCCTTCTTCTTGCCCTTTTTGAAGATTGGAGTGACATTTGTTTTCTAAATTTACATATTTCTTGATCTAATTTGATTTGTTTTTCTCTCCTCCTTTGTTTTGTTGTTTGTGGGATTTTTTTTTCCATCATGGCTTACTAATATACTGGTTTTCGAAAGTTGTAATCTGTTTTCTTTAGAAAGACACAATTCTCATTCAGGGGGCAGGACCTTTCAGGGTAGACTAACTATCATAATCTTAATGTATTGCTAGGAAGTTATTCATGCTACCAATAACAATGCAAAAGCAGTTTCCAGAATGTTTATATTGGATTTAGTGTCTTTCCATATCAGAGATTTCAGTTTTTACTAAAAAATAAAGACAAGAGATTAAGAACTCACCATCATAACAGGCAGATCTCTATGACTTTTACAGCAATCTATATTATTAAAATGATAATAGCTATATATTATGAATTAATTCAGAGCATGCTGCAGTGGATAGTGACTGGCTTTGCCAGAGATGTAGAGCAACAACTTAGCCTTTGTCCTTCAATATTGTTAGCCTCCTGCTTTACTTCCTTTAAATTGAGGAAATAATCAATAAAACCAGCTGCAGCTGTTTCTGTCCCTTTGTCTGCCAGCCAATCAGTTTCAATTGCAAAATCAAAATCACAAAGAAGCCTGCAGTCATGGAATTAGTGAAGCCCAGAGACTTATGACATAATACAGTCTCTAAGCTTTTAAAACTAGAAAATCTGCAATGAGAGCTAGGTAAGTCTTTATACCTCTTTGCTTTCTTTCTTCCTTCCTGCAAATGAACATATACCCACATATGCAATCACATACCCCTATTTACATGTTTTTGCTCTGTCAAGCTAATGTACATAATATTTGAAAGTTTCTTTGGGTGGGCTTTTGTTTTCTTTTTTTGTTTGTTTGTTCTATATTTTACAAGTATAAAAGGATGTCCACAGCTGTAGATGAGGTATAAAGGAGAAATATTTGGATATTCCAAATATAGTCTTCCAAAGCAGAGTTGCATGACAAAATACGTATACTGGACCATTAATAGAACTAAGTCACTATAACTTAGATCATATATGAATACAGATACTTATCCACTTGTTCTAGTCAGACACAAATATTTTTAAGTATATTGAAATGCCAGTTCTATAACCTTAGTATTAACTATGCTAACCTAGAGCCACTTAACTTCTTTTGATAAATTCAGCTTGCACTTTGAGACCTTTCTTTCTTTAAGAAAAAATGCGCTGCTCACCTGGAAGTTAAAATATTATAAGGATAGTCATAAAAAGGACTTCTTCCTGGTTAAAATTATTAAAGGCAACACTGGAACAGTTTCTTACAGAGGTTCCCAGGACCTGCAACAGAGGCAAAGAGGTAGCAAGGATTCCCTAGCTGTTAAGACACAGTTAAGTTCAGCGGACTGAAGGAGGGGTAAATCGATGGCCTATCTCTCTTCATTAAAGTAGTTTCACGGCAGGGAATATGCTCATTCCCTATGTGCTCAATATAAATTTTCTTCCACTTCATTCTCTTTGCAAAGCAATTCCATCTGAAATAGATTGACTCCCAAAATCAAAAATTCAATCCTTAATTAGGATAGTATCTTAAAAGAAAACAGCAACAACATTCCCAAAACCAAGAAATCCAAGCTACATGCCTTGTTATTCTTCTGCCAGAGCTCACAGAATAGCTTTCACAGTCATTTATGCCCTCTCCTCTGACAGAGAACACAGAACAGAGAAATCTATGCTATAATGGCTGCTCTGAATGCAGTTCCCCTCTCCAAGCAGTGCTCTGTAACAGTACTTGTGAACTCGAATCTATACCAGGTGGGCAACCATGAGTCCTGCCCGTGCCTGTAAAAAGTTAAACCATGTTAACTGTAGTGTTTTCTGGTTTTATTTTATTAAGTATATATATATTTAGTCATAAATAAAGAGATAAGCAGATGAGATGGCAATATTCAGCTCGTTTTAGAAATTATGTGTGATCAGAAAGTGAAAATCCTGTGGGGTTTTTTTGTTTGTTTGTTTGTTGGGATTTTTTTCAGATAAAACAGTATTCACAACTCTATTGCAAGTGACCATTGCAGTACATTTCTAAACTCTGAGTTTCTTTTTGACTGATATGCCTCATACTGCATTTTAATGGCTTATTTTTTGCTTGTCCTTGCTGCAGCATGGTTTCAGTATTATATTTGAAGCAAATTTAAATTATAAATAGTTAAAAAATAATAGAAGGTATTTTTTAATAGTCAAGTTATTTTTGAAGGTTCATGATTAATTCAGTTCGTCTTGATTCACATATTTAAGTTGGAAATCATCAACATAAAGGCCAAGTAGTTGTGAATGTTATTAGTGTGTGAAAAATGCGATAGAAAAGTGTATCTAAATAGCTATTGTTAAAATACTTAAGAATTTTTTTTTAGTTACTATTGTGTTTCCTAAAAATTAATAAGACTTGTGGAAAAGATATTTTTTCTTTACAGGGGAGAGGGGAGTGAAAATACCATTACAGATTAATAATTATCAAAGAATCTGTGGAAGACTTTATAGATATCTTAATACTACATTGTGAAAAGTAGAGAGTTGAGGGAAATTATTTCAAAGATTACATTTGAAGAAAAACAGTTTTCATAATTATTTCAGAAAAGTGTTAATACCAAAAAATACTGTTGTGTAGGAAAGTTATAAATATAATGTGTGCATCCTTTGAAATAGAAAAACTACATAATCTAGAACTTTGGGGGGTTACTGTCACTTTTGTGGTTATCAGTATCTAAGCCCTTTTAGTCTTTACTCCTTGAGAGGCATCATCAGACTGTCTTATGAATTCATTGTAGATGGAATTTAATGTATCATACAATTATATAACTGGTCCTTTATTCCTGCTGAGTCTATGGACTGTTCAGCAAAATGCTGTACTCTGTGTTGGGAAAGTCTTAGAGAGCATTAGAGAACATTCTTGTCATTATCAATGTGCTCTGCTGTAGCCATCACTGCTATTCCTGTAACTTCTTTTGTTGCAGCATTAAGAAGCAGGTTCTTTTCCCATTTCTAAAGACATAATCTACTCTGACTGGAAATGTATCTTTTACTACAAGTATAACCTTTGGTTATGTTGCAGAGCCTGAACATTTTATCATGCTTTAAGAAATGTTTGACTGGAGTTAGGGATTTATGTTTCAAAGTGGTAAAGATAACATCATGCCATATTTCTTTCTCCTATCCAGCTTATTGTAGAGATTTATTTTATTTATTTGTTATTTTTGTTTTAGTTTTGGGGGTTTTGTTGGGTTTTTTTTTTTTTTTTTTCTTTTGGTTTTGGTTTTTTTTTTTTTTTTTTTTAGTTCTGTGCATCAGATTTGTGCAGGTATTTCAAAATATGATACAATTAAATATATGTTTCAACATTTTTGTTTGGGCAGAATAGAAACTAGTAAAAATTACAGCTACTCAAGTAAATGCAGAGTTCCTGACCAAAACCACACATGACCCAACTGAAGTTTGGTTAGCCAAGCTAGCAGAGATAGCTGAGTTGAATCTGAGCCAAGTTTGTCTTCTAATGCATACAAATCCTATAGTTTATATAGCCAGAATTCTGGGAAGCTGAGGTCCTTTAATCCCCCATGACATTTTCTAAATGACCCCTCGTAAGTTTGATTTTCCCTGGGGGAGAAGAGGTGGAGGGAAGTGCTCACATATATATACACAATCTAATTCTACAGTTGCAAATGCAAACTTACTTAAGCAAATCAGGAAGGGAGATCTGGCATGCTGATTATTTTAATTGAATTGTTTCCCGGATCAGTCAAGAAATCAGAGCTTGCTTATTTATTTTCCTCAAATGCTATTCTTTATGCAAGTGTAGTACAAGTATTTATGCTTTTACTGTCCCTCATATACGTTGCTTTTATTTGGGGGAAAAAATTTCCAATTCTTTCTGCTGTGAAACTATACACAGTTAGGAGCATGGTTTTATGACTCTTAGTGATTATTTTTGGTTTTTTAGTGATTTATTTTTGATACGCATTCTGTGTATAGATTTACACATGGTTTTGGTTTGGGTTTTTTTTTTTTTTTTGAACACATGATGCAGATGAGTTTGGGGAGCAAAAAATACCTGTACTGAGGTAGAGCTTCTGTTGTTCATGTCAGGCCCAAAGCACAGGATTAGCAAACAGTACATATTACACAGAGGAGCAGCATAAAGCGTTCCTTTTTTATGTTACTCCTTTGAAACTGGATATAAACTGGTTTGCTGCCCAGTACCATGGGGGGTTTTCCAGCACATTTCTGTGTGTCCCTCAGGTCAATATCCTTTATTGTTTTCATTCACTATTTGCTGAAGGAGTGGTTTTGTTTCCACCATAAGGTGCAGTGTTCTTTCAGATCAGTAGAGTATTATAATGTCACTGTCTATTACACAATAATTCAGTGTTTTCATCACTCTACCAAGAGTTTATAATCAGCTACAGAAATTCCCCAGGCCAAAACATGACATTCAGGGAGTTTCAAGGACAAACAACATAGTTTAAATCTCATCCTAGTATTCAATTTGTAAAAGTATAATACACACGTATCAAACTTTGATAGTTTGATTGTATTTAATTTAGGAACTGTTCCAATGTTTTCAAAATAAACTTTGACTTTTAGTAAGTTAAAAGCATAATTTTGGGGCATGGGGCATTCAGATTAATATGTAGCATAACAATTCACTATGCTTCATGGCATTTGGTAAGATCTGCAGGAGGACATCATCCAATTGATTCTGTGAAACGAATTTTCATATCAAAATACTAGTATTAATTGATAGATGGGATCCCATGAATCTGAATACAATTTAACTTGTGATTGAGGTGCCTAAAATCCATCTAAACCACGGAGATACTATGCTTTTCATTTATTCCACTGTCTAGACCCTCTAGGCACTGAAATGCATTAGGCGCTGCTCTGTTGCCTGAAACTGCCTGCTTGGTTGGCTACTGATAACACCTATGACTTGTAGTATTAATCTGGGGAGACAGAAGTTTATTTCCTATCTCAAGCACTGTTGTGACTCAGTTCAGACAGGGAGATACTGAAATGCCATACTAGATCAGGAGCACAGATAACTCTTTCTGGTCCTTTACTTTTTCCACCAAGGATTGCTAGTTAGGGTCCTTGCCCAGGAAAGATGTCTGTGTTCTGCACTCTCAGCTTGCATGCAGCTGAATCCATGTTTCCTGTTTTCAGGAATACTTTTTCTTGCTTTTGTCCTAATCCCATGACAATTATCTTTCTGCTTACACATTGACAGTCCCCCAACATGCAGTGGAAACTGGTAGGCACTCTTCTGTATGGCTTAATCCCCTGAGGATATCACCTAGTCCAGGAGCTAATCAGTACGCACTGCTGCTGTGGCTATAATTATCTTTTCTAATAAAAGGCAGCCATGATCCATCAGTGCTCACCTTTTAACATGACTGAACGGATCAGATCCTAAGTGTAAGGGATAGTTTGACGCTTATTCCCTATGCAGCCAATGAAGAGAGAGACTAACGTAACTTGGGCATTTTGAGACTCAGTTGAGGTAGATCTGTCTCTGTTGATGAGATGGGAAACATAGGTGTGTGCTTGTAGAAGGGTTAGATATGCTCATCTTCTTCCTCTTCCAGACCTCCAATGGCCCCTGAACAAGATAACAGAATTGGAATTAATAGGATTGCATTCTGTTGTAATAGTGAATACGCCAGTTAAGTTTAAACAAAATTAAAATATACTGCATTTTAAAGGGTGCTACTGTGACCTTAAAAGAATCAGTGTGCCAGAATCCAGTAAACAGTGTTAGTAAGAGGTGACAGGACATGGAAGATGGCATAGAATGAATGATACAATAATAAAGGCATAGCAGATGGCAGTTCTGGTACTAGAAGTACCAGCGTGCTTCTCTGTAAGCTGACAGAATGAAGGAATTAACATGAAATAAGAAAGAAAGGAAAAGACCAGTAAGTATATATTACTAATTTTGCTAACAGAAGATACTAGGCCAGAAAATACTGTCCCTTTCCAGAAGAAGCAAAAGACAGTGATATAAGAAAACTTACATAATAGTAGACTATAAAAAAGGCAATGCACACTTTACCATAGGAAATAAATGGTCATTGTCATAAAGGGTTTGGGTTGGGAGAAGTTGATTGGTCATTTTTAATGTTCTTACCCTGTCTTTGCTGTGTAAATTATGGCTACAGTTGCATATCTAGTACTGAAAAAACTATTGGTACTATTTCCAGATTATTTCTCTTTAAAGTAATTTGTGAGTATGGAAGGGGAAGGGAAGAGGACAGTGAGTGCTCCAGATTCCCTCATTTGTTGGCAAATATGGCTATACCTGCTAAACAGGAACAGTCACTTTTCTCTGTTAGATGGCCTATCCATGCATCTGCATCCATTTACCGTGGTTTGGTAATAACCAATAAGAAGCAGGGAACTTGCATTTTTTTTTGGGAAATATTCATCAATATTTAGATTGAGGGTTTTGCAGGGTTTTTTCCCTTCTCCTTTCTCACCCTGTGTCCAGGTTTATTTTCTTTTTCAGCATAAAGACATAGAACAGTGCGTTAACATTTAATGAGGGTCATTTGAAATGAGTGATAAGGAAGTAAAGGAATACTTAGAAAAACTAAATATATACATAAATCAGTAGGGCCAGATGATGTTCAGCCAAGGGTTCTTAAAGAACTGTCACAATAAATTGTGGATCCACTTGATGTAATTCTGACAAGTCATTAAGAACAGGTGATGTACCGGGGTCTGAAGAAGAGCAAGTGGTTTGCCAATTAGTTGTAAACTGGCAGATTGGACCACCTGGTCCAGTTGCATGGAAAATGTATTTTTTCAAGTTTTCCTCACAGATCTTTATTCCTAGGCTACTGGGTTCACAGTTTGCAACAAAGAGAAATAACTGAAGATTTTTATATAACATGGAAAAGGAAAGAATACACAAACAAAAACAAGCCCCACAAGCCTGATTTGGTCTTTAAACCTGGTTCTATAGTTGTCACTTGTGAAGCTCACTCTCTTCAGGTGTTTTTCTTTTCATTTTCAAAGGATCTTTTTATACCTTTTCTAACTTATTTGTGAGCTTCAGCTGTGCTTTCAGCACAGAATCACATTGGAGAGATTTAAAAGTATAAATGAACAACAAAAAAAAAAAAACCCTCATATCAATGATCAGTTTTGGCCATCACTTAAAAGAAAAATGCTAAATAAATGCCTTCAGTTTTTAAATGAGAGCAATAAGTATGGGGTGTTAATATTCAAATACGATGCTTAATTTATTTCTACAAGCAAGCATTTACACTCATGATTTCATGTCTTCAGTTGGAGTGTCTTACACTAAATGTAAATTTAGATTGTAAAAGTTACAATTTGGTTAAAAATGAGGAGGATAGTTAGATAAGGAAATACTATGAGATGCTGAAATTAAAATTTGAGAAATATTACAGTTAAGTGTCTGTCAAATATTTTTTCAATGGTTAAGACTGTTCTACATACCTTTACATTATATATTTAATTTGGTATGGACAAACATTGCATTGGGATGAAAAATTAAATATATCAGGCTAAACATAATCTTAGATTTATCATCTTTTGTTGCATGGTACAAAAAAAATTCCATGTTGATCCAACATGTTTCCATATCCATTCAAGCGTATACTTTCAAATGACCAGATATAGGTTTCTGTTTATCTGTGGAAGCCACAAAGTGTCATACCAAACAGCTAACCAGACTTTAATTTTTTTATCGTCCATACAAGAAACTATATGGAGGAGTGTATAAATATTAGCTTATATAAGTGCTAATGGAAGATAAGATTTTTTTTTTTTCTTAAATTATCGATGTTGTCATCTATGTGCTTTGTGTATGGCAAAAAGCCATTAAAAAAGAAAGAGAGAGCCTGGATGTCTGAGCAGCTGATATTTGTAGCAGGAGGAAGAGAGCAAGGACAGGCTTAATTCTGCAACCAGGATTCACATTGAGTAACATCTGTTCATGTGAATAGTCCTATTGAGCTGCAGGCACACTCACAAGCTCAGAGGAAAGCCATGCTACTGTACACAAGTGGCTTTATGATGGTCAGCCTAGAAAGAGATCATTGGCATTGTCCAAATGAGCAAGGATTAATCCGCTTGAAAAAGATGTGAAGCCTGGGTCCCCAATTAATAACTGAATTTCAGGGTTTTCCTTTATACTGTGAATTTACTTCATAACTGTCCTCATTCACTTATTTATGCCTATTAAAATCCCCATGGATGGAAAAAAATAGTTGTGAACAATAAGCTGGCATTTGCAAGAAGGCTGACTGAGCTGAAGTGAGGAACACTTCAGAAGTCAGTCAAGGAAAATACAGTAAATCATCTGCCCACACTGGGGTGAAATTTCTGCTGAACTGGGGAGGGAGCACCATTCGGTGACTAGTGCCTAGTGCATAAGCATGTGTTCTCTTTGACAAACCTCCCTTGGGAGTCAGCACTGCAATACAAAGCGTGTAGATTACATCTTAATATCTTAGATTAATGGTAGCAATTATTTATTTTTTTTATTTGTCTCCTCGTGCTTATTATTTACCTCCTAAGGAGACTAATCAAAGACTAGAGTTATGGGAAACAGAGTACTACTCAAACAAAAAAGCAACCCATGCCTTGGAGAATTTGCAGTCTGCTCAGTGCTTTGTTGATGATCATGGCTGATCATTGATTTTAGCTATGGGAAAATTTTGTGGGAATGTGCGTAAATTAAGGCTTCCCCATTCCCATGATATCCAGAAAAATCCAGACCTGTAGCAACTCTAAATAGTTTTATTAACCCAATATGTACAATTGGACCAGCATTGTAAACGGATATGGTGGCTTTCCTGAAGTTACATAGGAGTTATATGGTTGGGCTGAATGGAATTCAAAACCCCTAACTTTTCTCCCTGTGCATTTGTCACTTTGTGATTAATATTTAGATGAAAATAAAATGAAAGTGTTTAAGTGATAATTTCTTACACAACTCATTTGATATTATATCCATTTAGGAAGTTATGATACCAAACACATGGTGGCTATTTTATTCCCACAGAACTGGCAGGCTTTGGAGCAGATCCCAAATAAAGATCTATTCTTCATAGTATTAGCCGTAGTCATGATTCCTATGATATAACCTCAAAATATGATCTTATTTTGTCAAACAGGAAAAGCAATAGGCAGTCTCTGTCTTAGCCTTTACAACTTTACAGCTGAAGCTTTGCAGCAAGAAAAACTGTGTATGATGCAGGCTAAGCAAAAAGTAATTTCAGTCTGATGAAGCTTTATTAATCTTTAACCAACTGCTTTTGCTAATGAAAGATTACAAATGTAATTGAAAAGAAATTAGAAGTAGTAGGATTAGATAAACATAACATTTATATAAGATGTTTATTGTATATGCATGTGGAAAATTCTGTAAATTTACTTTATCAAGTGTTTATGTACACTGACCATAAAAAATAAGTTGAAAGAACAATCTTAAGGCCACAGAGATAGAATTAAAACATAGAAAGTGCCAATATTCAGACAGTCTAACCTTAATTCAGTCTTCTTGTAAAGATCACAGTTTTCTGGATTCCATATAGCGTTATACATTGTATTTTCTGTGGTAAATGCCATGAACTTCAGTGTGTATGCTGTGCTTTGATGATATGAAGAACTGTTTAAGCACTGGGAATTAGCATTGGCCATGTCATAGCCCAGGATATTTTTGGAAGAAAACATATGATGGGGGGAAAAAAAGAATCTCAAAACTTAGCAATTAACTCTTCCCCTCACTGTTCTCCTTTTATCTTCCTCTTTGTTTTTGTTTGGTTTTCATTCTATAACCAAAATAGGATTCCTTAATTTAATTTTATTCTGAGAGGATACTTCTCTATTTATTCAGCAGTTTTAGGACTGGGTTCAGTTCTCACTATATCTGAATCAAACTTTTGTTGAACTTTTGCTATGCTTGCTATTGAGAGAACACTTGTTCTCAGAGTTTGATGCTGTTTCTTGTTCCCCCCCCCCCCCCCCGCATAAGTCAGGATAAGAAATATTAGTTGGGTTTTTCAGATATTAACTGTATAGGGATGTTTCTGCTCTTGATACTTTATTTTTTTTATCTGCTAAATTGAACAATACGTATCCTTTTTAATTCAAATAAAACACCTGGAATATTTGATTGGTATTGGGTTTTGCAACTGCTTGGGGCTTTTCTTCTTGTTTGATTCCCAACCCCCCCCCTTTGCAATTCAAAAATAAATAAAATAAAAATAACACAAACCTCAGAATTTTAAACTCAAATTGACTTGGCAGTTCCCTTTATATTAACTGTATACAAAACAGTTTCTTACCACTAGTCAAAACACTAATGTTTTTACTTGTACTTTTTAAAGCTTATTTAAATGAACGTTGCCAGAAACTACAGGAAACTGATAACTGCCATATACTGTTACAGATGTTTCAGCTTCTGCAGTAAAAACTCAAAGAAAATTTTCAAGAACATTGATATTTTTAGCATTTTGTAACTCTAGTGACCATTATCTAGTAAAGGCCGTGAGAAATGAGATATTTTAAAAGTAGCAAATGGCAGCTTTTACAGTTATTAAATAAAGCTTTGATTCATGTGGGTTGATGGCACAATTAGAGCATGTTCAACCCAACTCTTGAAATATGACTAACATAAGCTGATATTGCAGTTAAAGATTTAGGTGATGAGCAAGACATTTTTCCTCATTAATTCCTGATATTGTTGTCATTTTCTGGAAATATCACAAGCTGTATCGCTCGTACCTATAAACCTGGATAAACTCCCTTTTGATTTAATTTCTCCTATTCATATAGGGGAGGATTAAAATAATGCTAAATTTTTCATAAGTCTAATATCAATAAATGAATACTTAATGACAAAAACAGGCACACAGAACAAACTAGTTTCAACAGCTGTGAACAGGTTTTAATTTAGTGCACAGCACACTTACCTGAGACTCTCGACAAAATTATGTATGTTATAAAGGGATGAATAGAGGACTATGAGTATTCATGCTTTATAATGAAGCCTTTTTTTTCCCATATAATCTATCAGTTGTGAGATCTTCTTTCACAACCCCTAAAGCATTGTTTCCTTTCATTTTAGTCAGACAAAGCAGCTGGGTCTTTATAGCTGCAAAATGTTTGCTCACGACCAACTGCTGTTTTGTATACCGCTTTTCATCACTAGCAAATATTTTGTTTTTCACTATTACTCCATGCTTGTCATAACTTGTCAAGAAGCAACACTGTAACATGTATCCAATTAATCAATGACTTCTTTGTCTCATCTGGCCTGATTCCTCCCATGGTGTATGCCTAGGGAGGTGTGCACAGTGCAGAAGATCCCCCAGACTAGCAAATGAGACTGTGTGAATGCAAAAGTTCATCCATGGGATGCCAGCAATAGGATAATCTCCTTAGACCTTGACAGCTTTATGATAGACTGAAAGTAAGTGGCTGGCCACAGTTATTCTAAAGATATTTTGAAGTGTGATCGAGATATCCCATGTCAGGGACATTGATCCACTTTTGAAATGGCACTGGAATACCCACAGCCATTTGGCCTATTATAAGATTACTACGTCAGCCATGTGGTTTGTAATGTGTTGCTGCACATTTGTCAGGACTCTTAGAATGTGATCCTTTCATACAGGGCAGTGATTTTGATGAGTCTGTGGTGCTATCCTTGTCTAACAGTAGTAGCAATAATAATACTAATGCATACAATAAATACAAATTAAACATACAGACATATGCATCTGATACTGTATGGATGTGGAAGCTCATCAAGCTCCTAAGTGCCTAGCATTAGATGCAAGACTGCATGGGAATCCCAGGTCCTCTAGGCATGTAAAAAGTCATAGCTCAGCAATAGAGCTCAGAAATTGAATTCAGTTTTGATAATGTATAATAATACTAACTTATGAAATATATTTTAAAGCAACCATCCAATTATTTCATTTATGTAGAACTGCAGCATGCTTTCACCAGATGGTGTTTCATATCAGGTCAAAAAATAATGAAGGAATTTGGCATTAGAACTGAAGTAACAAGAAAAGATGAGTAACTAGGATTGCAAATTTTTTACAGCTTCCCCCCCCCCCAAAATCAAGCTTTTATAATATTCTTTGAGTTTCTTCCCTCTGGATTTATTTGTATTTATTGCATTTTTGTTGTGCCTTGTTAGAATTTAACAAAGACAATTTACAACATGGTGAAACAAACTCCCAGTCCCTGCAGATGTGTAGTTTTAAAGTAATTTGTCTTTTCCCTTTTAACATTATTTGTTAGACATATTCAGGGGGTTTAATCAGTGGCTGGGGATGGAAGGAGGTGATCTGAAATTTCCAAGATAAAGTAGTTTTCCACAAATATGTCTGAAGAAATTCCTTCAAAGCTCAATATGTCCAATTGTCCTATTGATGACAGCTTGTTCCTGTCTTGAATAGAAATCTACATCTTGTTAAAAGTGCTGGACAAATAAGAAAGGGAGGGCTGTGGTTCAGACACATTAACAGTGCACCAACATGAATAGATTTTGTTGTCCCAGAATACAGGCACTATTCTTATCTTTCTGTATTTATTTTTTTATTTATGTTCCCAAACATTTCTTGGGAACAGCTTCAGCTTTCATTGATGTCATGGTAATGGTGATCAGGCCATTGACTTCCACCTGAACTAGCGTGATCACTGGTGGCTTTTGCAAGTTTTCAGCTTTGTACAGCAATTGATTCCTGAAATCTTTGCCTAATTAAGAAATAAAAGGTTTAACCTGAGCCATTTTATACAGTAGGTCATGGTCTCAATGGACTGTATCAGAATTTCACATATTTCAAAGATCATTAGGATTGGACTTCAAGAAGTACATCGTAAGTGACTGGGTTTTCATCTCCTAGCAATCATTTCAGCCAGCTGTCTCATTCTTTCAAGTATTTTAAGTCTTCTACCAAATATCATCAATATTTCTATGAATCGAGTACATCACTTGAACCTGAAATGAAAATTTTCATTTTATTTTGAAGGTTGATTTTTAAAAGTGACTTTACATGAAGATCTAGAATTTCTCAGAAGAGCAGACATTCTCAGAGATGGGTGGAGTTTTAGTCCAACTTTAGTATCTTAGAGAGAAAAACTTTCTCTACAGGCATTTTAATCAGTTCTAATTAGATCAAAAGTATGATTCTTCCTTTAATGTTTCTTTCTTTCCCAGGGAAAAATACTTATTTTCCTTAACTGTGGATTTAGAAAATGATAGTAGCTCTAGCCATATACTTCTATGAAAAGCAGGACCTGAATGGAAAAAAAAAAAAAAAAAAAAAAAAATCAAAAAAGAGGCTAAGATCCAGGAATGGAAAGATTACAGCCTGGCTTGCTATGCTAGAATCTAAAGTCAGATGCATAATACAAATGCTCTAGTGGAATATGGAGGAATGAGGAGAGATAATCTGATACATACAGATGCTAGCAGACAAAATTACTCAAGCTGTACTGAAATTTCCTTTGCACCTGGCACTGGAGGTATTAGCCATGCCAGTTCAGTCTCCCAACACAGATGTTCTTGTTGTACCACTTCTTATGTGTAGCATTTAGGTTTCTGTTTTGCTCGACACAGCAGACATAAATACTGTAATCCAAAGGCCACCCATTTATTAGTGCACCTGCATCTTCTGCTTTCTTTAATTCCCTTCATATATTGCAGTCCCCGTGTGCTGCTGATCCTAGTGCAAAGTAGTGTTATGGAAAATACAGCTACTATTACCATGCGTGAATTACAGTGATGAAAAATATTTTTCACAATCAATCACACATTATATTATACAAGTAAGGCTGAATTTTCAGATGCGTCAAATATGTAAATGCAAACCTGTTTGTTGTATACAACCTTATTTATATTGCTTTATAATTAGTATTCTGAAATCTTGTACCATAAAGTAGTTACCATAGAGATAGGCCTGAATAAACAGAGCACTTAGCAGTCATGCTTGAAACACGCATACAGTCCATTAGATATCACTGAATATCCATACTTAAATAATTTGTTGGGAAGAGACAAGGTCCTTTAAATTTTTTTCTCATATCTATTTGTTGAAAGTAACCTGGAATGTGAAAATTCCAAAAACATTCATGAACAACCTTCTGTCTACCCAGATTGATTTCCGTAGGTAACTGAAAAGCAGCCCTCCCACCATTAAATGAGTAAGTAGAAGGTGTGTGACTTCTGCAGGCCCTAGCCTCCACAAAGGAGCCCACACATGTGGTAATGTTGGGCGGTAGACTTAGCAGAAAGTTAGCTTTACACACACTGCTAACTTAACTAAGCATGCTAGCTTGTCACCCAAGATTTCTTTTGGTGAAATCAGAAAAAAACATGCCCCACCAGAAAACCGGACCTTAGACTCTTCCTCTGAATCCCTGAGCTCTTAGCTTGCTTCAAGTTTTCCATATATCTGTTCCTAATACCATGAGAGATACCATCCTTTCATCTAGTTCTTCTGTTGCTCCTGTGTCAGTCTTGTCAGGCCTTTGTGAATGTACTGGAAATCCTGGGCCACCTCAGACAACATCAAATGCAGTTAAATAGTGGGAAACTTAATTAAAGTTTCTTTCACTTACTGCAGGATTTTTAGGAAGACTGTCTGATTTACAGAGATGATACAAATATCTGCTGCTGAGTGCACTGGATTTGACTTCATTCAGTTGCCTGGTGCCTCTTCTGTACAAAGAGAAGGTGTGGATAATGGAATTGAAACTGCAATTCAAAGTGTGATGTAGCATTTACTTAATTAAATTAACCAAGGTATTGAGAGTGTGAGGGCACAGAAACTTAGGAGGAAAAGCAGCCACTGAGAACTTGGAGTCTCAGCAAGATCATAGATTATATCGAGGCCATCACTGCTGTGTTTTCTTTCCTGTTACTACTTACCCAAATAATGACCTTGGATATCTTCACCATGCTGAAGACTTCTCCCCCCACTGCAGTAGAAATGCATAACCTTGAATACTTTAATGCAGACATTCTGAAGTATCCGAAATGCTAAAAGTGATCTGTGATACCGTTCACTGATTTTCAGAATACTTTCCTGGGGTTAGGCTCTTGTTTAATAACTGAAAGCTGCTGTTGTTCAAATCGGTACACATTCTGCATGCTGTGATCTCCAAACACTTGGAATACTAGCATGGTAGACAAAGCAAATGGAATTGGTTCTCATGAAGAGAAAGGAATGAAGATAATTACTTGGGGGTTTCTGAGTTCCTGGACCAAAAATGCTACCACTTTAAACAAAAGGAGTTTTAATACTCATGTTAATGGCATGAAGATTTCTTTCTGGTGGATAACTAAAAAACTCTTTGGTGAGTAAGTATAGGGAAAATGCCATTATTAGAGTTTGCTGCCCTGCAGAAAGGGAACATTTATCCCCTGTTAGTACCAGTCCTCTTAGAAATGTACAAATCAAAGCTTGTTTTCATTGATCAGTTTTCTACATTTCCATCAATATTACTGTATTTTTCTTTTCTAGGCTGTGGCATTTTTATACACTAATCAAATATCCAATATTACTAGGAGCCATTTAAAGTGAATGCCAGAACTACTAAGGAGTAATTTGAGAATTAGATCTATTTTTGTTAGTTGAAATGGTCTTGACTTGCTCTTATTGTATTGTAACTGATGCTCAGTAATATGATAGTACCAATACAAATAGAAAGATATCCGGTTTGAAGTTCTTAAATATCTGTTAAAAGTGGTGAGCAGTCCAAGCACATTAAAATTCCATTTTCCCCCATACAAGTGTTTGCTGCAGATGACCCCCACTGATCTTAAATATATTTCTGTATCTGTAACTGAATAGAGGTTTTCCGTACAGCATGTTCTAATGGTACTCTGGCCTTTAGCCAACAAGGCACTGAATAAGGCTATTTTTAAAATACAGAAACTGGGAACAGCTGCAGCAATCAAATTTGATAAAAACAGAGAGGAACTTTGCTTTTTTTTTTTTTTTTTACGGTTTGTCCAAGTTTAGACTCCTTTCATAGAACAGCTTTTGTTCTGTTGGATGAAGGGGGTATAAGAGTAACACAGTGAAATCCTTTTGAACAAATAACTTTTAAAAGAATACAGATTAAAATAATAGGGGGCTTTTTGGTGCAGCAGCATGTTCAATGCAATTGTACCTCAAACTATTAGAAGAATAAATCTATAATAAAAGAACACATTTTGTCTGCCAAGCTTTACCATAAAAGACTTATCCATAATGATCTCCCGAACTGGAAGATGAAACCTCTTGTTTCAAAAGTTGAACATCTGAACACTGGTATTTGGGAGTAGTTTTTGGGTGGAAGTGATTTAATTTGAATGCTCTGGGGTGAGTTGGTTATTTTTTTAAATTTCTTTTCTTTTACTATTAATCAAAAAAGTTTCTATGAAGAACTCTCCTTCCCCCTGGTAATCAAGGCAAAAAAAAAAAAAAGTTCGCTTAAGGAAAAGTTTTACAAAGGCCTTCTGTGAACATTAAAAGGTTTCATAAAATATTTAATTATAAGGACTGATTCTTCCTTGTTTGCCCTCCTATTTTTTTTGAAAACTTGTTATTCAATGATTCATGAGAATCAGGAGATTATTATATACACATGCACACACACACAAAAAAAAAAAAACATTACACAGTAGCAGGCTGAGCTCTATCTGTTAAATGATTCCATCTGATGATGAAGTCTCTGTGCTAGACTGATGCAAGACACAAGATACTGGATGAAATCTGGGCTCCACTGAAGTCAGTAAGACTGTTGTCACTGAATGCAGGAGAGAGGATTTTATTGATTACATTCATTGTAAGTGTCAAAAATAGCACCCTTGCATTCTTACCCTATTAAAGCTTTTCAGTGCATCATCAATTCAGATGATGGAGGAAAAATGTACTGAATTTCTCACGTATCCATAAATATGGATATATATTGTTTGCATGTATGTCCACATAGGTATAAACTGCATGTGGACTTTTGCATATGCCTATATATATATGTATATATATAAAATAACTGCTTAATTTATTAACACCATATCTGAGTATTTCACCAAGGTGAAAATTATAGCAGTGCTATATCTGCCTATCTTCACGCCAAGAGGCAGAGTTAGCTTGTTTTTTTTTAAAACAGGAAAAAGAATATGAACACAGGAGTCAAAACTTCAGTTGATAATAAATACTGGCATGAAATAGATATATAAAGCCACCTGAGATTTTTAATGTTTACAAGCAAACTCAGCACTGCAAAATACTCTAAACTGGGTCAAACGCTACAGATGTAGGACTTGATATATATTGTTGAATTCAGTATTAAGGGGGGGAGAGAGCACTTCTAAAAGCAGAAGGTTGAAATTCAGGATCTGTTGATTTATTTCCTCTCTCTGCTACAAATGTGTGATCTTGGCCAGGTCAGTTCTGCAAACTCATATGCTTAACTTTACGTAGTAGGAATAATTACTCTTGTAGGTCTACACATATATCCATATGTATATGTATATTTGTCTGAATATGAGAATAAACTTTTTGCAGGACCTAAACTTGCGACCTCATTAATGTTTATACATATGTAAAGGGTGAGTGTCAGGAGGATGGAGCCAGGCTCTTCTCTGTTATGTCCAATGACAGGGCAAGGGGCAACGGGTGCAAACTGGAGCATAAGAGGTTCCACAGAAACATAAGGGAAAACTTTTCCACTCTGAGGGTGACAGAGCTCTGGAACAGGATGCCCAGGGGGGTTGTGGAGTTTCCTTCTCTGGAGACATTTAAAACCCTCTGGGACACATTCCTATGTGACCTGCTCTAGGTGGTTCTGCTCTGGCAGGGGGATTGGACTAGGTAATATTTTGAGGTCCCTTCCAATGCTTAATGTTCCGTGATTCTGTGAAACTTTCCTATGTACAAATTTTGCTTTGTAAAATGGACACAATAGTACTACTTTTTCCAAGTACTTTGTTTTGTTTGTCTATATTATAAATCCTTGGAGACAAAAGCTGTCTTTTGTTACATGTCCATGAAATCAGTAACAAATCAGAGCCTTGACAACATCTGGACCTCCAGGTACAACTCAGATATAAACAATTATAAATGTTGAGGCATATGTTACTTCAGGTACCTTCTCTAAAGCAAAGCATAACAAAAAGCAGAAGATACAGATTGCTCTTGATTTACTTATTTCCTTATATCCAGGAATCTAGAAAAAGCTGCTCATGTGAAATCAGGAGAATACTGTGGCATCAAATACATTTTTAGCATATTTTATAAAACAGCAGTCCCTATCCCTGCATATGGAAACAACCCCATATTCCTGCATAATGGGTAACTAGATTTAATACATGCCATGTTCTTGGAAAATATTGAAGCATTCATGTAGTGCAGAGCACTGAGCTTCTGAGTTTTTCAAGGATTCTGTGGCACCATACCAGTTTTCAAATTCTCATCTGGTATTTTAACTGGAACCAAAAAATTTCCAGCATGATGATTAGAAAGGTTTGATTACATTTAGTAAGCCATGGAGCCTCTTCGAAGACAAACTGCTGCCAGAGACAGATTTACCACTGACCAGCAGTGTTTTTATGCAAATGTCCCTGAGTGAGTGCAGTAACCCCAAGTTATAATAGAGTCATTCAATCTCTTGCCAGGACAGCAATATTTATATATTGCAAAGATAAATTGGATATCAAAACCAGTTCCATTATAGAGGGAAAGTTCTCTATGTAAATCAGAATTTCTAATCACACCATGCTTCTTCCCACTCCCTACCCCATTTTGCTTTCCTTGCATTATCTTTATAGATGAATTCCAAATGTGTGTTCACTTTGAATATTGAAGCATTCAGCTAATGCCAAGCTAATGGATAACGTAAACTCCTTACTATGAAACTTTAAAGTCTTCAAGTGTGTTTCTTCATGCCTTGGGGAAGTGCTATATTCATATACAGTGTTTTGTCTGCCACTTGCACAAGTTTCTGTTTGGACTTCTCTTTCTTCTGCTGCCTGATGGGAAGAAAGGGGCAGTCATCTCCCTAGTGGCTTTATCTCCCCATCAGGAATGAGTGCAAGGGGTCAGATGCCCCTCTGCATGCTAGTCACCATCTGCTGACAGCAGCGCTCTCCCGGGAGAGCTGGCTTTGTTTACTGAAAGGACTAATATGAGGAGACACGTGAAGTACTTTGGTTTGTGGAAGAGGGCAGGAGAGGCATGGTGCTGTGAAAACATTCCCACACACTCTAATGGCTCATTCACATAGAAAACAAGCGAGAGCCTTCAGCTCTTTCACAGAGCTCAAAGTAGAACAAACGGACTCAAGAACCTCAAGGCCCCAGTCAAAAAAACATTCCTAATACGCTAAGACTGAGATGCTCTCCACGATAGCTTACCTATGAGATTTCAGCTCTTATTTAGGCAACTAAATGACCTGGCTTGATTGAAAAGCTGCTCAGGATCTGGTAGTTGGTGTTGTTTGCTGCTGAATTCTTTATGAAAACCTTAGCTCCAGTTTCATAATCTTAAGCCTCCTAGAACTGGTGAAGAATTGTAGAATTAGTGTACAACCGTTATAAAATTTTATCAGTACAGTCACCAATCATTTTGTCTTTAGAATAAAATCGATAGAAAGCAGAAGAAACACAATGTGCTGAAAAAGAGATCTATTTCTGCTCTGTAGTTGGTAGAGAGACACAGAGACGCACACATGAACATGTAACTTTATAATTTGAGGATTGAAGAGACTTTCTGAATTGGGTCTCAAGCACAGTTGGGATATATGTCATGCAAAAGTTCACATTATAAACTAAGTGGTGAATGATGTTTAGTGAACAGTAGCATTCATTATTGTAGTCTACAATTTATAAGATGTGTAAAAAGACAACACAAACAGTGATCCTGTGTCAACTCAGAGGTCTGTGTAGCTCAGTAGCTGACCTCCAACACCAACCTGTATTACATTATTAGAAATAAAGCATAAGAGAATAAACTTACAGTGATTATTCTGTTAAGATATACTACCAAATATGCATCAATTAGGGAATATTGAAGTCTAGTATGGCATCATAGTATAGCAAAGTGCTATGCAAAAAGGATTTCCTGCTTCTTTAGAATTGAAGTTCTGAAACTCCTTAGTTGTTGCATTTTGAAAAATGCAGAATTACAGTACTGTCTTCAGCTACTACATGACACATGTTATTTTCTCCCATCCATTCATCTCTTTACTTCCTGAAAGGTCCTAATCTAATTTATTTTCATACAGAAGCTGCTCGATATGTTACCATGTTTGTTGCTCTGTCATTTACAGTTAATTTTATATCTTCCTGTGCATTGCTGAGTGGACCAGAACTACAAACTCCATACTGTATGGATTTACCAATCATAATATTTTATTGTATTTGATGATAATTGAGCATTGAGCTGATATTTTCATAGAAGTAGCCACAGTAACACCACAATCTTAATTACTGCATGATAAGATTAATTGTAGCCCAGACAAATAAATATGCATGTATATATGGATACACACAGACACACACACACAAGCGCACACATTTATTTTCAAGTGTAATATATATGCATATAACAGCCTACATATCTGCAGTTAGCTCTGTTATACGTAGTTAGCTCTTTTTTCCCTCATGGGCATTAATTTACATGTATTAAATTTTCTGCCATTGTATAGCTGTATTACTCAATAATGCAAAATCCTTAACTTCTTTTTTTTTTTTTTTTTTTTAATAATTGACTTCTGTCTTTACTTTGGTGAATCCTTAGTAACTCACTATCTACTTCTATATTTAGATTATTTAGGGGTGTATGTTGAGCCAGCACAGATCTGAGATAGAAGTGATAACCTTCTACCAGAATGAAAAATTATTTCCCCTTTCCTATCTTTTAATTTAGTAGAAGACTTGATCTCTTTTAATAGAGCTTAGTCTCTTTCAGTATCTTTGCTGGGCACCTTTTAAGAATAAATGTAAGCCATTCATTGATGTCTTGACCCTTTATATTCAACCAGTGTACCTGTAGCAATGTAACATCTTTGAAGAATGGGACTAAAATATGCACACTCCCTTTTCCACTTTTGCTCACTATGAGTTCTTGTCAAAATGGATTTGTTGAAATGGATATGACTATGCAAAAGCATCAGATCAAATATATTACCATGGTCAGGAGAACAAACTAACCCTAAGTCGGTAATTGCATGTTACATTTGCCTTAGTTTTTACTGCTTCTGAGGGAAGGTTATGTCTAATTTAAGCTTGATTCTAAAAATATTCGTATTTGGCCTCAAATAACCCCACTTTGGGAATGTACCATTACAAATGTGAAGTTTTTTAAAAGGCTTCACTTTTTTGGTAGGTAAGAGTATTGTTCGGTTCCATCTTCCACATTTTTTTGATACGTGTGGTATAGACTAAAGGTCAGTATTTGGGTCTTAGTTACCTGCTGTCACTGGCACTCAAATCACAGCTATTGAAAAATGATGCATCAAATTTACATCACTGCAAATGTCACTATTCTGAATCTTGCATATGTTGCCTAAGCTGTCAGTAATAAAAATCTGTTCTTAATTATTCTACTGTTTAAAAAATAATAATTTTCTAATAATCCAGTGAATAGGAATTTTATGTTTTCTTTGGCTGCAAATATTTTAATAATTTACTACATCTATAAAGTTCTGTGTGCCTTTATAGTATAAAAGATTTTGCAAATGAGTAGGACTTGCCCTAAATCCCTATGGCTATCAAGAAAGGCAGAATTTGTTTAAATTTGTCTTAAGTTTAAAAATTAGTAACTTAAGGAAAACATTTTAATAGGAAAATTAATTCATCAGAAAGACAGATATGCAAAGTTAGGTTTCCATGTGCTACAGGGATACAAACTATAAAAATGTAAAGTTAAAATTAATCATATTAAATATTTTAATATTTATTTTGTCCATCTTATTGTTTTTCCTAAATAGGAAAGACTAGGGTTTATTTTTGCTTCATTGATATTATATGGAAGCAATTTTCACTGTGATGTGAAAATGAAAATAGCAAGAAATATTAAGAAAGTATAAGAAGAAAAATTAAGGCTTTGGGTAGTATCAGATTTTCTGGTTGGAAGCAGAATAATCCAGATGATAAATCCTATTTGCTTTTAATACTCTTTTTTTTTTTTTTTCCCCCTCTCTATTACAGTACTTCTTTCAGTTAATTACCTTCATTCAAAGCCCAAAGAAGTGAACAGAAAAGACTCCCTTTGAAACTTTGGACTAGTCTCATAGATATGATAATTAGCATGAAATTCTACCTTCATTAAAGACTGAAGGGTTTAAAATATACAGAGAGTAATGTGGTCTCTTTTCTTTGTTTTTTTCCAATGTGATGATAGACGCAATGTTTTAGGTCATTGCTGTGCTTTACCAAACAGTGTACCTTTTGGAAATATGGATATTAACAGCCACTCTATGAAACAGACATAATATGCAGCTAAGAAAAAATGTTTCTTTTTCTTGTCCATCTGATCTTGGCAACATGTATATATACAGGAGCATATAACACATTTCATACAAAACACCCTAACTGATTCTGGATAGTATTTCATTACCTTGCTCAGTTATTTCTCAAACCAAACTGCTATATTAATGTTTAGGTTTCTGTTTGTATCTGAAATTCTAGACAGAATTTGTACTTCCTCCTTGAAGTCAAGAAATCTAATATTTATTTTGACAGACACATTATTTATTTTAATATATTTTTTATGTTTCATTCCAAAATGCTGTGTAATCAAAAAGTAGCGTGAATCAAAAGTATATAAATGGATGCAAACAAGTACTACAAAGTTCATAAAAGCTAGATGAATAGTTGCTGATATAAGAGTGTTTTCTGCCCTTTTTACATTGAATCTGTGCACTAATTGAGACAAAGATCCAGTGCAAAAATAATTTAATTAAAGACTATAATAATGCTTGCACACAAAGGACGAATTGTAGTTGTGCACATCATCTGGAAAGAATTGTATTGAGAGAATCCAACAGGGTCTGCAGCAATGACTGACATATTTTACGTATCTGTTGAAACAGTGGTCAGCATAAATTGCTAAACTGCAAACATTTCATTTTATGAGTGTAACTTAAATGAAGGAGTCCCTATTTTCTCATATAATAGGATTATTGGCTCAGTATATATGCATTAAAATAAACCATGGAGATTATTATTACATTTTAGAGTAATTTTGTTCAGGATATTGTAGAAGGTGTTACAACAGGCCCAAATGTGTCCAACCTTAAAGTTGTAATCACTTCTTAGGAATCATCATTTTTTTCCAGGTCTGTTCTCTACATATTTTATTATCAGATGGTCCTCTGACAATTCTTGCTAGTCAGGATGACCACTGTCAAAATGCTGTCTAGACAAAAACGTGGGTTTCTTCAACTTTTGCAGATCTAAGTGACCAGCTTATGGAAGTGGTTGGTTTGGAAGGAGCCATGGAGATGGGACAGATATACACAGGTCTGAAAAGTGCTGGAAGACGACTTGCCCAATGTTCATCTGTTGTCATCAGGTATTGGCAGCTTTAATTTGCACTGCACTGTTGTAGTGAAACAGTGAAGTTTTATATATTATCATTTCACTTTCTTTGGTAGGTTAATAGTCTGTATTACTTCTTTCTTTACTTTCTTTACTTCTTTCTTCTTGTGAAAGATTCATTTTTATGTATTAAATATATCTGTTCATCCATAGTCTATGTCCATACACTTTCCTTTCTTTAAATGTGTCAAAAAAAATAGAAAAATTATGATTACATTTTGTCATCATGTGTTCTATTCAACTGTCATTTCATCCTGTGAAAAAGTATTGTCAAGCAGTTGGAGAAGGACTAAGGCATGAACATCTTGTGTTTTATTATTGACATACACTCCACGCAATTTTGAGCAGAAAGTAATTTAGCATTACTTTGACACATTTTAACCAATTTATAATGCATACCTCAACAGGGAATAGTAGCATTAATTAGTATTTGTTAATAATTTTTTATGATCTGTAGAAGTCAAAGTGCTTTCATTTTAATTTGTTATTTACTGAACACTATTAATAAATGTGTTGATGTGTGTAAGTCACTAATGGTGAAGCACACTAATTTAGTTGTGTTTTCTTGTTTACTATGCTAGAAGTGACCAGAACATTCACAATATAGGAAACTTGGATTAGGACTCAAGGGAAAAAATAATTGTTCTGACTTTTGGATTTCCAGTGAGGACTGGAAAAAAGAGAGATAGTCATCCCTTACTTAGTGAAAATTTTCACCGGAAGAATTTTCCAAACTCTTTATAAAATCATAAGATATATGCTTATAAGCCCCCAAGGCCTAAAATGAGCAAAAACCAGAAGAACAGAAATAAAACCAGCAAGAAAATAAGTAGGATTTGCCAAAGCACCCAGCATATTTTTGAGACTCTCCTCAGGGAGTGGGTGATGTTGACTTCAAAAGTACTCTTTCATGGGGATGGGGGAAAGAAATAAGATCACAGAAGCATTCCAACCTTCTCTGGATACCAAGAGATAATTTTTATAATTCCACATCAGCAGGATCACAACTGCAAATGATTCAGAACCCTTCCAAACCTAAGAAGTGAGACCTCATTGAATAGTGTTCCTCCACTTAAGGTCATAGATGACACTGAGTAATCCCCTGAACTGTTAGTCATTTTCAAATAATGTCCAAGCCAGAATTTCCATTGACCAACATGAGTACTCAGTTGCTCATTTTTCCATTATTAATTTATCTACTCCACATTATTTCTGATACTCTTGTATGCCAGCTATTTTAATACAGAACTATAGGGTTGGAAAAGACCCCAAAAGTTTGTCTTTATTTTTATTTCCTCACTTGTCTATGCTTTTCTTAATGTGGTATCCAAAACTAGACAGGGAACACTGTCTGTAGCTCTGTGTTAAAATCAGTTCCCCTTTACTAACAACTTAAATTTGTGACATGGTATGTAACATGTAACGTGTTATGTTATATAGTATAGTACAACTGTCATGTTATGTGAGTGCTTTCTCTAACCCAGAGTTATACACAAATGTAAGAATATCATTTATGGTTCTAATAAATGGTGATGTTAGAGATAAAATTTATTTCTTATTTCCTTTACAGGAGCCAGTCTAAATAAAAAATAATTTAAAAAAAAAAGAAAAAAAGAAAAAAATAGCAGAGGGTCCTTTGTCTTCTCAGTTAATAATTTTTATTTCTTAAGTACTTGAATAATTCATTCTTTATTTCACCAATTACAGACTACTTTCCCATGAGAGAGTGGCATATTACTAGCAAGATGTGTGAAAGTTTGCAATGTTTTAGCTTGTGTGTTGAAAATCAAACTAAGCCTTCTAAGTAACTAAGTTACTTCTGTAAGCATGTTTGGTCATACTGGGGATTACGTAGAAGTTTAGGTGTAAATCAGGATTATATGTGCATGCCATGACAGGTATGCCTCCTTAATAAATACATTTATCAATTTTGTCTAGTTACTTTTTCTTATACTGTGAAATATATCCTTTTAGGACCAGCAAGTCTCTGCCTATGCAGATAGATGGGGAACCTTGGATGCAAACTCCTTGCACGGTAAGGATAATTTTATCTCTGGGAAGCAAGTTGAATAAAAAAAAAATGAACTTTTTAAAATGAGTAGCAAAAATTACAACAGAAATATTATCTGATTTATTTAATTTCACTTCATTTTAAAAGACAGTGATACTTTTGCTTTAAAAGACAACCATTGTCATCAGCATTAACTCAATTTACTTCAGTAACATCATCACAGCACAGTTATTATATAGTTCAACATCCAATGAATTTTCAATTTATCATGCTGGTTTTCCCACGGATTAGGATGGAATAAAAAAGCATTTATTTCAAAATTTTGGAAAATATTCAAAAGGTACAGTTCCAGCATTGCTTTACCCCATGTGATCATTTATTTATGATGTTTCAGTTTGTAGTCTCTATTGCTGTCAAAAAGACAATGTTCTTTTTGATGCGAAAATGTATAAAGTAACTAATTATACTTTTAAAATTTAGAAATATTTTCCAATGTGATTTTGAGAGTTCATATCAGGGAAGTTTTATTTAAAGCTGAAGTCTTGACTGTGTTGATGGAATTCTACAATAGAATTAATATTTTAAAAATCCTTACAGTTTAAAGAGAAATGAAGGAAATTATTTAGTGTCTTGTTTCAATGCCCACACATATGAAGTGAGGGCAGATAAACAGCAATCCGTACAGGATATGATAGAATATGAGGATAGGATAGGGAAGGACTTGCTTAGACAAGGTTCTTTAAGTACCTGTTTACAAACACAAGAAAAGTGTATCTCTAAAAACTCCATTTTCAGGTCTCTCCGATAAACTATAGAGGCTATCTGAGCATTTGGAGAAGATGATGAAGGAACTTAAACTCTTTGTTGTTAAGTATAGTCCTAGTAACATGTTTTAATATACAATTTTACTATTTTTTTCCTAAAGAAGACCTGTGTTTTTAAGTAGATGAATTGCTGTAGCCTTGCAGCTTGTAAGTATGACAAAACAGTAGTGTGACAAGGAAGAAATTCCACTAGAGATGGGAGTAATTCTCCAAACCAGGGTACTGGATCACTTTCATGAGTTATATGTCTATAGTAAAATTAAAAGCTACACAAAAAAAATGAAAGGGAGCACCTTCAGTAAGGTGCTAAAGGACGTGTCAGCTGATAATGTATGGGTTAGGATAATAGAAAAGGACTGTGATAGTTCATGTTTACCAAATACACAGTAGTGTACAACTGAACAATGGGAAGAGTTCCGGAAATCTAATTCTCTATGGTAAGCACTCAGATGCTGTATTGAGAGGAGACCCATGTGAACACACACTGTGTGAAGGCAGAACAGTGGGAATTTTATGAGATTTCTTCCAGGAAACCTTTTGGAGTTAAGAGATATCATTATCTTTACCTCTTCTACAGCAATGGCTCAGTGCAGAGCAACAGTATTGAACCCAGCAGTTACTTGTTCAAGAAAAAGACATGTAATTTTTCAGTTGCCAGATTACAGAAGAGAACTTATGGAACGATGCTGGCAATAACATGCTTTTTTTTGTCTTGATTGCTTGCTCTGTGCAGAATCCCTGCTATCTGATTGATAATGCTAGCAGAAGCTGCCTGCACAACTGAGGAAAACCTGGAAAAAGAGACAGTTCTTACATTTCAATTACTGCCTTGAAGAAACAGTAAATTATTACTGATAATTACTGCTGTCCAGTTGAAATACCATTTTAAAGGGGATAGAAATGACATATACTTTTCTGCAGAACTCATCCTTTTTGCTATACCATATATATATAAGAGAATATACTTTGTGTTACATAAGAAAACCATGCTGTTGAATGGTTTTATTTTCTCCAAGAAGAAAATACATGACCTATTTGTCTGTATTACTGCATCTCTATAAATTCAGATATAGAATTATTATTTTATGTTATACTATTAACTTTTCAGGAAGTGTGGGGTTTTTTCCTCTGCTGAGGAGCTCAATGTATTTATTGCCATTGCTCCTCGCATCATTGTACATGTACCCCACTCTGTTTTCTACATCTTACAACAGAAACTATATGTATGGGGCAACCTCCCCCCCTCCTCAGTAATTCTAGCTACACTAGAGTTTTTCCTTGAAGCTCTCTACAGAGTAGCTAGGAATTCCTCCTGAGACAATGACAAAGGTGGATGTTAGTTTTTGCTCAACCAAAGCTAAGGTTTTATTTCTACATGTGTGCTTCACAGGCACCTTTGTTTGAAAGCCAAAGTGTATTTGATCACGTAAGTATTGTGATCATATTCACTGCTGTGTATCCAAAACCAGTCTGAAAAAAAAAAAACATAAAATCAAAATAAATTCTTATGTGTAGCCAGCTGTGTAGCCAGTTATTTGAACCTTCAAGAGCTCAAATTTCAGAAAAAAAATATGAGGATGCCAATATAAAAATCATGAGCTTTTGTCCTTTCTAGACACAAACCTGCAGTTTTCTCACAAAATTACCTGAAAGCAAATGATTAATAACCAGTTTTTAAATGGAAGAAAATGTGATGGTCAGATAAATCCATCCCTAGGAGAAATGTGAGAGTTTGCTTTTCCTTTTATTTCCCTTTATAGGAAACTTATTTCCCTAGCTTTTGCAAGGAACTGAGGTGTGTATATATAAAGATACTGGCACTCCTCCACCATGCACAGAGGCATTGGGGGACATTCCCATGGTACCTCTTGTTTCGTATTAGGATGCTGAGGGGAAGGCACTTACTAGTTTACTAGATATATTGTTTTAAGAACTGAAGCTATTGTTTTGCTTGGATATGCCATTTTACTAGCTCTAGGTGAGAAACCCCTGCACCTTGTTCTATTGCACAGATCATGTACATCAGACACAGCAGCAGAACCTCAGGTTTTTGATTCTTCAGTGTTCCAGACAGAAAGCTATTGTTAAAACAAAGACTGCTCTCTCTGCCCCTCCAAATGTCCTTTAGAAAGCAGAAATAACACATTTTGTTTCAGTATGGTCATCCCAAGAACTTGAGTGTTATCTAAATAGAGTAGTTTTAGGGAGTGACCTATAAATATTACAGAGACTGAGAAAGAAATCCATACAATCAGCAGGTATTGAATCAACCCTGTCCCAAGGGGCAAGTGGTCAAGCTCAGAAGTCCTCTTCTGTTTCTTCTTCAGATTCTGATACAAATGAGATCATTTGCAAACAATTTTTCAAGAAATCAAGTTCAACCTATCAAAATTCTCCTGCTGCTCCATTATGCATATTAAGGAAAACAAGTTCAACATGAAATACCAGTTAGGTATGGGATGTAGGCTGCACATTCAGGTTTGGAACTTTATTTCCTACTGAAGGAATAATCTTTGCTACTTCTCCTTTCTGACTGGAAAAGGGTTTTATACAAATAGTACACATTGCTGGCAGCTGTCCCTTCTCATGCATATAGAGACTGCATTCCCCCAAAATGACAGTGTGGGCTCTGAGAAAATAATGTGGAATGCAATAGATAATGCAGTGATTCCCCAGAAGCTGTGATCTGTGACTTTTCATTCCTGTGGTCAGTTTTAGTACTAAAGAAATTGTGGTGTGCTGCTTTTAACATCTTTTATGATCTTCTAACTGCTCATGCACCTAGCATCCCTAGACGAGAGCAGGAGTGCATTCCTGTAGCTTCTGAGCGTACTTAAAAGTGTGAGTGGCTTGGTCTAAAAATCTGTCATCCAGAATTACTCAGCATATTGAACACATGCAGACTGCAGTGTCTGACAAAGTCACTCTGCTCTGGTATAAGATGCAGAATCTGAGCGTCAAATTGTATTGTTTCCACTGTTTTTTATAGAGGAGTCTTTGGGAGAAGGAAAAGATGATAAAACATCTCGTCTGATTAGCTGAAGAGGAAATTCTATCAGAGCTCTCCCAGACAAATATAGCAACATGAAAGATATCTATGGTTTCACCTGATCTCCAAACGGGTCATTAATAGTAATGAAACTTCAAAGACTCTCAAGTTAATTCAATAAACTTTTAGCTTTAGCCATCAGGATTTTTTTTAGGAAAAGTAATCTTTCAATTTAGCTACATAAATTATTAGCATTGTTTTGAAAAAATCCATAAGAATATTCCATCTTAATTAGAAATAATTGCAATTTCAGTTCTTTCATCTATTCCTAACTTGCTTAGCATCATATCTGAAAGTGTCAAGCTGCTAGCAACATTAGATTAAAAGTAGAAGGCAGAAATGTCTATAGAAGATGCAAGAATATTGTCTAAATGGAGGAATAAAAATGAAAATTCAGTTATAGCCCACCTAATGGCTTGCCAGAAATATAGTTTTGTAGACATCTGAAACATAGTATTTTCACAATTATTTGCTGATAAGAAAGCTTCTAGTAACCAATTTCATAATGAAACACAGATATAATATTTCAAATTATTATAATTTGTATACACCTTAAAAATAAGTTTTGAATGAGTGCTTTCTGCCTAGCTTTTCCTTTAGTCCCTAGAGAGCAATACAATGACAAGAATGAGCACAGAGGTCCTACCTTTGTAGTTAATTCAAGAGAGAAACAAGGACTGAAAAAAAAAAAAAAAAAAAAAAAACAAAAACTTTACGAATAATCACTACACGCTACAGCTGGGTGAGAAAACTGAGAGTCACAGATTTGCTTTTATGCAAATCCACTGGCTCCAACACCCCACATATCCCATGAAGAAGCTGCAGCTGTATTCTAATATCTGTAAAGTATCTTCTTTCCATGTCACTGAATAAAGTATTTTCTTACCAGTTGTTTGTAGTGTGAGAATTTAAACTTCTGTGTCTGCTGCGTTAGACCAAAGAGGAAGCAGGTCCTAGGTACAGTGACTGATTTTAGTAGAATATTAGACAATTATTACTTATGTATTAATGAAAAAATTAAAGTCAATCACTAGAAAAAGTTTTTGGTGTTGTACTAAAATGCTGCATTTTTTCCTTTTTGAGCAACAACTTGCATACATTTCTCTTTCAAGTCCAGGGTGATTTATTGACTTTCTAACACTTCATTTTGCAGCTGGGCATTACTTTTTGTGCTCACAGGTACACTGCACATTAATTAGTTTCATTTACCTATGCATAATTTTTCTCAATTTCACAACGGTATTTTTTGTAATTGACAAAGCAATTTACTGCATGTGTGCTTTCTGCACCCCAGACAAATACTCTAACATGTAATGCACCTCTCTTTCCAGTTCAGATTGTTAAGAAAAGAATTAGTTGTGACTAATTGCCAATTAATTTGCAGTGGTTTTAGGGAGGAGAGGGGAAAAACAATTGCACCTACTAATTAAAATTTAAAATATTCCAAAGTGTCATCTTTAGGTGTCTGTGGAATACATAATTTCCATTTTAGTTCAGCACTGGTTCTGTAACAATCCTGAGCTTGACAGCTCTATTAATTTAAAACCTCAGTGATACCTATTAGTACAAAACATGAAAAAAAAGCCATTAATCATTTATTTTAATTTTGCAGCTCTGTCATTTTCTCAGTATGTTTAAAAATTATGATGACACCATAATGTTTTCCAATCTACCTGTGTGAAGGGGAAACGGATCACACTACTTAGGAGAGAGACTAGAGTATATTATTAGAGCTTAATTAATGCCAAACTGATTAGATTTGATTGCACTTTGCACAATAATATTGTTAAGAAATTTACTTTAAAGGTGTGTTGCATAATGCTATATTTAAAACAACTGGTCTAGATCTGAAGAGATTTTAACCAAATTGCCGTATAATGCAAGTCACAGGTTAATTTTGTTTTTCACTGCCTACATTCTATAGGTATTATTCTTATCATGATAACTAGTACAGCTCTTGATCACTTACGGGAAGAGAAAATAATTTCGTACTCCTGTGATACAGAGGTGTTGCATCACTCCATTTCCTGTAAGGGGAGCAGTGTATGCACATCTAGACTCTGTGGAAAATTGTTGTATCCTCAAAACTACCAACAACCAAACCCTGCTGATAGCATGGGAAAAAAAGTGACCATAAACTAACAGATTAAACTTTGGTTTTTCCAACAATTTGTATGAGTAATTTGGAAGGGTATAATCAGTTCCTCAAAATATGTTAGGTTATGGTCTGGGCTTTCTGGATTTTTGTCTAAGCAATCTCTCTCTTGTGCACATGCATGTGTATGCACGTATGTGTGTGTAAATCACAGATTCACCTAGGAAAAATGAAAAAGAAAAAATTGATAGGTTTTACTTAATTTTTTTATAATTGACCTTCTACTAAGAAAGACATGAGGTTGCTTACTGAATGGGAGAGAAACTGACTGGCAGAAGTTAGTCTTTAGACACTGTATGTGCACATGCAGAATTCATATACATCTTTAAGTAGTGATTTTTTTATTATTAACTAAACTAAATCTGGGTTGCTTGTAATTAAAGAAATTTATCTACATTTTGGTTTTGTCCATTTCAGTCTCCCATACAGCATTTTCAGAGTTCAATCCTACTTTGACCTACAACACTGTTTCTCTTTGAGACCCTTAGTGCTGCTTCCCATCTCAAAGTGTGTACTGTCACTTGTCATCCAGACCCACAGCATCGACTTTGGCAGTGCTGCCAGTATGGAAACAGAAGCAGAATTGAGAGTCCAGGACAGAAATGTAGTGTCTGAAAGTCTTGAGAAAGAGAAAACTAGCCTGTTTCAGGCAAGGTAGTGCAATGGTTCAGCATGTATTACAAACATACTGATCTTTTTTAATCATCCAAAGATAAGATTTTGTAATCTTCCCCTTTTTTTTTTTTTTTTTTTTAAGTAGGAAAACAAGGAATCAATGGTTATCATTGTTAACCAATCCAATGTTGATATACACTACAATGCATAAGTAAAAAAAATATACCTTAAGTTTACAGTTCTAGTTTTTTTTCCAGAATGTAAAATATATTTTACACTACTGGAATTGTGCCAATTTATAACAGTTGAAAATATGTCTTGGAAAAAAAGCATATAGAACACCATCCCTGTGTACATGAGTGGTTAATCACATTCAGGCATCTTAGCTGATCTCAGCTGATAGGATACAACATACTGAAGAGGTCATGGTCTCTGAAACAGATGGCTCAAGCCAAAAAAGAACATTACAAATTATAAACATTTTCTCAATATGTAATCGCATTCAGCCTCAGCAGCACTGAGCAGCCCCAGTCCAACTTGCAATCTGTATAGGGTCTCAGGATTACCTCACCTCTTCACACTAAAGCCATCTTGTGAGCTTTGCTCTATTATTCACTTCAAGATGGAATTATTATGATTTACCTCTAAAAGGAAACTCTGAGGCCATTACTACTGCCACATCATGGCCAAATCTTCCAATAACCTGAACCTTGAAAAATCCATTCACAGCAGCTACAGATTACTTCATGTATTGATCCTTAGGATAGAGTGGTATCATCACTGTTCATGAGCCCCAAAATATGTCTTATGAAGCATGTGAAAGTTAAAAAAATCCTTGAGGCAATTTTCCAGGACCAGATCATCAGCTGGAATAAATTGACATCAATGGAATAACACAGATATCCCCAACTACAGATTCCAAAGTGGTGCCTGAAGCAGAATTTCTTGTGAGAAAATATGTTGATGCCAGTCTTTGAAAGAGAGTGTTATTATCTATGTGAATTTAAAATAGGTTCCCCAAAAAACCTCGTATGCTAAATTTGATACTAATAAACAATGTTGACAAAAAGAGGTCACATATGAAATTTGAGACTAATGAACTAAGGTGGCATGGAAATGAGCATTTGGAGAGTAAAGTAAAGGCTCTAATAGAGTTGAAGCAACCCACTCATTCTGTTGAGATTTTTATGTTTCTGTGTCCTTATATTGGAAAGTAAATTTCCACCCCAAGAAATGTCCTGATCTATATTTTAATGAGCCTTTGCACGTGACATACATTTTTTGTTTCATTACTATTAGTGAATGACAAGTGAAGGATATTCATTTTAACTTGAAAATGTCAGGTATGCACTTCAAGAGATATATTTTTCCAGTTTTTAATGAGGTGGTGTTTCTTTTTGAAAGAAATACCTATCTCTGATGTGGGTACTATGCAGGTGACAACTGATATTTAATAAGTGATGGTTCTTGTATTAGTCGTAGTTCGCTAAAGAAAATGTCTTGGATTCTTTTGAAAAACTCTTAGCATCACTAGCCCAAAGGCAAGATGTGACCTTTTTATTACATAATGAGAATCATTTATTATCTTACAATGTATCTTAAAGTCACAGACAAAATGCCACTTTGATAATTGCTTTCAATTAGCTTTGAGCATAGCATACATTCATAAAATGTCTTCTCTAATTTAGACTTGAATTAGAGAAAATTGCAGACATAATCTACTATATGGTTGTCTCATTTAAGGTGATTCGTAGTTTTATATCAAAAAATCAAAACGGGTGGCTTCAGAACAGTCTTACAAAGTGTTTTAAATAGTCTTTTCAATACTTGAGTCTATTCTATTAACAATTAATTAACAAATTAGAATGCTAGTTCATCTTTTTTGACCTTTTTTGTGTATTAACTACTGACTTTCATTCATAATGGTTATTTTTAAATTAAGCAGTGTCCTGTGTTAAAAGAGAAGTACAGTTTGATTAGATGTATAAATAAAGCATACAAAGACATAGCTTATATCTTAATAATAAGCAACAACTTGGTCTGTCAGCATGTATGCCCTTTCTAACTTTTAAATTCTTACGCATTTTGTAGGTATGTAAAATATTCAACAGCAAAAAATAAACCCCACACTCAAAAAGTAAGATTACATATTGGCATGTATTTTATTGCATATGACTTGTAATATTGATTGTGTGTATAATTTAAAGTATTTCTGGAAACAATGATCAAACATAAATTGTTTCACTGCATATGTAAAATCATTCATAAAAAATACAGGTATTTTCTGCTCATCTTTGATTCAACAAAGAAGGTTTGGAAGTTGCATATAAAGGTAATTCAGGCATCTCAGGTACTTGGAATTGAACTAGCTCAAGAGATAACTTTTGGTTTTTTCTTCCCACAGATAAAAATTACTCACAAGAACCAAGCCCCCATGTTGATGGGACCTCCTCCAAAAACTGGTCTTTTCTCTTCTATCATCAAAAGAACAAGGAACCACAGCAAGGAATAAGCCTATGTAGTTTAGTTTTTAGAAAACCAATTAGCGTTGTTGGGCTTTGGAATATTTATGCTGGAAATCTTTCAAGAATTTTAGAATATCTTCTACTTGCAAAATCATGGATTTTGGTTTAACAGTTTCTGTAACAGAGCTAATGTAAAACTATGCTACTAGGAAAAAAAATTGTCACAGTTTTGTAGGCATTTTGCATGATGAAAGCAGATGTTTACATAAAGTGATATAGCATATTTTTTGTTGCATGCGTTACCATTTACTATGGGCTGATTCTGCCGTGGAATATGGGAATACAATGCCATGGAAAATTTGATTTTTCTCTCTTTTCCATTTCAATTTTTCTACTGCAATGATCATAAGCCATAGGTTCAATAGTATCGCTTGGATAAAACATCTTCACATCCATAGCCAATTAGACCTGTTTCGGAATAAAGTTTATTACAGGTCTCATTAACCTGTACTTTTAGATTATCATTTCTTTCTACCCTGGGTATTTTTATTCAGCTAAGCATTAAAATCTTATATCTTATTCTGATAACTGAAATGTGAGTAACTGTACCTGCTGAAAACATCTAACAATGTGTGCAGTATTCAAATGATCATGCTTACTCTTGTGTAAGTTTTTGTAAGATTGGAAGTCAATGAAACTTTGAGCAAAAACTATAAGGCTAAGGAGATCGCACTAAGAGTGAAGATAATAGTACTTGTAAAATTAGCCATCAGTGTTGTTTGTTGAAACATTAACAATTATTTTAATGACCAGTACATCTCTGTAACATGGCAAACTTTAATACATTCTGCATATTGACCAATAGCATAGTGCGTATGTACACAAATAACCAAAGCTCATGCCTAATAAAGTGTATTTCCCACCAAAGATTTAGTGAAGCTTCAGAGAAATGGGTCAATGCATAATTAATCAAGCTCACTGGAGTACACTCACTTCTGAAAATTTACAGTTCTTTTGATTACATTGACAATGTCCAGACAAATGTTGGGGTAGGAAAAAACATTAAATTAATTGCAAGTAAATGCTCACTTTTCATTTATTTCATAAATAGATAGACATAGACACATACTCTAAATATTGAGAAATAGGCATGTTCTCTAAATATTAGAAAATTAAACTTGTATTTAATTTTTTTGTCTTTATGCCATCCATAATTTACTCATCCCCTAAAGTAATCTCTTAAGGAAAAGATAAACTCTTATCTACTCCCCTTTTGTAGTCTGCTGTCTGGAATCAAAACATTTCTTGTCATAAATTTTGGGAAGGCAGTTAATCAGGTTTTCATTTTCCTAGCCCTCTGAGAAACTTCCTAACAGCTTAGAAATCATAATACAGATATTAATCTGAGGTTTGCATGGCACTGTCTAATGTTGAAGGGAAGTCCAAGAATGGCAACTTTTTTCACTCTTGCATATAAACAGTCTAAATCAAAACTTTTTGTGCAGTCTTAACATTGCTCTTTCTTCAGAGTGAGCTGCTTCTCAGCTCTGCATGTCTTAAGTTCTCAGAGATTTCATCAAAAAACAAATAAGGAAAAAAAATTGCTTGAAATGCATGGTTTCCCATTTTTATCTAGACTTTAAAATGTTAATGATTTATTAAATCTATTTTTCTATTGATTCATTCATCCATTTAAAAAATAGTACTTCATCATTCTGTAGTGCACGGTACTGTGCATGTATTTAAATGAAGTTACTATCATTTGTTAGTATATGAATTTAACAGAGTCCTAATTTATATAATAGACACTGAAATAAAAGTCAGTATATAGTTGGTCAGGATTATGTCTTTGAAATATACTGTGTTCTGTAAACATTAGGAGGTAAATACCAATTAATGGTTATGTTCAGCATTAGGTAGAAAAAGATGAAGGCAATTATTTGCTAAAATTAAGATCTTGTAATTCCCCATTCTTTGGTCCAGCAGTGTTGACAATTACAGTTACTGTAGGAATAAACTAATATTTTTCCTGTGCATTGTAAACACGCGGAGAAACATTTGATGCACTTCTTAACTGCAAACATACATAAGTATTTAGAGCAAAAGACACCTGCAAAAAGAAGGAAATTGCTGACATAATATTACATAAAGTGTACATTGGTTTTATGAAATGATGGTTACCAGTGATAAATATTTTCTCATAACTTGACATAGGATTTTCTACCAATGCTCGCAACTTTTTGTGGCAAAAATGTGTTTAACAATAATATATAATGTAGTCTCTATGATTATCTCATGAACATTGTAACTCTGAAAGCAAATAAAATTATACATAAGCTATTATTTAATAATGTATGCAGTTTTAAATCTGCCAGTCTGTGATAGCAAATTGTTCACAACACACTTTTTCAGATAAAGAGGGATAGATGGACATACAAAAGGTAAATCAGATCTGTTGGTCAGTATGTATCAAATTCTCATTGTAGCAAAATATAATGGAGCAGCCTTTTTACTATATTGGCACTTATCATTGCAGTGACAATCTGTCTTTCTATTAATCTTGTTTGGTTGGTTGGTTTTTTTTAGTGTGGCCTCTAGTAATTTAGGCTGAAAATATTAACGATGAAGAGAAAATCTTAGAGTACATAAAATAATATGAAAGGAAAATGCTTGGTTTAATGAAAGAGAACTTCAGAGAGGCTTAATTTTTTTTTCACTTCACTACGCACAGAATTATCATGAAATTATACATTAGCTTATAAAGTAAAACAAAGAATACATGCATGTAGCTTCATACTGCTGAAATTGATGCACTGTTCTTACACTGAAAAGTAGTAACTGTAATCCTGCTGTTTACAATGAAGCATTCTTTAAGGCCTCGTTAGTGACATTTGCAATATAAATGGAAATTACAGAAATGTAGGAATTACATCTGACACTGGATTTGCAAATTTTTCATCTCCCTACTAGACCACTGCAGCTGGGCTACGTGCTGAGGAAAGAACATGACGTCTCAGGAAGAAATCTTCACTTCTGAAATTTGTTAGGATTGTTCTCACTTTGCATGAGTTCCTGTTAGAAGGAGATGGAAACAGAATTTCTCTCAGGGACAAATACAGAATACTGTTTCCAGTACTTACAGGACATTTGTATGTGTATCATGATTATTTAAAGCTGGGGGTTAGGCTAATTGTTCTGTGTACATGCATGCTAGATCAAATAATGTGCTGATATGCTTAGGACTTTCATGAGCTAGAAAGCACTTAGTATTAATTTTTCAAGCAGAAGTAGGTGCTTTATAACATTTCCTCACTCTTATCAACTCTGTAGTATTGTATTTAAACCACAAAAAATATTAGCTAATATCCAAACTTATTTAAGGCAAATAAATCACAGACTTCAACGTCTTTCAGAATATCAGTTTAAGAAGTAATATAGTCCAAAATGTGTGAATTTGATATAATTATTATAAGGGAGAATTTTTTTTTTTTTTAATCTCTAGGTTCATATTTGTTTGCTGAGACTATAGCTATTCAGTAATTATTAGCAATTAGGGTATTAGCACTATTCTGTAACTTACTGCCTTAAACACCAACTGTCTTCTTGGACTTCTAAATTATGAAGTGGATCATAACAATACTAAGAGTTTCTGTGAAACAGTCACTTCAGAGAAATGCTGTCCCTCTTCTCTCTGGAAGAATGACTAGAGAGAATGGCTACAAACCTGAAAATTAAAAATAAATAAAATAAGTAATAAAATAAAATCAGGAATAATTCTATCTAGACAAGGAAGCAGGATATCAGAGAACTAGTAAAGAATGATAGAACAGGTGCTTGAAGTGATGTATGAAGGGGGTGAAATGATGGTGTGGGACTTGGCCAGATGAAGGCACTCAGACCTAATGAGCAGGGAGGAGCCAAGGAAGTGAATTAATTAGATTCATCTAGAGACCCCTTCTGTTCAGGGCTGAAGGACTTTGGTTGTGTTTCTTTTCTTCATGGGGAGAAAGATTGTCTGAGAGGAGTTAGATCCAAGAAGAGAAACAACTGAGCCCTTCATATGAAGGGAGAAACACTTATAAACAATTATGAATTGAAAGATGGTCAAAGGAAGGTAAAGGACTTGAAAAGGCTTTGTTTATTTCTGAGTACTTTCATACCCTGAAAAAAAAAAAAAAAAGAAATTTGCCCTTGCTGTTAAATAGCAGTTTGCCAAACTTCTAAGCAGTTATCACAAAAATAAATAAATACATTTAGAAAGCTGAGGTGTGTCTGAGAAGCACTGCTCAATGTTTTATGCAAGAGCGGTGAAGAGTGCGTCAGCCTCTTGTCAGATAATTGCTGCTTGTCTCTAGCTCCATCAGGTCTGAAAGCATTTTGTTTTCTTTCCTCTGTTCATAAGGAAGGAAACTTTTGTGGTCCTGCTGAAGTGAGTAAAATCCTTACTGTAGCCCTGGCTGGAAAATAAGCTGAATCTGTTAATGAGATATGAAGTAATAGGTTAAAATCTGTGGCATGTGAGGCTCCAAGGGTGTGCTGTGTAGCAATGACTGATGGTACAAACTCTTCAGGTCATTCAAGATTTGCTGGTGGATGCCCAACCTGGGTTGTGCCATGGGGAGCCTCCTGGCTCTTAGATGCCATTTATGTTTAGACCATAGATTATCAGTTGATTTTGAAATAAGGAGGTTTGACCTTTCCTGTTACAATTGGTTTGTCTCTGGAATGGATACAGATGGAACTTTCCCATTTTCTGGTTCTCTTAATTCTACAAATTCAGCTGAGACAGAGAAAATTTTCTAGAACTGTGGACTTTCATTATGTGAAACTGCCCGGCAGCTTGAAACTATAAATAGGCAATGCATTCTACATTCTAGGCATCTAGAATATGGGCATGGTGATATTTTAGAGCCTGCTTTTTTTTCCCCCTTTCTGAATCATGACTCAAAGAGACTACCTGTGAAGCACCTTCACGCTCTCTTTCAATATGACTCATACAAAGAGTAAGTGATAATCATCAGGCTTTGTTATTTATAGAAAGGTGGTAACTGTGTTGATGGCAAAGCAGCAGTTTCATAGTGTGGTGCCTATTTCAAATAAATGTAGAAAATTATTTGCTAGGTCTGAGAGAGAAGCAAAGATTTTGAATTTTTAGGTCACTGTGAGTCTGAGGTCGATGATGACTGATTCCTTGGGTTTGTTAATTTTTTTTTTTTTTTTTTTTTTTTTTAGTAAATATGAGTGAGTTCCTAATCTCTGTTTCCATGCCAGAATTATAAGGGCTAGAACTTTGATTCAGGCATTTTTATATGATTATGGTACACACATAAGTAAGCAAGAAAGCAATTCCATTTGATCCGAAATTTACTTCCATATGTTTAAATTCAGTTTTATTGCTGAAGGAAAAAACAATAATTTCTTAATTTTAGACAGCTTGGGAGGATTTGGGAAGGGGTGTGTTGGATTTTTCTCCTGAGTAGTATGACCTTGTTGCTATAATATATTAAGTAGATCAAGGAATTTGCACCTCATTTACACCAATCACTGTTTTCTGTGGCTATATTCTGAACATTGATTTTTTTATTATTATTATTTTTACTAGCTTAATCTATGTCTTAATGGTTCAATATAATTACTTTATAAGAAGTTGTTTTGAAAGATTTGGTCCAGCTGTGTATTGTACAAGCTCAAGCCTTGCATTAAGATGCAAGTTGAGGCATTCGTACTTTCTCCATAGGGCTAATCAATAAATCTTTAGCCTCTGTTCTGTCAAAACATACAAAATTGTGGGGAGGAATCTACCTTCCCTGATCAATCTCTCATTTTTTGCTTTTTTTCCACTAGATTTCCCATTTCAGAGTAAAATCAGATTTACATTTTTAAATGTCAAAATATTTTCTGCTTGAGTGTCAAAAGGAATGTAAGGTTTTAATTTGTTTCATTCATTAATTCTGTTTCATTAATGTAGCGATTAGATACTATTGTAGTATAACAGACTTCACTTTAAAAAGGAAAAAGTGAATGAAATTATTCTTTTATTTCAGTATGAACATAATTCTTATTTCCTTTAGGAAGTATTTCTTAAAATTATTAGTATTTGTTCAAGATTCTGAAATGAAACTTCCAATCTTTGCACTGCTGTAGTTGTCACCAGACTAAAAGCCTGTACATCAAAAATCTAGTCTTATATAACAACTCTGTATTTTTATTGTTCCAATAGCAGCACAGGTCCTAAGAGTGATCTTCAAGGAGTTGATTTTTGATTCATAGTTTCTCCTGTTTCAGACTAATTTCTCAGTACAGGTCTATCTTGTCAGTGAAGAAATACAAAGATAACAGAATAATGTTAAAAATAAAATTAAAAAAAAATCACATAACCTAAAAGTTTACCAAATATCTTGATAATTCTCTCAAAACACAGCAGTGGAGTCTGTTTTTCACTAAAATAACAATGAGCAGAAAGTTAAAGAAGGGAAATCCATTAGTAAGCTATCCTAGTTATTCCAAAATAAATTAATAACAGAAGAATATTTAGGTATTGTAAAAGAAATTATTGACCAAGAAGATACAATGCCTCTAAATGTTTCTTCTAAGGTACTGAATACACTGTAACTTAATGTGATTGAGTGATTATTGTAAATGATAAGGCCTCTGTTCATCCATGTAATACACAAAATCCTGGGGTCCTTAATGTGTCTCTCAGTCCATTGTGTAAATTATCAGCTAATACTGTGTGATAGCTAATCTGTGAACACTTCTCACCTGATAATTACCCCAAAAATGTATGCTCTTTTGGTCTCTGTACCTTTATTACTAAGTAATGTCAGAATGCCTAATCCAGTTGATACCATGTTAAAATTCTTTCTGTGACAGCCATCAGTATTATTTTTATGGTTTTAGGACAAGAGGTGAGTGGACTCACGTGAGGTAAATGGGGCTTTAAGAAAATGTTGTGTTCCTTCAGTGCAAGATAAGGCTCTCTTCTTCTGATGGGAATCCTGTCACTTTATCAGATATGACGGCTTTCTCTGCCAAAGAGTTGAGATACTAGTCTGTGTGAAATGATTTATAGTTTTTTCCTTGGCTTGCCTGCTGAATCTTGGACAAAAAATAAATTTTATGGCAGATGCTAATTGTTCCCTGTTGGTCTGTGTGTAGAAATACGTACTGCCATGGGAGCTAGTCAAAGCATTCAAATATACCAGAAGAGTTGCATTGACAACTGAGAGCAGATCAGAATTCCTGGGGTCAGACTCACAAAGGAAGAAGTTGAAACAATCTGTTAGAAATTCAGAAGAAGGTTAAACATCCTTTACTCATGTCTACAGTGATGTCTGTCTAAAAACGTAAGAGTACAAGTAGGTAATAAATATGTCTGTAATTTACCACTGATAATACTAATTCGTCTGTGCTGTATTTGTGGTATTTTCTTACCTCAGATATTGCACAAATGGTAATTTTTAACTGTGTGCTTTCTCCACAAAACACAGTGCAATAGCATAACATACAAAAACAGATTTTAACAAGTACAATAAACTAATGTTGTAAGGAACTCAAGATACCTTCTGGTCCAACACCATAGGACAGCAAAGGGATTTACAGAAAAATCACATAATTCCATTTCCATCTCTTTTCAGTAAAAGTTTGCAGAAGAGGGGAATTCTGGCCAAATTGCAACCTCACTTGTTCTTTTATTCTAACTTGTTTATAAATTAATTTGGAGAGTTGCTGTGGTATGAACCTTACCAGAATATGCAACCACAGCTGTGTAAGGGAGGACTGAAAATATTTTGCCAGATCTGATTCCTCTCACACAGAGAACATCATTTGTACATTTTCCTTGATTAGAAGCATCCTACTTGCAAGGTATAGAAGCAGAGGTAGTTGCTGTTTAGTTACTTGGTTCCTTTAAGTTGTTAAAAGTACTTTTTAGAACAGCTCTGCAATGGCTACTGTGAATATTGTGTGTTGGGTTTTTTTTTTTTGTCAAGAATAATCAACACTGAAGAGTGACTTGTATAGGAAATGGAAGCATACAATATAGATAATGTGTCATGCTACTTCTGCTACACCAATATGAATCCCCTTGAGAGCATTAAAGTCCTAATATAGAATGTGATACTAAGTCATAACTTTGGAGATTATGATTGAAATATAGCCTTGTCTGAGACAATGTTAAACTGAAATAAGAATGTGAAAGTGAAATACCAGCTCCACTGAAATAATTGGTTTGCCATTGTAGTCGCAGAGGCAGGGTTTTAGCCTTGCTATATCATGGTAGGGCTCAGAACATCTTTCCTGCCTCAAGGAAAATGTCTGCAAAGAAGTCCAAGGAAGAGACTGAGAGTTTCTGTGCATTCACATATCTGTAAAAAAAAAAATACTGAATGCTTGCACCAGCAAAATTTCCCCACACTACTGTCCTGGAAATCAAGTCACCAGGTCTCTTCCTTTCAGCTACATACTCCTGTCTCCCTTACTGTTCTCCTGTATCCTTAGCAATCTTTAATTTCTGTTTCTAAAAGCCTTAGCTGCAACATGTTGTATTGAATATGTTTTCATTTACATGGTTCTATTGGTTGATGTTTATGCACTATGCTGAGAAATGCAAATTAGAAATTTCTCAGATTAAGGAAGAAATCAAAGACTTCAACTTTCCAGCAAGCACTGTAACAGACGTAACTCAAAAATTAATCCCACTTAATTAAGGCCTTGCCCTTAAACTCCACCCTATAAATATCAAAGGCATCAGAAAGTTGAAGCTTCAACTAGGTGTTCATACATAGTGTTTTATTTTGCGTTTGCCAATTCACATGTAGATGTCATGGATCCTCTATGTAAATGTCTACTACACCTAGGGCTTTGAATCATCCTTCTGGGGTAAAGTGGCACCAAACTTGAGTACAAATAAATACTTGTTTTGAACATGGCTTTTAGGACTCCCATGTTCAACAGAATATTGACCTGGTATCAAATTCTGTACTGTTGCCTTAAGAGGCCCTGACACAGCGCTGCAAAACCCTGTCTTTGTACAGCATAATGCAACACACTCCTAATTATTTCTGCCTAGAGTAGCTGCTGCTGTTGGATTTTTGTCTGTTATACATAAAACAGCAGTGACGCAGTAGTGAATCAGACCTTTGCCAGAGCTTAAATATCCAGTGCTAGGTGCTATATAAAAACATTGACAACATTTTTTTTAAAAGCAGGCATGTGTGCAAACCTTGATTAGCATGTCATATGTCAGAGGTATGCAAACTGTTTACAACGTGTACATATTCAATCTCTTCCATTTACATACAGCTTTTTGTTTGCAGTATCATTTGCTGTCTGTGTACTCTGATTGCTGTTGTATTATTTCTGGCACCCAATGTGCATCTTCAAGCTTGTGCTGTCCTGAGGTATAAAGCCAATGTCATAGCTCATTCATTTCAGTGTTATTAGATGATTAATCAACAGGTAGTGTAAAGCAACATAGTAAAACATAGTCCATGGGTCCTGATGGCATGCATTCAAGGGTGCTGAGGGAGCTGGCACAGGTCCTTGCCAGACCACTCTCCATTATCTATAGTAAGTCATGGCACACAGGAGAGGTGCCTGGGGACTGGAGGAGGGCAAACATCACCCCAATCTTCAAAAGGGGCAAGAAGGAGGACCCTGGTAACTATAGACCAGTCAGCCTCACCTCCATCCCTGGAAAGATAATGGAGCAGCTTATCCTTGACACTATCCTTAGGCATGTCAAGGACAAGAGGGTCATCAGGAGCAATCAACACAGTTTTATCAAGGGGAGGTCATGTTTGACCAACCTGATAACCTTTCATGAGGACATAACCAGGTGGATAGGTGGTGGTAGAGCAGTGGATGTGGTTTTTCTTGATTTCTCTAAGGCATTTGACACTGTCTCCCACAGCATCCTTATTGCTAAACTGAGACAGTGTGGTCTGCTTGATCAGGTAGTGAGGTGGATTGGGAATTGGTTGAAAGAAAGAAGCCAGAGAAATGTGGTCAATGGGATGGAGTCCAGCTGGAGGCCTGTAACCAGTGGGGTTCCACAGGGGTCGGGGCTAGAACCGGTTCTGTTTAACCTGTTCATCAATGACCTGGATGAGGGCACAGAGAGCACTGTCAGCAAGTTTCCTGATGATACCAAGCTGGGTGGAGTGTCCGACACCCCAGCAGGCTGTGCTGCCATTCAGCGAGACCTGGACAGGCTGGAGGGTTGGTCAGGAAGAAATTTGATGAAATTCAATAAGGGCAAGTGCAGAATCCTGCACCTGGGAAAGAACAACCCCAGGTATCAGTATAGGCTGGGGACTGAGCTGTTGGAAGTCAGTGAAGGGGAAAAGGACCTGGGGATCCTGGTTGATGGGAGGCTGACCATGAGCCAGCAGTGTGCTCTTGTGGCCAAGAGGGCCAATGCCATCCTGGGGTGTATTAGAAGGGGTGTAGCTAGTAGGTTGAGAGAGGTTCTCCTGCCCCTCTGCTCTGCCCTAGTGAGGCCACACCTGGAATACTGTGTCCAGTTCTGGGCCCCCCAGTTTAAGAAGGACATGGAACTGCTGGAGAGGGTCCAGTGCAGGGCTACAAAGATGATTGAGGGAGTGGAACATCTCTCTTATGAGGATAGACTGAGGGAGCTGGGGCTTTTTAGCTTAGAGAAAAGACGACTAAGGGGTGATTTAATCAATGTTTTAAATATATGAAGGGTGAGTTCTGGGAAGATGGAGCCAGGCTCTTCTCGTTGACGCCCAATGATAGGACAAGGGGTAATGGGTTGAAGCTGAGGCACAGGAAGTTTCATGTAAACAGAAGGAAAAATTTTTTCATAGTGAGGGTGATGGAACACTGGAACAGGCTGCCCGGGGGGGTTGTGGAGTCTCCCTCTCTGGAGATATTCAAGACCCGCCTGGACCCTTTCCTGTGTGACCTTGTCTAGGTGATCCTGCTCTAGCAGGGGGTTTGGACTAGATGATCTCCCAAGGTCCCTTCCAGCCCTTGACATTCTATGATTCTATGAAAACATATTTGGTGCCATTTTTTTTCTTCAGAACTGTAATCTGAGAAAGAATAGTGGTTACTTTCCATGAGACAAAAAAACAACCAAACAAAAAAACCCAAACCCTGAAATATTCTACTCTTACCCTTGGAAAAATATCGCTGCAGTATTATGAATTTTTTTTTCCTTTTTTTTTATGTTAGTGCTCTAATCAAGTGGTATGGAGGACTGAGAATACTTGATTAAAATAACCATTTTAATTATCACTGAACATACTGTATGCAGAGAAGCTACAAGGTTCTTGGCCATATTTCTTTGCCTGCCATTGTTGCTCAGTTTCATTTAGCTATTCCCATGCATATCATTAGACTGGACTCTACTTCATGTTTCTCTGACTTTTAGATCATCACAGCTGTATCTTTACCTTCAGTCACAAAATAAAAAAAATGATTGCATTATACTCAATCTTTTTGTCTCTTTTTCCATCACTTTGTTTTCCTTCTGCTAGTTTGCTTCCTTTGCTTTGTTCATACACTTCTAATTAAAGTCCTTGTTATTTTGATCTCAGTCACAGGTGACTTAAATTTTCTTCCTTATTCAGATCCATTTGGAGTTCACCTGTTAGTTTCCAGTCTTAACTTCTCTCAGGAACCATTCTCAGACTTCTCCCCCAATGTTCTTCTCTCCACACTCTCCCCTCTTCCCTTCTGGTTATATTAGGTACAGGCTATTTGTCTTCACTTACGAGGCCTTTAGTGGCTTAGGCCTACCTTAACAAAAGGTATCTTTATATCTATACCTAAAATTATTCTATGTTCTCGTTCTGTATAATCTGTTTCATACAAAGGCAACTGCCTATCCATATGATCTATATCTAATCAAGCCATGGCAACTTTCTGTAATGAGTAGTTTTAGATTTTAAAGCAAAGATTTTGGGGGTTTTAGCACATAGTGCTCACAAATTCAGTTAAGATTCCCCTGGAAATATCTACAAAGCCACTCTGTTACCTTCCTTCAAATCATTCTTTCAACTATATACAAAGAAACCATATTTCACTAATCACCACTGAAATAACAACCTGTTTTCTTGCATGTTCCTGCATATATGTACTTAAACTTTTAAATTGCAAGCTTTCTTTTAGAAGTCAGGAGATGGGAATTCCATGTTCTGTGGTATTAGAATATCTAGCACAATCAGCGTTCTGGACCACAGCTACATCATTTAAATGTTACAATAACAGAAATACATTCATGTAATTTTATGTTGGCAGATGCATTTATAGCCTGCTGATGTTTACATCGCATGGCCCATCTGTGTGTGATCTACAGGGAACATGAACCCAGCTAGAATATTTACTTTGTCACAGTTTCAGTTTCCTGTTCTGAAACTATTTCATTCATTCCCTCTTCTGTTGTCCAAGACAACTGTGACATACAGTCAGATTTCACTTAATGCTCCTCCTCAGTCCTCCCTCCAAAAAAAAAAAAAAAAAGGAGGGAGAAGGCAAAAAAACTGCTATCTCAAACACAGAAAGCTTGGAGGCTTTCTATAGAGCTGCAAGATCAAATCATTCCTTTCTCTCCCATATCACAGGAAAGCTGGCCTTGCAAATTTTTTTGTCATTTTTTTACCACTGGCCCAATCCAGAACCAGAAAGAAAGAGGCAAAAAATCTTACCATCTTGATTTTGACTTGTGTGTTCAGATAAATATACAAGGATCATTACCCTAATTGTGATATGGGTATGTAAGATTGGAGCTTGAAGGCCAAATACGACTACCTGAAGTCCTAAAGAAAGACGCCTTGCTTAGGAGTTCCTCCCTCTAGCATGCAGGGTGGCACAGTAGTGGTGATTTCTGGAACAAAGCATCATACTTCTCTTTTTTTTTTTATATGCTTTATCCACTGTTTTACCTTCTGTGACTTTAGTGGAAGAAGTCTGAAAGAATAAAGTAGTATATATATTAAAGATAAAGAGAAATAACAAAATTTAGAGTTTGTCATAACTTTCAGTAAGCTACCTCAGTTTTGTTGCTCCCACCTGTTATTTCCCATTGGTGTTCGCCCAGGCAAGATGTGTTCAGGGATAAAAGAGAGAAAGTAAGATTACTTGGAGTCAGGGGAAATTAATGTGTTATTTGCAACAGAGCTGAACTGCAGTGCATTGTATAGAAGGTAGCTTTAATTAAAACCTTTATTTCAGAAATAAAAAAAAAAAAAGTAGGTTGAAGTCCACATGAAAGAAAGGAGGGGAAAAAGGTTGCATTGTATTGCATTTTTCTGTTTTAGAGACTTCCTATAAGCTGAAGGCACTCTGTGCCAGGCTGCACCTGGTATGTCAAAGGCTCTGCATCCAGGTGAAGGGAACACCAGCCAGCTATAACCTCCTGATTCAGCTGCTTACATAATAGCCTGGGTGTCTGCAACATCTCAGTCTGCTTTATGAAAGAAGCACTGTCTTAAATCTACATAGTAGTAATTGCTCCATCCCCCTCTCTAATATGCTCTCCTGGTCTGATACCTTTAAAAAAAAAAAAAATTAAGAAAAGTATTTAAGAGTAGTTTGAAGGTTTCTCCTGGTATATTATACCTTCTCGGACAAAGACTTTCAGGGTGTTTTGCATCACTGTATGTAGCTGCAGTCTTTGCTTCTTTGTTTTCCTGCACAGCTAACTGTTCTCTCCTCCTAGACTCCCTTAATGTAGAAACTAAAACTTCATAGAAGAACTTCCTGTACAGTATTTCTTTATCATATATTTTGGGGTAGGGAAATGGACATGTTTCACCTTCCACTCATTTTCTGGTCAGGTAGTACGTACAGAGGAAACTGAGTTTTAAAAGGGTTAAATATTTTACTTCTCCCAAGATAACTTTTTGATTTGTTGCCATCTGTTCTCTGAATCAAAGAAATGTGTCTATTGCTGCCTTATTAATTTTCTTTAGAGAAATTACAGCATTTGGCCTGGAATCTCATTCATTGCAATGTAAGTCTAGAGTAATCAGCTAAATTGTTCTAGATTTTATACGGGATTGGAATCTGACTTGTTACTTTACTTAACTAATGTTCCATCAGGATAAAGAATTGTTCAAAAAAAAATTTCAGATTGCATCTAGCCATCTGGATTGATTCTACCACCATCAATGTGTTTTGCAGATGTGAGGAGAAAAATCTAGATTCTGCTAGCTATACTGGTAATGGTGTTCTTGCTGCCTTGAGTGGTCCTTCCTTTCAGCACTGCTATGACTTGCAAAGTCTGGTTCCCATCCCCAAGGTAACCTACCTGTTTTAGAAGAGATCTTTCTGTTCAGTGGACCTGTCTTCCTTGAGAAGCAATGTTTGTTTAACTCCACAGAGAAATGTTTTATCAGTTATGTCAGAAATGCTTTAGTAAAGTGAAGCAGTATTAAATACATGACTTGTGTTTTTGGTTTTGTTTTTTTTTTTTTTTTAATAAGAAAAATACCTAGCTTTTACAAAAGAGTTTTTGACTTATACGTCAGGGAAGAGACAAGCCAAATGAAACTTCTGGTATTATAGTCTTTAAAATAAACTTAAGCAGCTTCCTTCTTTCTTTCTTAGTATAAAATTGTTTGCCTTTGACTCTAGAAAATTAACTTTTGAGAGAACTTTCAAATCCTCATTGAGAAATTGCTTAGCTCTTACTCAGACAAAGTTCCTGTTAGGCAATGTTGTGATCTCACCACTAATACATTTATAGTATTCAGTTTATTTCAAAGAGGGACGTCTTGTTGATGTACACAGAGTGCAAGCTAATAAAGTTTAGTTGAGGAAGGGTTACAAAAAATTGAATGAAGATTTTGAAATTTGACTTATAGCTTTACAGAAAAGGCATTATCAAGACAACTCTTTTTAATGAACATAACAAAAAGCTATAGCCCGCAAAACCCACAAGACAAGACTGATTTTTGCCAATTAAGCACCTACTTCACCACAGGCAGCTAGGACTCAAGACCTAACCTGAGATGTGTGGTTTTGCTTTTTCTTGTGCTTCCTGTGAGCATTTGTTCATTTACTGCCATGCAGATAATGCATTGCATTTCACAGCACAGCAAGTTTAATCAGGACATGTCATCGTTAATTTGTACTGATATGCACTGATGGACAGGGTTTTCCAGGAGCATGACTAGCTGTTTATCAAACAATCATCAATTCTGGAGAAGAAATGGTGCAATCTCCCTGTTGTTTTACAGCATCTGCTTTATCATCTGCTCACAGGAGCAACTTTTTTTTTTCTTTTTCCCCTCCTCTGGATTTCCCTTTGTAGCTGTCACTTGTAGACAGCTTCATTTATTTCTGCTGATTTCTAATCCTTTAGGAGAGATGTCTAAAAGACACGCTTGATTTATTGAACCATGTTGCAGAAATGAAATGGTTAACGATGTCAAGACAAGACTAAATACCACAATCTGCATTTGATTTCTGAAGCTTTCCTGTTATTTACAAAGTGTCTCTTGGAGTATCATAAATAATTTACAGTTCAAAGTGAATACTTCTAAGTGCTAGAAAGCCAAATTCACATTTATTTCATTTGCTAATGTTTTCACAACATAACACAAAGCATAGAAAAGTCTCTTACTACTCTGTAGTTTAACAAAAGAGCTATTAGGTTAGCACAAAAACTCAAAAGGATTCTTATAACAGCAGGTAAAGGAGAGGTATTAGTTGTTCGTCTTGCAGTCTCTACTATGGTAAAATTCTAAAGCTGAGCACAGAGGATTTTCCATAACTAAGGACATCAGGTTTAACCTTTTAGCATGCAAAACTAGGTATCTTGCAAGTGCATTGCACTATTGCAATGGAGAGTTGCACAGAGGTAATAACTCTGAAAGCTCATCCTAGAGAGTAATGGTTTCATTTAGTTGGACATACTGTGAGCTGCTTGTAAAAGGTAGAAGTAGCAAATATGACTTCTAAAATGAACTTATAATCACAAATACTTGAAGAAAAAAATGCTATGGAAATCAAAAGTTTTGTCACTGATATGCAGAGTATGAAAACTCTTTCTGTTTCTGTTGCTATCACATAGTTTAAGACAAGTTAAAGTATCGTGTAGAAGCAGTGACTAGTTGAACACTTCCACTATGTTACCTATGAAATAAAGACATACAATTTAATGCCTAGTTCTTTTTGAAGCTAAACACCTCAAATGTAACTGGCAAAGACAGAGACAGATGGTGGAAAAATAGCCACTAATCTTGGGGACAAAAAGCAAAACCATAAGCTAAAAAACAAAACCAAACCATAGAAAGCTTACTCTTAAAAAACTAAGTTCAATATCTATACAGTAATTATCCCATCTCATGATGAGCGACCTCATTGGAAATTTTGTGAACCTCATTTTTTGGTAAAAAGATAAATATAAATTCTGTCCCATACATGCAGACCAAACAAATGACTGTAAGGGACACCACATTTCAGGTGAAATAAGGTATGATCTATATCTGTAAATGATATTTAATATTTGAAATTATATATCATTTTGGCACTATAGTATCAAATATTGACAAAAATGATCAAATATCTCAGGATTTTTGTAAAGAGAGAGAAGATATTAAGGATCTTTCTACATTCAGTTTATTGTAACAAAATAGTCTTAGCATTACTTGCATTGACTTAAGAAAAACTTGATCAATCAAATGCATTTATTATCTGTCATTATTTATACATTATCTTTTCATTCTGAATGATTGATGTTTACTTTGTTCACCAAAGCTGATCTAAAGGATTGCTACATTCACTGTTAATATTAGTCTCCAATGTTTAACATTGCCTGACAACTTCATGTGGTAGTGTAAAGGGGGAAGGGGGAAACAATCAGTGCCCAGAAGGAAATTTAGGGAAATAGATACTATCTCATCAGATTGACATTTCTGTACTGGGGACAGGTTCTTAGCTGACATAAATAGGCGTAGTTGCCTCAGAGTCAGTGGAGTTGATTTATTACCAGCTGAAAGGCTAGCACTAGACCGACATTATCCCAGCCCCTGTGAAAGGACATGTACTATTCTCAGTGAATACAAATGGGGTGGGCCTTTTAAACGGGCCTGAGTGGAGGTTTTGTACATCTATGTGATTTGGCAAGTGGTCTGTGTTCTGAAGCCTGCAACGATTTGCAAATTTGTAGAAAGAATTCAGCTCAAGGAGGGGAGGAGGAAAGAAAAAGAAGATTTTATTGGTAAATGAAGCTGTAAGGGCAGGGTATCTGTGTAATCCTTCTATCAAGTGGGATGAAGCTAAGGGCACTTCCACTGGAAGAGCCAACCTGTCTGTCTGACGGGACTTGTGCCCTCATCCTCCAGTTTCTACAAGAGTTCTCTGTCACAAGGTCTGATATACTGGGAAGGAGAATACGATTTCCTTTCAAAGTTGTACTTTGGAGCAAGCCATATGTTTTTTGGTAGGGAATTGGTAAATAGACTGTTTCATGGGGAATAAATGCCTCAGGGAAAGGAATTGGATTTCTCTCTGGATTGATGGATTTTACTGAAGTTGTAATTGACAACTGAAGATATGAGGAACTTACTAATTTGTGGCAGGCTAAGATGCTTTGTACCAAGCCCCTAACCTCATCTTCTGGAGCCTCCATTCTCTCCAGGATGGTCAAGCAAAAGTGCACAGGGGTGCAGGAGAGAAGTAAAATGACTGTGGCACGTTGGACACTTAGGGTGCAAGGGCTCAGCTGTAGTCAAAGTACACTAGTGCATAGAATTCAATTCTTAAGTTGTGTATTTGATGTAGATGTTGATAAATTCTGTTTCCTCAAGTGTATTTGATGCAATTGTCCTTCATAATACTTTAGTTCAATAACAGAAATGGCATTGTTTGAAGTGGGGAAGTATTGCTTGTGAAATATTTAGTCTGATCTACTTTTAAATAAGAAGTTATTTGTTGGAATTTCACAAGAGACTTGCCAATTACTTAAGATGGTCCTTATTTCAGCTAATGGCATTTAGCAAAAGAATTCTATTTTATTAAATATAAATATATAGTTATATATTTATATATGTGTGTGTAGTTATGAATTGAAACCAGCTATACATGTAGTACTTAAAAGTTTAACTGTAACAACTAATTAAAAGGTGCAGTTTCAATGAATAGAACTATGGGTTTGGTCTTTAAATCCTATTTTTCCTCCCTTTAAAACAACCTTTACTGTGCTGATATTGTCTTTATAACTAATGCTGCAAATAATTCCTCCTAAAAAAAAAAGAGGAGAGAGAGGGAGGGTGTAAAATGCCAGAAATCCTTGAGCTGTATACTGATAATCTGAAATGTAGTTAGAACTTCAGGCATCCTTAATGATAATATTAATCCCAACCCCTTTGCCCCCCATCTCTGCTAACATTCAAATTCACTATTTCTTCTGGATTTGGTTTGGCAGTTGCATCCCACTCAATATGAAGGCGTGTGAGAGAGAAAAATCAGTCTGCTAACATTCTATATTGGACCCAATTTCTTACTCATCTCATGGCACTAAGACTTCTTTTATCTGCAGGAATGCCAACAGATAGAGCAAATGACAGATGAAGCAGCTACTCGCAACAGTTTGGCTACAGAATTTGGGATACTATTTTCCCCATTGTGAAATGCCCTTTGATACTGGCAAAAAAAATCCCGAACCACCACCAACAAAAAAGCTTGAAAAAACAGTCACATTTTGAAAGGCACTTGAATGAGTTGGCAACCACATCTCAAATTCCTTTGTACCATCATGTGACAGGACCACATATATTTTTTCCTAGATACACAAATTGTTGAAAGCTATTAGTATCTGACTTGGTAAAAGAAAAAGCAGAGTGTCTCTAGTTTCCTGGGGGCTTGGGCTACTGTTATTAACTGACAGATTTTTTTTTATCTAGTTCACCAATATGTTGAATACCATGAGTATCATCCTGCACCATAGGGAATATATATATTTTTAAAAAATATAGTAGGACTGTGTTTTGATCTCTTCCCAATCTAAATTATTTTTAATTTATTCAAGAGCTTTCCCCGTTAACATTTTTAGGACTTCTGATCTTCTCAAAAAGAAATTGCTCATTGCAAAGCTCTCAGAGGATGCTTCCATTTTAATTTTTATTAGTAATGTAGTTCTTGATAATTTTAATGAAATATTATTCACAAAATAATTTAGCTAGGTATATTTTGGAGATCATCTCTGTCTTGTCCTCCTGCTTAAAACAGACCTTCAGGCCTAACATCTCTGAGGTTAGACCAAAGCCTCATCCAGTTGAGCTTTGACTATCTGCAAGGATGGAGATGCCTCTACTATGTCTCTACTACAGTGTCTGATCACCTTCTTTGGGAAGATCTCTTCCTAGTGTTTAACTGGAAATTCCCTTCCTACAAATTATGTCTCTTGCCTCTTCTCTACTCCATGGGTTAACTGATCAGCCTGTAGTTCCCTAGATCTGACTTTCTTGAAAACAGTTGTGACATCTGCCTGTCTCCAGTCCTCAGAGAGCTCCCATGCATGATAGTCCATTCAGAGACTGCAGAAGAATGTATCTCAATGAAACTTGCTGGCTCGCTCAGTAGTGTCTGAGGTCATTCAGTCTGGTTCCATGGATTTGTATGTCCAAATTGATTTGACTCATTCACTCTTCATTTCAACACAAATAATACATTTCCCAACATTGTTCCCCAGCACTTAGAAGACAGACTTGAAAGAAACTTTTAGAAGTTAAAGCAAAGCAAATAATACATCATGTTTCTTATCCTTTTCTTGTCTTCTGTCATTAACTTCTCTGCCCTAGTCAGAAATGGGTCCACACTTTTAGTTATTCTTCCAAGCTAAAAAAATGTTCTTATGGCTTTTTGCATCTCCTGCCATCTAAGCTTTGTCTTTCCTCATTTTCTACTGAATGCCCAGAAAATGTTTTTATAATATTTTTGGGAAACCCAACATTGCTTCCACTTTCTATACAATTTCTTTTAATATTTGAGCTCAGTCAGGAGTTCCCCATTCTACTAAGATGGCTTCCTATGCCTGACTTCTTTGCACATTGGAATGTTCAATTCTTCTACTTTCAGGTGACAGTCCCTGAAGGTCAACCAGCTCTACTGGGCCTTTTTGTCCTTCAAGGCAGTCACCCAAGTGATTCTGGCTACTAGTTTGATTTGACTGTTTGACTTCCTTATGTCTCTCAGGGTCTTAAACTCTACTGTTTCCTGCTCAATTCTGCCAAGGCTATCCTTGACTGTTGTATTCCTCACCAGTTCTTTCTTATTTGTGAGTAGCAGCTATGTCAGGAAGGCATGCTCATTGCCTATGCAAAAATTTTCCCTGACGTACTCCATAAATCTTGTGGATTCTTTGTGTCCTGAGATGTCCCCATTCCAGTAGATATCAGTGTGGTTCAAGTCCTCCTTGACAAACAAGACCTGCAGTTACAAGTCGTCTTGTAGGTTTTACAAGAAGGCTTTGTCCTCTTCTTTATCAAATGGTCTGTCATCTATCCATTGCAGTCCTCCAGTCATGGTGTCATTTCCCATATTGTCACAGCATATTCAGATTGGGACTTGCTTTAAACATTAAAATCTATGCACTTCAATGTTTCAAACCTTTCTGTCTACGATGCAGGTTAAAACACTTCTTCCACCACCACCACCCCCCCCCCCCCCCCCCCCCCCGCCCCGGTCTGAATGCCCTGAGTTTGTAGTAGGATGCAGACTGTATTTTCTGAATTCTGAGAACTCTCCAATGACTCTCTATTTCTCCCCAAAAAGACCTATATGTAACTGATGCAAGACTGAGAAAAGATGTATCAGTGTCTTATCCTGGAGAACCACAAGATGCACCAGGTTCATGACTGAACACAGGAACAATATAGGAATCAGGATATAGCATTGCAGTTGAGCTCTTGCACCAGGCTAGTCTGTGTTATCTCAGGTTCCATCCAATAAATTATACTATGCAGGTAAAGCTTTTGTGTATTACAAAGTATGGCTATATCATCTCTTGAAAAATAATATCCTGTCTTATTACATGAAAAATTAAGTTGTAAATATATTCGTTGGATCTACTGGAATTTGTTCTTCATCTTCATGGTGAAAAAGAAAAAAAATTACTCCAGGTTTTATTTCACAAAATAAAAGAAGACAAAAATGTTGATTCTGCCTTGAAGGATCCAAAAATGCTTTCGTACAGGAGTTCACAGCAGAACACCTGAATTTTGAAGAAACTAACAAACGGCAGTTTTGTAGTCCTATGTTTATGTTCCTCTTACCTATCTGAACATCTAGAAAAACCTGACTGATGTCTTAGAATAGCAAAAAGGTAGAGTTATTCAATTATGCTGTAGAGACTCGCGGTAATCTAAAGGCAAATGTAGACTGTAAATCTTAAGGAGTGTAAGATTCACTTATAAGCTTCTAAATACACAGATGTCATGCATTATATTTCCAGTGGATTTCTGAACTCTGGAAACAGTCTTGACATGACAGTATCCTTGTTGCTTTGTCTTCACTGAGTGGAAATACTGCTTCTTTTTGGGCAAACTCCCCTTCGGATTGTATTTTCTCTTACATACTTCTAATAAAATGTTAAAAATTTCCTCAGCTTGATAAAATTAGTGCAAGCTCGTTGCTAGCCATGGAGATGGTATCTTGGTAGATGATTAAAAAGAGCATTTAAGTATGTGAATGCTTTCATTGAAGACAATGGGTTCTATCACTATTCTTGAAGTTCAGTATGTTTTTAAGGAATTTTGCTATAATGGGGTTCTTCTTTTTAAATAAATTTCATGACCCAAATTTTTGCAAGTAATCAGAAGGTACTCAGCTACTAGAGATAAAAATAGCAATACTTCTTTCTTCCCCTTCTGTAGAGGAAATAGCTCAATTAGCTATTTTTATTTGCTTACTTGTATGCATGAGAGAGTAGTTACCATCCACGTGGAAGTTAGAGCCATCCAAGACAGTGAGTCTAGTTAACATCATCATCATCATCATCAAATAATACCACTCTGTCTCTGTCTTAAGACAGATTTTGATGTCTAGGAACTTACAGAGTAAGTGATTTGTTACTCAGGTTAATTTTGTTTCCAGTTTTACGGATTTAAAGTACTCTCTACGGGCTTTGTTTGGAAATAAATTTCCTTGCATATCAACCAAGACAAACACCATGTGTTAAACCTTCTAGCCTTCATCTCCATGGCTTAGGTATGCAGCATGAGTTGGAATATATGTGAACTGGCTGAGCAAAGGAGCTAGTTTCCATTAAGGCAGATCAAATGGGCTTATTAGACACAGATAGGAAAGACAGGTTAAATTCATCTAGCATCAATCAAATGAAGCTGGTTGTTTGTATGTTGATAATTAACTACTGGGGGTGGTGGTGGTGTAAATCATTACAGTAATTTAATGTTCTTACCTCAATGCCAGCACTTTTACCTAGGTGTTCTGTTCACTAGCTCTTTGATGGCAGTGATAACTTACTCCAGCCTATTTCTGACTTTGAACTGAAATGCATGTTGGTTCAATCAGAAATGAAAGCAACATCCAGCAAATTTTGGAGTAACAAAAGGTTATTTTAGTTTTCTGGAACCTGAAACAAAACTGAATAGTGAGAAAACTGGAAAAGAAGCCCCTCAGAAGGTGCACAAGAGACCTCAGGGAGAATTTCTGCATTGTTTGGAACTCCGTATCATTAAAAAATAAGCAACCTACTAAAACAACAAGGAAAAGATCAGAGAGAAAACTGAGGCTTAAACTTTGTGAGGAGAGGAACAAACTACTCTGTTCTTGTTCTCATTTCTTTAACTGCTTGCCTGGCATACTATCTGGAACCCTTTAATGCACAAACATCTGGCAATAAAACTTAAAGATTACCTTTCATGTTTTCATCACTTTCAGTCTCTCAGTCTTTGAGTGCTCTGCTTCCTTGTCTTTCCAAGAATAAATCCAAGGCTTTTTGAAAATTTTTGCAAGAGTTCATGGAATTGGATTTCACTTTTGTGTAACAACATGGATATTTAATCACTGCAAATGAGTTCCAGGTGTTGGAATCTTCACTGCTCAGACTAAGAATAGCTTTCTGGAATAACTCCATCTCAGCAATTTTATTACAGTGTATTGTATTTGTTCCTAGGTAAAAACATTCATTTTATCTCTCATCCCCAAACTGATTACCATTTAACTATTCTGATTGGTTTTATTTTTTTAATCAAAGATGTTTCTTTTCAACATACAAAACTGTATTAGTTACTTAAGGATACAGTAAGATGAGTTATGCTTTGTGTTTATTAGAATATTATTTAATTTAGTCAATTAACATATGAAGCCTTAAAATTTCAGAGAAGTTGAAATTATTACAGAGTATAAATCTAGAAAAAATTTAATTGTGAATAAATAGCTATTTTCTAATAAGAAAGAAAGTAAAATCTTCCTGGAGAACTTGTGTAGTCTTTGACCCAATGTCTGTATCTTTAAAATTTAACAGTCCTCTAAAACAAAAGTATTACATTTTTTGAAACTGTTTGGAGGGATGGACATTCTCTGCTTTTTTCTTTTTTCTTTTTATTTCTTTTTCCAAATTGAGCCTTAGCACTACTGAATAGAAACATTTATCCTTAGAATTATTTGTTAGATGTTTCATCTCTTTTGTTTCAGAATCAGCTGCAGATTATGCTTTTTCTCAAACAAATTTTTAAGAACTGTGTTGATTAGCTTGTTTATTATGACTCAGTATTGTTTCTGCTCTGAATTTTAGCAGTTCTGTGGTCACTGGAAGAGAACTAAGCCCTGTAGTGCAGTCCAGCTGCTGTCTCACCATTTTGTACACTATGTGCTCCACAAACAGGAGGGAAATCCTAAAAAGGAGCTCTGAGGGAACTGATGGACTTCTGGCAGAGAACAGATTGAGGACCTGTGGGATTTGATTCTCTTCAGTATAAATACTTTTGGGGTTTTTGTTTGTTTGTTTGATTTTTTTTTTTTTTTAATTAAAAATTCTCTTTTCTAGATAGGAATTGCAATTTGACCAGCATGGGGTGCATCTTAGCTCATAGCAAATTAGGCGACAAACTGCAGCCCATTATTTTTCTTCCTATTCCCTCATCTAATGAGGAAGGAAAAAGTTACATAGCCTCTTTGTGCAAACAGGTTTCTCTTTGAGGTACTTGTCCCACTACTCAAGGCAATAAGGAGAAGTGAAGGCAAAGTCATTCCTTTTCTTTACTTCATTTGGTCCTTTCCCAGCTTTTTGTTACTGAAGTCACAAATCAAATGCTGTTGAGGGAGGGGAGCACTATTTCCCCGGATAACATAATAAAAGCAGTGACAATCTTTCTCTCTGTTATAAAGAGACAGTGGACTCGTCCTCCCTTGCATTTGTAATTAGTCAATAAGAAACTGAGCAGGAAAGGAAAAGGACCTGTGGAAACAAAGTACTTGGGTTTTACCCTGAACTATCCAGTCAGGAGCATAAATAGGAGTACTTTGATAAATAAAAATAATACAATAAAAATATAGTACAAAAAATAGTACAAAAAAAATAGTACTCTCTTCACTATTCGTTCCTTCAGATATTAATGCTGTTTACTTTTGAAGTGTGTGTTGTGTGTGAGGGGTCTTTTAGGAGGGGGAGGAATCATAAAGGCAGCCTTTCTCTCAGTGCATAATTAGAAGCTCTACTGGTCACATCATGGGATCAGGGAGAGGACAGATAGAGACACTGTGGGAGCAGCAGCGACTGCTGCTGTCACAGTGTGGCTATGAAAACAGAGACAGATACACTCAACTGGGTGGCATTTACTAACACATTTTCTGGCGTTCCAGCAGAGTGGGCTTAGCTGTTCACCTCGTGCTATGTTATGAGCAGCAAATAAGTTTGTACTAGATTTCTCAGTTGTGTGGTTGGTCTTTTTTAATACATCAATGCTTTAGACATTAGACTCAATCTAATCTGACATCTATTATTGAATTTTCAGTTTCCAAATCTGATCTCCATTCTTTCTCAAACTTTTCCTTCAAGACATTTAGCACACAAGAAAAACACCCTTTCCCTCATCTCTGTCTTAATTTAGAGCACAGTGTCCTTTTGGTCTTGTTTTGTTCCTTTTCTTCACTTAGAAAAATGAGCATTTTGTTCTCTTTTTTTTCTTTCTGTTTTGTTAGCTTGTTTGTTTTTTTTTTCATCTGCCTGTAAGTGACGTTTTTCATTCGCAGGACTTAAAACACATTATTTTGTGATACTGTTTTCTATCATGTTCTGTGTATGCATTTAGGGCTTGTGCAAAGTGACAACTAGACCATCTTGTGAAAGTAAACATTTCTGACAATCCATAAAGCAGACACACATAAGCAACAACAGAAAGCCTCATTCTATTGCATATCATTTGAGAGTTAATTGTTGGAATATTTCTAAGCTTTTTCCCTTGATATCTTGCTTGTGGACACCAGATATACAAATGACAGTTACTTTAACTCAAGAAAACTAAAATACTTGACTCATATTCATAACTAAGTTATATTTATAACAAAGTCTTACCTGCCAGAAGGAATTTGAATTTTTTTTCATGCCTGCCATCTAAATTCATCTGGCATAATTTCATTCAGCAGGTCAGGAAAAAAATCATTGATTACTGATTCTTTAAAAAATTCCATGTTGTGCTATTTCTAATAGATAGTTTCCACCTTGACTCTTTTTTTTTATTCAAGAAACTATTTCTAGTTCTAATCCAAATACTGTATTGCTGGCAGATTAGTTTTTTGGGGTTTTGGGGTTTTTTTTAAGTTTTCTTTTCCTGTCTTTTAATAGAGAAAGAAATGTTTATATGTGTGTCTTAATCACACTCCAATATATGTACCCAGAGACCTAATAATGCGACCTACTGTATAAGACTACAAAGTGGTAACAAATTGTACAAGAAGGCAGCCAGTAGCTTTATAGAGAAAACCATAGAGATAATGGTGGATAAGTTGATGATAACACTCATAAAAGGATCTAAATATTTTAACTTTAAGCCAAATCAGAATGCAATACCAATTAGGCTGAGTTTAGACCCCTTATCTGTCTTAGTTTGCCTTGCATTCTAACTAGACCTCTTATGTTCCTAAATTTTGCATTGTATTGCAGTATCCACTGAAATGATTTGCCTACAAATAGGAAATAAAATGGTGTTTATCAGCATATTCCTAAAACTTTTTGCTTCTTCAAACAGCATAATGATCACCATTTAACTTTTAGTTTAAGGGCATATACCCTTGGTTAAAATAAGCAGGGGGAACCTCTGCAGTTATATATATACATATATATGTCTGATTTGAGTTAAACCATTCCAAAATATTATATTCTTTCTGATACCATTTTGCAGAGGCTTTTTCAGTGGATTTTGCTGTATATTTCTCTTGTTTTAGAGCATTTACAACAACAAATTGCATACTCAAACTTCAATTTTGTACAATGTTTGAATGCTCTTTTCCAACTCAACAGACATACTACACATTTTTATTTACTAAGAATGTACTGATTCATTTCATTGGTAGGACTGATGGACTTCTTTACTGTATTTATCAAGTTATAGTGGTATCAGCTGGCTCCTTTCTGCATCAATAGAACCATTAGCCAAATTTAATTTTTACTTCCTTTTTCTTGGTGACGACAATAACCAAGGAGGACATAGTTTGACTTTTGGATTCTTGGCTGACTCTGTTGCGTTGGCTTGAGTCAAGTACATTTGATGTGTAAAGCACTACACAGAAAAGAACTTCCTGTTGAGAACTTCAGAATTGTTAGATTTTGGACTTTAAATATAGATTCTCTCAATTTAGGGTGAGATTTGTCATGCTGCTGAGAACAATAACCATACTAAGATGACAGATGCTACTTAGTAGGTCAGAAGGAAGAAAGATCTCCCAACCTATAGCTTTTGTATTTAAGGTGGTTGAATCTTAAGTATCTGAAAATACCCAGAGTTAAACATTTCCTGAACTCTCTGGAAAGATAAACATTATTTTTACCTGGGGATGAGTTGGTTCTAGTGAATTCCTTGTCAAACAGACACAAGGAAGAGCACTTTCTCAGTCTGGAGTCTAAAAATTTTCTACTGGAAATCTAGATCTTCTGTACAATTAAATCAGTAGACTATAGAGATACAGCACACATATTCCTTATGTGCACAAGTCACATGATAGCCTAGTAAGCTCTGTTGTCATTCGCTTTTGTTCAGGAATTTTACCAACAAGACTAATATTTCTGAGAAGTGCACTATGCGAGTGTATCTTTTACTGGTCCCCTGAAATAGGGTAAGAACATGTCCTTGGACAGTATAGTTGACTGTAGTGTCTGCTATAGCAGGTCATCTAATAGTCAGGAAAATATAACAACGCTCATGTGAACGAGGATATAAGTTCCCTGGACACACAAAAGTCTGTGTATGCCTCAGCATAGTAAGCATCATTTTCATAAAGTTCAGTTCCACTTCTTATGCCATTGAATCTGCTGCAAGTATTGGTTAAATATAACATATAAATCAGCTGAGAAAACTGTTCCTTAAAGCAGAGTATCACTGACATTTGTCTGTGGAGAATTTTGGAGAAGAGCTTGTGTTGCCAGCAACAGAGCAGAAGGGAGATTTCTTTTTGGAAAGCAAAATATGCTTTCCTGAGATTTCTTTTGTGATGCACTGAACTATAGGTAGACTTCAATGAAAATTTCAGACACAAGATTGAAGCCTTCTTAGAACTTAAAACTGGCAAAGGAAGTAAAAGAAAATTTCAGCCAATTTCTAGATAGCCTATGGTATTGCCAAGAAAGTTATGATGTTATAAAACTGTACCTATTTAAAAAATGTTATGATGTTCTCATTATAAAAGTGCCATATATATGTGTCATTCCTACTCATAGAGCACAAGAAAATTATGTAGTCAAACTTCATGGACATAACAATGACTGCCTTGAAGTTTTTGACAGCATTTGGCAAATTTCCAGAGCAGGGAGGTTGGTACTGATGTTACTCCAGACCAAACTGTTGGTCCTGCGTACAATCTGTCTACTAATAATTGAGTACAAAGCATATCAATCTCCATGTTAATATCCTCAGAGAAGATGCAAAAATGTAATAAAAATTGAGCTTTAAAGTAACCAAAAATAAAATGCCTAAGCTTTTGGAGAAAAAATTTAAAATTAGGCTATCTTACTACCTGAGGAACAGAAGACAAAAATATCTTTTTTTCATCTTAGATATTCTCCTGTGTCCTCATTGACTGGGAACTGTCTCAGATCTCACTTCTCTATAATAAGCTAAGAAAATTAGTTTGAAAATGAATGAGTAAAGAACAATTGAGTACTTGTGTAATGTGATATGTATAATTGTTGCTAACAGGCAGTTGCTGACCTAAAACTAAACTGAATACCTCTGCAAGTATTCCAGTTCAGAAGTACAGTTTCACCTGACATTTCAAATGTCTAACAATGTATCCAAACTTTTAAACAAGATCTAAGTGTCATTTAAATTTAAACACTTAAAAACCAAGTTGTGTCTCTCTACAACACTTTATGTTGTCAGTATTTTTGTAGAGTTGGACACTTTCAGCAGTGGGATGCCTGTACAGGTTGGGTGAGATGTAGTCAACAGAGTCTATCTAGTATCAATGAATAGGCATGTCCTAAAAACAAGAGTTTAATTTACTTGCCATCAGACTGTGACACGTGCTCCAACTCCTTTTTTCGTGAACTCCCTGTATGTTTTGATTGTTATCACTTAATGGTCTACATGTGGTGCCTCAAAACAGATATAGTGAGTGCTCAAATTCCAGAATATATGTGCTTCAGTTTCAAAAAGACCTACTCCTTATCTTTTAAAACTTACCACCCGTGCATGTACAGCTTATTTCACAACTTGTGCAAGAATTTTGAGTTAGAAACTTAGCCACAAGCTAGAATGTTTTGGTTTTTTTGTTGTCTTTTTTTTTTTTTTTCCTTTTAATGTTTGGTTGGTTGGTTTTGTTTATTTTTTCCAAAGAAAAACATTTTCTACTTGAATGTTTTTTTCTTCCACTGTGATACATGAATCCAGGTACCTTTTTGTTCTTACAGGTTTTGCAACTTAGAGAGCAGAAGAGTCATTGCCTGTACTGTTATTTTGTCTATATTACATGATCTTTGATCTTTCAACCTTTACTTTCTTGCAAATCTAGTTTCCTCTAGTACAAGCAGCTCCTGAAGCATCCACTTTGGCCATATTCACCCTGCACTGGTTTCTTGTGGATATTCACCCTGTGATTCTGAAACAGGAAGCAATTTAGTGAACTATATTCACTGGAAGGGTCAAATGCCCTCTGCTTAGAAAAAGACAACTGACCTAAGACACATTACCATCCGGGAGGAAATAACTGCTCCCTTACATTTTTCACAGCAGTACTCCTTTCAATGTGTGTTTTATACAAACAAAGTTGAAGATTTCATTTAACATATATACAAAATTAATACTTAAATGTGGACAGATATGCATAATGCAGTACTTGTTTTCTCATTCTCTGTGCATTGAGTAAAGAATGTAGGGTAGATGAGGTTTGCAGTTACAATTAACAAGCTCAGGAGACACAAGCTTGAAGTTACCATGTAAGCTTTGTGAATGAGGACAATATACTGAACTTTGAAAATAAAAGCAGTTGCTTTCAAATTAGATTACGGGGTTTTTTTGTTTGGTTGGTTTGGTTTGGTTTTTTTTTTTTTTCTTCTCCTTTTTCTTCTCCTTATCACTGAAGTGGGAAAGAATAAAGCTGAAGGTTGATTTTTTTTTTTCAGAAAGGCATATGTATATTTTCCATCTGCTATAGGCCGGAACAGAACTTGCAGAGTTTCATAACTATTGTTTCATCACTATACTTTTCAGTGGATAAATACTGCTCACTGATACAACCTCAAGCAAGGTCATTCACTGGAAATCAGGTAGTTGCTTACCCCATTGAGAGACCTAGTACTAAAATTCCATATAACTCTTACGAATGTTAAAAGAACAGTTATGTTAAGAACAGCATTGTCTTGTCCTAAGGATTCTTGCTTAGTTCTATATACAAATATATTTTTGTTAGTCCCTTTCAAAAGCAAGATAGATGTTTGTTTGCTAGGCATTTATAAGGATTTACTTTCTTTTAAAAATTCTGAATGTTACACATGGTACCTTAGAACTAGATATATATGCCAAGCTGTGCTTTAACAGACTGTGAACCTAGTACATGAGAAAGCAGTGTAACAGCAGAAGTCACTTTGTGAAGCAGATTTAGACCATGTAGAACCCCTTGTTTCTAATTCTGTGCTTTAAACTTAGAACTTTATTTCCTCTATTTATAGTGGTGGACCTATACTAAAGCTAAAAATATCCCTTATGGCATGTAACAGGCAGATTATTCATTTCTTTGTAGAGCTGAGTGCAAGTTAGAAAATTAAAGAAAAAGTGTAAACTTACATGTTTGAAAATCTAGGTAAAAAAGAGAATTTCAAATTTGTTCTCTTGCAGTATAGGGTCACACTTGAGAGCTTTGTTGTTATGCTGGATATTTGTTTTTTCCCCACCCTTTGGGTCTGGAGCCATTTGATCTGTCTGCCAAGAATATCAGAGAATCTTTGTTTACCCTCTGTCTACACTGGGTACCAAGTGTAATGTTGTTTATAGCACAACTATATTTTTCCTGAAAAGTTAGCAACACAACAACCTACTGCAGAACAGCCTTTCTGTCCACCTCTGAAATGTTTTCAGAAACTTCTTGTTGCTCACCTGTTTTGACTTCCTTCTCAGCAAGTTGTGGTTAGCAGAATATGAATTAGTGTTGTTTTGTGCCTGAGCAGCCTTCTTGACTGGTGCCCTTTACCATTCCATCAGGAAGTTGCGAATGACTTGTGTAAAGTAGTATTTTCAAGTGTAGAAAGGTCTCAAAACCCACTTGTACACCAGCACCAAGATAAAACTTTAATTCAAGTCCTGTAAAATGTATAACTGAAATCCATGTTGTGGGTTTCTTTTTAATTACCTTGTTCATTAAAAATTACCATGCTCCTTGACTGATAGGTACCAAGTTCCCTAAGATACAAGGTACCATTCCTAGGAATGGAGGAAAAAAGCATATACTCATCTTTTTAGTATGAAAGAACTGTGTTATAAATGTGAACATTCCCTCAACCTACATAATTAGAATATCCAAATATCATTTAGTCATGAATTACTGATATCTGCATAATTATGAACAAATAGAGTCCTATTCATTACCATTCTGTTTGCATAATCTTCAGGGGACATAAAGGGTCTCTTGAGGGAGAAAAAGCCTAGAGAGAAAGGCAATTTAGAGAGAAGATAACTGTTGTGTTAAAAGGCAAGTATTTCTACCATTTGAAATGGGCCATTTAAGAATATGATGAGGTGGCTTTTAACTGTCTTGCACATCCCTATCAACCATTATAAACCAATTGTTTCTGTACATCTTTTTAACTTGGGCCTAGTCATGGTTCAGTGAAATACATTAATGCTTATTTTCTTGAATATGCAAGATTACTTTACAAAGATATAGGTAGAGGTATCTACCTTAAAAGGCAGTGTAGGAAACATAGGAATGCCCACATTCCAGCACATAAAAATGATGAACCCACTAGAAGTATTGTGAAGTCTATCCAAAGGAAGATGATATCTACTTGATAAGGAGAAGTTCATGGCTATTTGAAGTTGTAGATGTATCCTGTGTGGGGTAATTAATACTTTTCTATAAAATAGAGAGTGAGGTTATGTTTATCTCTTTCTTTCCTTTCTCCCTATCTCTTTCTTTTTTTTCCTTCACCCCCCCACCTTTGTGCTGTTGAAAGGTAGCAATATATTACAGAATTTTCTGGTATGATGATGCTTCTCTGAATCAATAAATGAAACCTCATGTTACACAAAGGATACTGAGCAATTTTATTTTATAATAAGTTGCAGAAATTGACCACACTCTGCATTTCCTGCCCTTACAGTGGTTTTTGGCTTTCAAAGTCTCCATCAATATAAAGAAAGTAAGAGTAAAGTGAGATACAGCATGCAGTGAAGAGACATGAAAACTAACAATAAGGTAGGAGGCAGACCGATCTATACCAAGGTTCAGGTTACAGTCATACCCTCTCTCCATATATGTTGTCACATCACACCCAAATGCTGGAGGATGCTGCATACTGAAGAAACTACTAGCATCTGAGTTTCTGTAACTGAAGAATGCTACTCGCGAAAGATCTCCGTTGGACTTTCCATTACCACATTGCATTTAATTAACTAGAAAAACACTCTGAAGTAAAATTAAAGATTTCACTGAAGCCAAGGAAGGTGAAAGGTTTTAGAGTTAGATTTGTGACATGATATTTAATTTTTTTCAAAGGTAACCTGCAGCTCTTGCTTAAGATCAGTTACAGCAAGTTTGGTCTTTGACATTGAAAAAGCCTGGGTCTGTGCCTCAAGCAGAGTTCTCTTTTGGCCAAAGTAAATTTGCATCACTTGCAAAGAGTTTGTACAGCAGGTCTATATTTGCTGAGATGCATTACGTACAGTATTCTAGGAGCAGCATACAGACTCACTGTCTCTCTTCATTTGGATGAGTGAGATAACAGTTGTAAAGTTCTCTCTCCTTCTTTACTTTTTGCAAATCCTAAAAAAAGATGTAGGAAGATACTTTGGAATGCAGAAGGAGGCTTTTACTTACCTTCTTTCTTTTACTCACCTTCTTTCTTTTACTCATGTAATTTTTGTGAGTAATCCAAATCACAATCTATCACTTAGCATTTCTACTACAGAAGCAAAAAAAGCCCCCATTCTGGAAAAATATTAGCACCAGCTATCTGTTCATAACTGACAGAACACGTTGGAAATATAAAGCAAGTTTTCATACTGAACTCTGTTTCTGTTTAGATAGGCTAATAACATAGCCCACCTAAATATGAAAGAAGATGTTAAACATGTCATTTGTCTTTTTTCCTTTCCTTTCAGTAGCCAAATTATGTATAGACTTTTTCCACTGACATCATAATGGTTGAGAAGTCAAAGGAAGTGTAGGAGACTGATCTATTGCAACATCAACGGAAGTATACAAACTCTGCAATTGGCATCCTCAGAGGAAGTTTAAAAGTTAATTTTCAGAAGTGTACAATACATTAATTGATGTGTATGGAATACATCTATGGATAGACTTGGTCCAATGTAATTTTGAATCATTACTGCATATCTTGGGTAATTAAATCATAAGAGGTATCATAACAGGTCATAAAAATATCTACAGTGCATACACATTAGCTTTCTTTAAAATGCTCCCTTTTTACAATACATGTATTTTGTATCTGGTATAGAACTTTATCCTAAGTTCAGTAGCATGAAGAGTGATGTGGACCTTAGCAAGACTATTCAGATGAGTAAAGCTACTGACATAGTAGTGCAAGGTCAGATTCTGAGGACAGTAGCTAACGATTACTCTGTATGGCTAAAATATCAAGAAATGAAGTGAGGAAAGAAAAAGTGTGCTTATTTTATAGCATTTGACTGCTCTACAGCTGGAAACATGTCAGTAGAAAACTATTGTAATCAGAAAAAGATCCTATTTTTGGCTAATTTTCCTGTCAAATTTTGGCTTCTTGGGTTTTAGAGCAATTGCCATATGAAAAGCAAAACTTCCTTATGGAGGTGGTAATATATTAATTATTACATTATTATAAATATCTATGATTATATATAATATATTTTATATAAAATATCTATTAAAATTATTAAATATATAAATAAGGTGGTAAGGGTAATGCTGATAAAAATACCATGGAATGTCTAATTACATGTACTGTTAAGGAACTTCTAGAAAATATTTATGTCATAATTTCTTTTATATACTTCACAACTTCAATAACCTCTGATTCATTTCATAGAATCATAGAATCTTCTAGGTTGGAAAAGACCTTTAAGATCATTGAGTCCAACCATTAACTCTTCTCTACCAAGTCTACCATTAAGCCATATCCCCAAGGACCACATCTATATGGCTTTTAAGCACATCCAGGGATGGTTACTCAGCCACCTCCCTGGGCAGCCTGTTCCAATGCCTGACAACCCTTTCCGTGAAAAAACTTTTTCCTAATGTCCAGTCTAAATCTCCCTTGGTGCAGCTTGAGGACATTCCCTCTTGTTCTGTCAGTAGCTACTTGTGAGAAGAGACCAGCACCTACTTCTCTACAGCATCTTTGCATGTATTTGTAGAGAACAATAAGGTCTCCCCTTAGTCTCCTTTTCTTCAGACTAAGCAGCCCCAGTTCCTTCAGCCACTCCTTGAGACTTACTCTCCAGTTCCTTCACCAGCTTAATTGTTCTTCTCTGGACCTGCTCCAGCACCTTGATATCTCCTCTATTGAGGTGCCCAAAACTGAACACAGTACTCAAGGTGCAGCCTCACCAAGGCCGAGTACAGAGGCACAATCCCCTCCCTGGTCCTGCTTACCACACTACTTCTACTACCTTCTCGGCCACTTGGGCACACTGCTGACTCGTATTCAGCAGCTTGTTGATCAGCAACCCCAGGTCCCTTTCTGTCAGACAGCTTTCCATCTACTCTTCTCCAAGCCTGTAGCATTGTTTGTTGAACAGTCCAGGTCCTTCTGAAGAGCTTTCCTATGCTCAAGCAGATCAACACTCCCACCCAACTTGGTGCAAACTTACTGAGAGTGCATTCTATCTCCTTTATCAATGACCTTGATGAGATGTTAAACAGAAGAGGTCCCAGTACTGAGCCCTGAGGAACATCACTTGTGACTGGCCACCAGCTGGATTTAACTCCATTTACCACCAGTCTTTGGGCCCAGACATCCAGTCAGTGCTTTACCCAGCAGTGCTTTACTGCTTTTACTCCCTGTCCAGGCCTTGGGCAGCCAGTTTTTCATGAGACTGCTGTGGGAAACAGTGTCTAAGGCTTTATGGAAGTCCAGGTAAACAACATTCACAGCCTTTTCCTTATCCTCTTGGTGGGTCATCTTGTCATAGAAGGAGATTGGGATCATCAGGCAGGACCTGCCTTTCATAAACTCATGGGTTGACTGGGCCTGATCACCTGGCTGTCCTGTATATGGCGCATCATGGCACTCAAGGTGAACTGCTCCATGACCTTTACTGGCACTGAGGTCAGACTGACAGGTCTGTAGTTCCCTGGATCCTCCTTTCAGCCTTTCTTGTAGATGGGAGTCACATTCGCTACCATTTGGTTCACTGGGACCTCTGCAGTTATCCAGGACTACTGGTAAATGATGGAGACAGGCTTGGTGAGCACACTCACCAACTCCTTCAGTAGTCTTGGGTGTAACACATCCAGCCCCATAGACTTGCGTATATTTGAGTGGTGTCGCTCGTCATTGGCTATTTATTCTTGGATTGTGAAGGTCTCATTCTGCCCCCACTCCCTGTCTTCCATCTCAGGGGACTGAGTATCTAGGGCACAACTAGTTCTACTGCTAAAGACTGAGATAAAGAAAGCATTAAATACCTCAGCCTTTCCCTCATCTCTTGTCACTATGTTTCCCCCTACATCCAATAAGGGATGGAGACTCTCCCTTCTCCTCCTTTTGTTAATGTATTTATAGAAACATTTTTTATTTTTTTTAACAGCAGTAGCCAGGTTGAGTTCTAGTTGGTCTTTGGCTCTCCTCATTTTCTCCCTGCATAACCTCCCTACATCTTTGTAGTCCTTGTGAGAGGCCACCCCCTCTTCCAAAGGCCATCCTTTTGTTCCTGAGTTCCAGCCAAAGCTCTCTGTTCAGGCAAGCTGGTGGTCTTCCTTGTTGGCTTGTCTTTCAACACACTGGGACAGCTGCTCGTGCACCTTTAAGACTTCCTTCTTGAAGTATGTCCAGCCTTCCTGGACTCCTTTACTCATTTTTATGTATTGATTCCTTTGTTCCTTAAATCTGACTGGATAAAAAGAAAAAGCAGTCATCTTCAGTCGCCAGAGAAACAAAAAAGGTAACTGACACCTGTAGCACACCTTTCCATTCCTGTCATGTTTTTATGTTGGTGGATCCATTCAGCATTTTCAGTGGTCTAGACAGTTCTGTTTTGCTGGCCTGAGTAACCCCTCAAATCTCACAGTATGTGGGACCTGTGGCATGCACCTGACATCAGAGTCAAGTCCATCAACCCTGACAGGAAGGGCTTTGATTTATCTACACCTGATACCCTTACAATATCAGAAGTTTTAGTCCTTTTAATCAGTCATTTACTATCTCTAATGTCAACATGAATTTCTTAAAAACGGAAATATAATGTTGTACAGTAGCCCTATGATAACTGGAAAGGGAAAAGCAGCCAAGAACAATTTGTCTCAGCTACAAAAACTTCAAAATTGAAATCTGCTTTAGATTTTATAAATTAGTGATTTGAAGAGCATTTCTCAAGGATCCCTCATATAATTTTTCTTTTTTTCCTACATGGGGGCTGTGATAAGCATTTTACATTAAAAAGAAGGGAAGCAAATTCTATTCTGAAATGAGAAACATTCATTTAAAACACAATTGCATAAAAACTTACCAGAATTTTATGATATTATTTTCTTTTGGCACTCCATGTCCTTCTTGTCTCTTGCAGTTTGAGTATCTCTTCTCTATGATTGACACCTTCAGTCCTGAAATCAAATACAAGCACAAAGAGTTATGTGTTTCTTCCACTAGAAAGATGTAGTTTAAGTTTTACCCTGAAGTAGGGACAACTTTGAGCATATGTTTACAACAGCAGTATGTAATTACACTAGTAATAATTACATTAGCAATAAAATTTCAGTGGGTAAGATTTTATTTTTGCGAAGTGTGGAGACTGTAGAAGCCCAGTGTTGCCATCAGCCAGTTATGCACCTGAAAACTGAGTGCAGTGTTACAGAATCTGTAAAGATTTATAGAAATTCTTCTGGATTTGTTATTTACAATCAGCAAGTCCTATTACCCCTGACAGGTATTTTACACATATTTGATTGTTCCAATACAGCATAACCTTCCAGGAAAACTTGTTATTCTGAATTGAATTACTGAAAGTTAAAATGTTAACTAATAAAGCAACTTTAAAAATTACTATGGCACATCTCTATAGAGACATTTATTAGTGTGCATATAAAAATCAACTATGTTTTTTTTACCTCTATGCCACTATATTGTCATTTTCCTGAAGGCTTACCTTTGGAATAATTAATGTAAGGCAGATAAATGAACATTGAGAGTAGAGGTATTGAAATTTGCATTGAAGTATATTGACATGGTATAATCTGTAGTGGTTAACAGTTTGTAACATAGTGAGAGGCCTTTGAGATAGGAATATGTATGTCTAACACACCTATGCCATTTTTGTGATACCACATTATTTTTGCAATGGAATCCAATTCACTTTCCTCTGCATATCCTCAGCAATTTACTATGGCCATGCCTTTGCAGTCAGTCTGAGGGAGAGCAAAAACTTGACAAAATTGCCTGGCATCCCTTCACTTTAGCCTGTCCTCCAGACAACCAGTACTAAACTGGATTTTTATTATGAAACTGCCTTTCTCTCAAAGCCTGCCTTCTCAGTGAAACAGTAACAAGCTTCTTATTGGGACCAGTTTATGCTAAGGGTTAATAGTTACTGGAAGCATGTTTATGATATGACAAAAGCTAAGGTGGCTGCATATTTAAAGCTAATGCTTATGCTCTCCTTTTTGGCTTATGATTTTTGTTTTGTTTTGGGTTTATTTTGGGGGGGGGGGGGGGGGATGGGTGAGGGAGGCAGTGGCAGCAGAATACAAATTAAGCACAATGTAAAACTTTAATGGATGATCCTTTATGGCATATCACTAATCTACTAGTACACCTAAATAGTCTCAGGGAATATATCTTCTATTCCAATTAAATTAACAAGCACCTCCCCACCTTCACCTATGCAATGTTGCAAATTTAAAATTCACATAAAAGGCAAGTTTTACTCTAATTCCTTCACAAAAGTTAATGTAGCAGTAAAGAATATGATATGTATATAGACATTTTATATGTGACATTGGTGTAAATACTCCTTAAGAAAGATTCACTGGAAGGGTGAAAAAATTTGAATCTATCAAGGTTTCTTTTCACTGTGATCAAACTCTCCTGAAGTTAACAGAAATGTTTTCACCAATTTAATATGGCTTTACATGAAGATCTAAGGGACAGATCAAGTAAACTTCGTAAATTAAAGTGGATGTTGATAGATTTGTTCCCAAAGAAGAAAATAACCAATTTCTACTTCTCTGGTCTGTTTGTATAGAGGAAGTCAATAGAATAGACATTTTCTTTCCTTCTTACTTCAAAGTTAGCCAGAATTCTGTATCTGTGAATGTATATCCATGAAAGGACAGAACTGCTGAAAAGTCACCATACAATAAAGCTCAACTGGCATCCAGAAACTAGATTCTTCTGCCAAAGCAGCAATATGCAATCAGTCTGTTAAATCTTAAAGCCTTCTCCAGAGAGGCAGAAGTCATGTCCACACAACTTATTACAGCTTGTTATGTCCCATGTGTTGGGAAAACCAAACCCATTATGTGACTTTGCCTGCATGTGTCTAAAAAGCTATGGTGCTAAGACTAAAACAAGTTACTGTGGTCTGAAGTGGACTAGTTTCCATCTATTTGGAGGCCATATGTCAACTACAGTGTAATAGAGTAAACTAATTTTTGAGAACTTTAGTCTTTCATGAAATTAGACTTGAAATATATAGGGATTATATTGTTTCTAAAAGCAATATACCAAAATTTGTCATGTGTCTTTGTATATAGTAGCTTCACTAAATTGTTAGTCATCCTTCAAGGAACACTATTTTGATATGGAATATCTATACATGTAAGTAAACTATTTGCTTAATATGCAATTATTAAGCAATTATTTTTGAGATGAAGAGGTGTTTTAATGCTGAAGGTGAGAGGAGTTACACTTTCTCAAGTATTACACAAATGACCTTTTTTTAAAGTCCTCTTAAGCCATCACTAAAGAGTTGATTATGCTCATACAAAACACTCAATTATTGATTTTTAAGCACTTTTGAGATTCTCAAGATGCAGTTTATAAGCTTGTATAGTTTGGAAGATGCACCACAGCTCATACTTTGGAAAAGATGACAGGTATTTGTGGTTGTATGTCACACATGACCTCCCAAGGAAGTACTCCTATAGTTGAAGTGCAGTCAAATCAAAAGAATGAAAGAGTGAAATGCTTTAGCAATAATTAACAGTATCTAAAAACATCAGTCTCTAAAACCCAATAGACATAACAACATCAAGCACAAATGGCACTTTTCTTTCCATGTACTTTCTTTCTTAAAATATTTCTCAGAATCCTTAGAAATTTTGGCAGACACTTCCCTTTTAACTCATCCATGTAGACAGATGTCAAACCAGACGTGCCTGTAGCATGCTCTGAAGTGCTGGAGTTTTTCTTATTGTTTTTTTGTGGGGTGGAGTTTTTCCAGGGTTGGTTGTTTTTTGGTTTTTTTTTCTTGCATTAGGTACCTTAATATACAGCACTTCTTAAAGGAAGTAGTAGCACTGCTGTTTAAGACAAGCTGAAGTTTTATGTGGTCTGTTGGAAAATCAATAGGAAGGAGTGCCTTTCTCACTTGCTTGAGCAGATGTGGATCAAATTCCCCAAATAAGGAAAACAATCTCATTCATGTATATGGATAATAATGTTTTCTTCTGAACTGTTGACATTCAGAACTAGATTTATATTTGTCTTAAGGGTTCTGAATATGTTGGTAATGCATAGACCTTATTGATTTCAGTATGGGAATTACATATCTATCTTTCTTTAGACACCTTTATATCTGTCCAAACCATAGTTTTAACTCTTTGAGTATGAAGTATTTCTTCTCAAAAACATAGAGATTAAATCAATTTGTTAATGAGTTATAAGAATGGATGTTCTAAAAAATATATTTTCCGTATGTAAATACAGATTTTAAAAAATTCTTAAATACTTAATATTAAAATACTTCTCAGATTTATTTTTAGAATGAAATTTAGAGAGTATTGAAAGATAAACTTTTATTAATTTGTATTTTGTGACATTTTAAAAATCCATCATTTATATGCAATTATATATGAGGTGTACTTAATACTATTTTCAATTTCTGTTTGTAGTATGTTATCAGAAATATTTTAATAATTTTCTATTTCTTGCCTGACCTTCCAGTCTCTAATAGATTTTTTTTTTTTTTTTAATTTATCTGTAATTTTTGATGTGTGAAATACATTTGTTCACAGACAGGACCGAGGTTAAATCTTTTACTCATCAATTTCTTTTTTATGATCAATGAGAAATTTAAAATTATGCCAGCGGTTCTGCAGATTACTATAAAACCCAAATCACAGGCTAACTAAGTTTATTATTGTTATAAAATCTGCTACTTTTGTTAGAATATTTTAAAATTCACAATTGCCAGTTTTCCTCAATTAATTACACTCATATTTTTATGAATATTTCCAGCATTACTATTTTTGTACTGCTACTTCTTGGCAGAGGATGAGTTGCAAAATATATTCAGGTGAATAAAAAGGATATCTCAAGGACAGATAATCTGATTTTATGTGTCCAGACAGAATAATCTGTTTCAAGTCCATATACGTATAAAACTGAATATTTCTTCAGAAATTTCAGAGGAAAAATACAGCCATATGTGTGATATCATGACTGAGAACCTTCCCTTGTAGGCTTTTCATCTGCCTTGTTTCTTTGCAGCCTCTATGTTGCAGTCTGTTAAAAGCTTTGTAGTTTGGAAAAAGGGTGCTTGTCTGCTTTGGCATGGCTGCTGGATAGTGGGTGGGGAAACCTAGATGAAAGGGAAGATTAGACCTTTCTCAGGAGCACTTGATCATGCACAGGTGGCAGTGTGGAACATTTGAGGTGCTCACTGTAAAGATTATTACTTATACCAAAAAAAAACCCCGCCATTAGAAATGTAGAGATTTTAATTTTGAAAGAGGAAAAATGAAAAGCATTCACTTCAATGAGAAGTTGCAGGAAGTCCCCCTTAAGATACTGGCAAACTTGGGATGTCATTGTGTAGATAAGTAGCAGACCATTTTGTCAGATACCATTTTACAGTTGGTTGTACTCTAAAAAATTTCTCTACTGCTTAAGGATAGTGCTTTAAGAAGTAGATCTTACTGAAACCTTTTCCTAGGTTTTCCCATTGACTTGAAAACCAAAAACCAAAAAAACCCCAAGTCAACACCCACAGACATTCAGTTACAAGCAGTACAGATTGAATGTCTGTATGATGCTACCAAGTGTTGATCTTTGTTCTTAGGGATGAACATGGCTGCAGTGTTGGAGGGCAGAAGGACATGTGCTGTGTAGCACCCTAGCTGTTGTCTTATTATATAACAACAACAAAAAATTATAATTCTGAATAGTATTTTAGGCATGGGTGACATCCTTATTACTCTACTACTTTTATGTCATCTATCTCCAGTAAATCCATCTCTGTATTAGAGATACAAGACTTAACAGTCTTGTTGTGTATCTATGTGGTATACTGGTTTATCACCTACAGAAATGAAGTACTGGCTCAAGTGAAGATTATAAGTGAATGCAGTGGATGCTTGTTGAAATTATCTATTCCTCTCTACTGCAGTTTCATAGCAGAAAATGGATGGATTAAAATGTGTGCTGATTACTATACAGCTGGGACTTTTTAACAAAACGGCTGCATACTTGTGGTATGCCAAAGAGCTAAGCTATGTTCTCAGAAGCACTTAAACTGTGAATCTGTGAGGACTCTTACTTGCAGGGATGAGGTCCTGGCTTCAGTTCCTCAGCATGCTAAGCTGTGCTCCCCATGTGGATGATGTTTCTGGGAAGCATGGAAAAGTTTTTGGAGTCTCTTTGGTTTGATATGGTCAAGAGAAATACAATATACTCTGCTGCTTTTTGTCTTTTTGTTTCTTCCCACACACTTGTTCTGTTCAAATACAGTAAAGGGAAAATACACCATATTGCATAAAAATCTCACAAACATTTGAATTGCATTCTCTTTTCACTTTAAGGAATTCATTTACTCAAAATGCTAGGCAAATTAGAGGAACTGGAACGTACAATTAACACAGCTTGCCAAACCAAATTGAGCTTAACTGTAAATACGGTCATTGCTACCACCTTATCAATAGCGTATGCTGTGTGTGAGATGAGATCTAACATCAAAATTTGCTTTCACTTGAAATGTGAAAGTAAGCTTTTCGTGTCATCTCTATTAACATTTTTTTAAAACTTTTTACTGAAATTCTGAAGTATATATGAAAGTCAAAAATTGTGACTGTAAATATGTCTCTTTGTTTTGCCCATCTCCCTGGGGAAGAAAAAAAAAGTAATTCCTGTAAATCGGACTCCTCAGGTGATATGTTACACCTCTACACACATGCACGCACATCCTCAGCTTTCAGAAGAATGTTATTCATCTTCCCAGTTTCAGTGAATATTAAGGCTATAGAAAATATAAAGATTTGCCTTCTGTCATTTGCCACAAAACTAAATAATTGCGTATAACAAGTATGTGCTTTCCTAGTCCTATATGAAGATCTCTAGACTCCGCTAGTATTAGTTACACTGGTCATTACCTAAGATAGCCCTTTAATTGTCATACTAAACAAAAAAAGTCCTGAGCTCATTCTGCATAATTGCCATCTCTCTGGAAGTTTTTGTCACAATAAGAAAATTAGTATGAGCTAGGCTAGAAAATCAGATTAGTATAAATAATTAAAATGAAAGTAAAACCTGCAGTATCAAATTTGTACTGACAAGGCAAATTTTGGTCTAGAACTAGTGAAGTGTGCTCTGCTTCCAGGGTAATTCACAAAATTTGACCAATTAAAACAAAAACATTCTTAGTTATTTTTTTTTTAATTCATCTTCTTCTTAAAAACCAAACCAAAACAACACACCCCACTCTCCCAGAAAAGGAGGCTGAGACAATCCTTTCAGGTCATGCCAAAAGTCAATGCAGCTGGTGACTATGGAGTGAATTGGTCAGCTCTTGCAGTTTTCTAAATCTCTCCTTTAGGGCTTGCTAGATGTGGCTCATTTGATATTTCATGTTTCTGATAGCTTTCTCTTTTACTAGAACAGTTACTGTAACACTGTTTAAAAGAAGCCCCTACTATTAATAAACAGCATATGACACTATCCTCATCAATCTAAGTAAGCAAGCCCCATTTTTTTTTTCTTTTTTGTACTTGTCATTCTAATATTTATTAATTTATCTTAACCGTGATAAATAGGATGAATGTGGTTTGTGTATTCATGCTGAGGTGAGTTATGTTTAGTGTTTCACTCTAAAGCTATGTGTAGTATTTTTGTAATAGTTGATTCTGGAGATGTTTGTACAGATATGAGAGGGCTTCTGAACATATTTCTATATACTTACATTGCACCATTAAACATTCAGAACAGCAGATGATATCCATATGGAAAGCATGACAAATATAAGAAAAGCTATATTCAGACAGAAAAAATAAATTGTGCTTAGTGGTCTTGCAAAAGCACCACTACAGTTGGCAAGAGTACTTTTCTTGTTGACAGTCTTCGCTCAGAAGCCTAAGCCTAAATGCTCATCAAGACTCAACTGCACTCTTGCCTTAGATGTGTTCCCTTGGAAAAGCTGAGGGATGTTTGTCAGACAGTACTGGCAGCACAGATTTCTCTGCTATATTAAACCTAATATAAACCTGTTACTTTTTAAATGTGCAATGTGGATACTTCTTTGAGTTGCCATTCCAGCATTTTCCTAAAGCATTCTGTTCCCTACCATATGATGTATTTTTGTTGGGGGGGATTGGTTTTTATTTTTTAGTGTCAGAAGTATTTAGTCTCTCTTAGCTCTGATCAGGAAGGTGTTTGTGCTTTCAGGAGAAAACAGTGAATTCAATTTCTGGCAAGGGCTTTCTGCGAGAGATTGCAAAATTTCATAGTCTGCACGACCCTTTAGCAGCTACCTTTAGCTGACTGCCTCACATTCAATATAAGATCTGTTGCTAAGAAGAGACACAGAATAAATAAGAAATATTTAGAAGTTATAATGAATTATCTCTAATAGTCTTGACTTGCTATGTTGTTGCAGCAAAGTAGCATGAAGACTATTAAAAAGCCCATAATAGTTTATGCAGAAACTAATTCTTTATCATCAGGTGTCTTCTGGAGAATCAAAAGCCACTAAGAAGCAACCATTAGTTGGAAAAAGATGAAATCACATCACTTTTCTACAGCTGTCAAAGGAATTTTACAAACACTGTCTCAGTCTTTTGTGATCTGGGAACAAGTCCTTTCTTCATCTCTGAAGAAATCAGTGCAGCCTACAGTTGCCTTTTTCTAGTAAGAAGGAAAGCTAAAACAATTACAGAAGCACTAGTTCAATCATCCTTCGTTACTGTACCATATATTGGAAATTAAGCCAGCATCCCTCTTTGCAGCCACTGGTCATTCTGGAATAAAACTATGTGAATAAGTAATTTTTTTTTTTTCCCATGGCAGTTCCAAAAACTTGGAAGGTGAATTTATTTCAGGACAGCTAAAATATTTTTTAAAATTCAGTTATCCAAAATGTCTATAAATGTAAAATTAGGCATTTAGACTAATTTGAAATATTTCTACCTAATATTTTCAAACATTTTTAAAAAGGGTCAAGGGCATTTCTAAAACAATCCTGTTATTTTTTTAAGTGTCAAACCAATGTTTTGATTTGTTCATACATAGGTGGTGGTCTTTTTTGTTTTGTTGGGTTTTTTAATGGGAGGCTATTAGGAATACTTGAAAAACAAATTAATGATAGATTTTGGTCTATCAGTCTGAAGCTGGACTTCTCATCTCCAAAAAACCAAAAACAAAGCAAAGCCTCGCCTAATAAATTTAACTGAGAACCAGTTTAACAAAATGCTTCTGGTGAAACTAGAAAAACTTCATGTGGAAAGTACCAGAATGTCTGCTACATGGAGTAACCAGTCTACCACCTTTAAAACTGGAGCTGCATCTCAATCATCCATCCTACACTTTGCAGTGGTTTACTTATTACCAAATATGCAACACAACACAGGAAATGTACAGTTTTGTGAGGGATGATTAAAGAACAGCAATAAATATATCTGCTTAATGGCTGTGGAATGGTTTTAAATCATGGTGGTAACTGTAAGAATTTCACAGTTGAAATACTGTTAGAGAAGAGAGAGAATCATGAGAGCCCATGGTTGGAGTAGCTTTAATCCTCCCTAGTTCTCCATAGTGTACAATACACAGTGCTACAGAGAATGAATTGAACTACATAAAAAAAAAAAATGGACTGAAGTAGTATATAGAAGTGATATGTATGAGCCAAGGTCTCAAATGTATTTCAAGTCCATGCTGAGGAGCTGCCCCATGCCTGATAGGTAAGACAGAAGTCTGCAGGCAATTCACAGCAGCTTCTGACAGGTTCCGATCATGGAGGTGCCCACAGTAAGAAACCAAGCACTCCTCTTTCTGTCATCTATTACAGAACCAAAAGTCTAGAGATAAGGAGAACAGATCTGGAAAAACTAGCCAGTACCATAAAAATAAAGCTTGGTGAAATTTGCAACATTTATTAACAAAATATCCAATTTTCTACTTTCTGTGAACTTTCAAGGAAGAAAATAAAAGGAAGCCATATTGATTTCTCAACTTGCCATATCTCTTTTTTTCATATTTTTCTTACTTTCTCTGAATGAGGAAATAAGGCTGTATGTGCATAATTGTAATAAATGAACAGTGGAAGGAGAGTGTCTTAGCAAACCTGTAAATCTTTGGCTTCTGCGTGCTGGTACAAGACAAAAGGAGGAAGGGGAGGATTTCTAGTCCCATTTTTGAAGTTAGAATGATCTTCTAGGATCCTGATAAAGCCCTTTCAAGTAATAATTTAATTTATAATTTTTTTTTTTTTAATTAAATTTTAATTCTGTGATTTCTTTGGAGAAGCAAAGTTTCAGTTAAGTCTTCAAGCCGAGTCAGAAATCATAGCTTAGAAAGCAAATCTAGGCAAAGTTCCCTATGAAAGAGACTGTATGCTTAGAATTATTACTCATATAGACCAACAGATTCTCTCATGATCCTCTTTAGACTGTGAGAGGCAATGTGTTTTCAACCAGGTAGTACAAAGGTCTGTAAGTATAGACAAATGTTTCTATGTTCTTGTCAGTGAAAATGAGCACAAGGACATGGAGTTCTCAAGTGCCTAGGAGATATCAAGTAGGTGAATAGAAAACATTTGATTTGTGTATGTGTAAAAAGTTTGTATAGTGGAAATGTCTTTCAGGAGGACACTGAGCAGGTACTTAGTTAGCAATATCTGGCTTGAGAATAAAGACTGTTCGGATGATGAAGGCATTTTTTACTTATTCAAATGCAGACTTTTGGCAGACAGTGGATTCATCTTGCTTTTGATCAAGGTAAGAGAAGATGTTTTGATCAAAATAAATTACTTGAGTGATAAATACGAAATTTGAATGACTTCATAATCACGATGAATATTACTAACATTTTGTTACAGGTTTGTAGGACTGGGGTGAAAAAAATGGAAAGAAGAGCCTTTTTGTTATGTTTGTTGTTTTTTTACAAAAAGATCTTAGAATGTTGGAAAATTTCTTTTATAGAATCTAACTAAATCTCATAGTATATATTGTAAGGTTGGAATATTTGGGGTTTGAATAATTGTAGGTATGTCTGTGTGTATAGGTGCTTCTTTGTGTATATTGTTGCTCTTTTGTATCTATGTCATCCGAGGAACTTGTACCAAAAATGGTAAGCATCTTTGTGATGATGACATGAACCTCCCTGGGAGGCAAGGGTAATTTTCATCCTGTGTCTTTTAGTTTTTGAAATTGATATTTTGATGCCTATGAAGAGAACTTGACAGTAAAAAACGACATCCAGCCCAGAGAATGAGGCAACAAAATATTTGTAACAAATTAGAAGATGGAAAGTCCTCTTTGGAAGGTTTGTTTGGTTGGTTTTTTGACTCATAGCCGAGCGCTAGCCCTGAAATGCTTAGTATGTGTTTTTGCCGTGAATTACATTTACAAAATGTAACGTGGTAATCTGAGTTGATAAAATCAATCAGCAATAAGAGAAAGCAAGCAAGAAAGTTCCATAATTCAGGAACATTTTCCTTTGTATCTTCCCTGTGTGGGGGAAAAAAAAAGAATAAAATCACAATGACTCGGGGGACCGTGCTTAGCAAACTTGAGCTTTCCTTTGTAAGATGTGAATAGAAGCCGCCAGCTTTCTTCCTTAGGCCATTACTGAAAGCATAGTGATGATAATAGAAAGAGTCAACCAAGTTTCTAACAGGAACATCCTGAATAAAGTACCAGATTTCAGACAGTAACCTTAGATAGAAGTAGTCTTACATTCTTATGGTATTCCTGAGGCAAATCTACAATCTGAGGACTTTTATGTCATTCTGAGCTTCTGTTCTTATTTGCACTGGATTCTAACTGAGTGAGAGAATTTTTTATTTTTATTTTTTTTTCATGTAGCCTGGCCCTGATCACAATGGGATTCCAACATTTCCTGTTAGAATGTGATTTACCAGGAATTTAACTAGTATCCAGTTCAAACTGTACTGCAGGCCTCTAAAATTAAAAATAAAAATAAACATAGCTATTAACATTGTAAGAGAGCTAAACTTAGCACTTCAAACTAAAATGACAATAAATAAAGATGAGCCCAAACCAAGAATGAAAAAAATGAATGCCAGTGAAGCCTGTTACATTCAAAAGCCAAATATGATTACTGTATTCTAAATCATAGGTTAAGAAATAAAATGGATCATGATATGAATGGGATAATGCAATTACATAATCTGAGTCCTATCAAACATAAACTGTACCTTTTATATTGCTGTTTTTCTTAGAGATGTTTATTTCTTCTCCTTTCCTCTTTCTCAACCAAGACGTGATTGCGAAACATAAGCAAATAAATGTCAAATCCTTCTGCTTCTGTTCTGCCATTCAATTTCTGAAATTCTGCCAAACTGAAAATTTCCATTCAGACTGACTGGCATTTGTTGAACCATTTTTTTTTTATTATTATTAGTAGTAGTATTACTATTTTATTTTAACACTCTTTTTCAAAAGTAGTGGAAACTTTGTGCAACCTTTGCTGTGTCTATGCACGACACTTTAAAAGCAGCTGCTACTGTGGATCTTTTTCACAATAGTACATTTTTTTCATGCAGACACTCTGAAAAACCCTCACAAAAACTTTCATTTACTTCCAAACTTGTATTGAGAGTAAGTACCACCCAATTTAACACCATGCTAACCTAAGAAACACAGATACCAGATAAAATGCTACAGTAAAGAGTAAATAAGATCAGTGGAAAATTTGTTAAAATCTCTACCCCCCACCTTCTCCTTTAAACCAAAACAGGAGATTGTACAAACTTCGGCTTGAAAATCTCTGCTCTACTACTCAGTTGCACTTTTTTTAATGATAAAAATGAATAGGTAGAATAATATGCACAGAAAACAGATGGAAGAGAATGGCTTATGAAAAATTCTTTATGTAAAAATGGCTTTTCACGTTTACTCCAGCCTGTAATGTGTTAGAAAGAAACATAAGACCATGAAATATCATTATGCTACAAGAGTCCTTCTTGTTCTTTGTGGGCAGTACACTCACTGTTTGCTTATTAAGGCAGCAGACAGTTCTCAGAAGATGCACTATTTTAGTTATAGAACCACTTTTTTTTACAATAATGGAAAGTCGCTGGTGAAGTCTTCTATGGTTGTGCACACCTGAAAAGCCTAAAACTGTGTGGATCCATAGCAAGATATTTCAGAGAGCAAGATGCACCTTTTCCGGGCAGCTTCCTTTAAGCTGCAGTACTTCCCTATGGTGAACCTGTAGCTGCAACAGCAAGGGCAGAAGGTGGGGCTAGACCATATTTGCCCTGTTTGACCCTTGTTGCATATAACAGGGCTTCAATTCCACCTCCTGCTTTCAGTTCCATTTTGGTTGGTTGTTTGTTTGAATGTAGGAGATGTTTTAAGATATAATTTACTCTTCAAAACAGACAAAAAAAAACCCTTTATAACAAAAATAACATCCAATATGAACCAGTAACTTAAAGAATGCCTTATTAAAACATGATACTTAAAAAAATTAAATTCCTAATGTTAAAAGTTTGCATGTTCTTCCCTTCTCCCCCCTTTTTCAAATACTGAAAACTAATGAATTGCAAAGTTGCGAATGATGGTAACCTTGTGCCCTCTATGTGGAAAAAGCCTATAAAATCAGAGCTGAGCTTGGTGACCCAATATAGCTAGGTCAGAGAAGCAATGAATACCTTGAATATGACTGAAGTCCTCTCAGCATGCAACATTTGTCCCTCTTATTGATCCTTGGTATACTCATAAAGGACTAGTTTTCTTTTTTCAAAAAACAGGGGTAATTATGCTCTCCTATCTTGCTAACAGATTTTGGGAGGTGCAAATGATTCACTGAATGAAAAGATCACTTCCTGCTTCTAAATGTTCTGTGCTTGTTATGTTTTATAATTCTAAGGGTTCAAATGTTACTGTGTGGTATATTCTCTGTGACATTTATTATTTCTGTGAAGACTTGCACAATTCATTTGGAGGGACTCTGGTCTGCAGTTCCTGTACATTCTATTTCATCCATACATATAATGTTAGACTCCATTTTTAGGTGATTTCTTCCCACTTGGAATTGCTTCCCAATAAGGAATTTACTTTCCATGTGCCTGAAATAGCTGTTTAGTCCTCCATTTAAACCTTGCTGTGACAGCCTTTCCCTTTCACTGTTTGCCTGCAATTTTTTTGTCCCTGAACTTCACTTTCTCTTTTGGCTCCTCTGCCGGTAGACCCCATGTAATGCTACCAAGGACTAGCTCCTTGTCTATATTGCCATTCTCCCCCTGGTTTTCTTGCTCTTTTCAATCGTCTTTCATAGAAGCACTCTGCCTTTGGCTCTTTGCAATGCAATTTAACCCAACTGTGGTTTTGTCTGAGCTAAGTACCTGTCTGGAAGCTGTAGCAGCTATCCAAGCCATAAGGAAAGCCTTCAGTGCCCCGCATTTGCTACTTAGTTTCTGCTTTGTATGGTAAGCTCACCAACATCCTATGTTGTCTTCTTCCAAACGTTAAAATGCCTCTCTCTGGCACAGACAGAGGACTAGAAGCCATACCCAGATACTGCCTATTTTGTTACCTCTGCCTTTCAAGGGTACTGGTTTGGGGTGAGAGGAGGGTCATATTTTCATTTATGTTGGATGAACGAATACCTACGCTCTCTAGGGCACAGGCTGGCATCTTTATTCAGACTCACAGGCACAACAGAACCCTATGGCAAGGCTAAACTAAAAATTACAGAACATATTAAATAAAACTAAACTAAGAACATAATGCATATGATCTTATTCTTACAGAAGTTAACATTTTCTCTTGTATTAGCTACGAATACATGATCCCTGCAGCTGACGGACACAAAAAATTAAACCCTCACGTGAATACATATGGCAATACATACCTCCTGCTCTCTTGCCAGCAGTCAGCATCCTAATTAACTGGAAATAGGGGCAGCATTTTTCTCTGAAACATCATTTACAACAGATACGAGCTTCAACTAATGTCATGGTTTACCTAGGTCTTTATTATTTGTTTCTGCAATTAAGACAGGTCTTCACTATTTAGGAAAGCATTAAGAAATACTATCCACTGTCTTTTTTATTATTTTTTTTTCTTTCTGTAAATCATCTATACCTGCTTTTCAGTGTCTTGTTATTTTATGTGCTTGGACCCGGGTTTAGATTTTGTCATCTTTCTCTGAGTGTAATATTGTTTCTCTTAGAATACAGGCATGCAAAAATGGATGGTTAGGTCTTAATGGTTATAGGTGATTTCATGTGTGTATATGTAGCTCCTGATGGGAAGACTAGGATATAAAGAGAAGACAGTCACAGATAGCTAACATATTATAGTGCAGGTACAATAAGGCAAATAATACGATGCAGCTTCAGTAGAGCCATTGCCTGCTAATACTAATAGTTTTGATCATTGCTGTAATGGCCAGAATTTCTAAATGAATGTTTATAGAGAGGTCATGTTCTTTACTTGCCCAGCTGATGCAGTTACTAAAAAAAAAGAGCACATAAATGTAATACTCTTTCTTGAGTCCAAAAGCTTGTTTGTTGTTTTTTTTTTTTTTTTTTTTTTTTGGTTGGTTGGTTTGTTGGTTGGTTTTGGGTTTTGGGGTTTTTTTTTTTTGTCATTATAGCCACTCTAATAAATGGTATTGCTTTTTCCTTTTGGTGCTATGATAATATCTGTGCTCAAGCTCTGAGCAGGTGCAGTAGTGATCTTGAATGAGAGCCTGTAATTCTGAAAGCGTACTTTGCAGCATCTTTGTGTCTTCTGGATTTCAGGCTGTCAGGAGGGGTTAAATCATGACCAAAGCCATTTAATGTCTGCTGAACAACTTCTAAATGACAGATTTCTCCAGCAAACTTAGTAAACACAGTCTTTAAGCATTTCTCTTCCTTTTCCTTTGTTCATGTTTGCCTTAAGACTATAACTGCATCAGGAGATTTCAGATTTTCTACAGCCCTTACGAACTATAGTGTGGCAGAAATCTCACATTAAGTATGTGATGGATTCTGAAGTGTTTGCATGATTCTCCCGTGGTATTCATAAGGGAGGACAGGCAAATTAAAGCCATCTGTGAGATTAGGGGTTGTGCACAAATTCTTTGACTGGCCTGATATCCAAATGACTTCTAGGCTACTTCATTATCACTTAATCATGGCTCGCCATTTCATGAGTGTAATTGCAAGGAGAGCAAGCTGGGAACTTCATTGACCCTGCAAGAGCCCATTACAATTTACATCCACATGCTTTTAGTTGGTTTGTTCTTCCAGTAACTCATATATTGCTATGTTAGGTCCTGGGCTAGTATCTTTTTTATTTTATTTCAATTTGCTCAATTCTTCAGGAAATGAGCATTGTTGAGACAGGATTGTAATGGTTTATACTAGTCAAGCAAACTGACATTTAACTCATTCTCTGGTATTTTCTGATAAAAGACTGCTTACTGCTTTGGGTGTAGTGATATGAAGAGCTGAGCATTCTTTCATGAGCAAGTCTAGATGATCCACTCCTGTTTTGTAGCAACTACTATTGAAGTTACTGTGTATGTGTAGCATGATTTTTGCCCTTCGCTGATTCATAAAGAGCTACATTAGGATGATCCAAGGAGCTAGGTATAGCAAGGATCTCCACAATCAGTAGTAATAGACTTTCAGTTATTTTCACCAGTACTTCTCAACTGAAGAAAGTATCATTGTCTCACTTTACAAGCACACAAAACCAAAACAATCAGTGAGAATGATGGGGTTGCCCATTCAGGGATTACCCAGAAGACTACTAGCAGAGCAAGAAAAATACTGAGGTTTCTTGCTTCAGCACTGTCTGTTGGAGCTAGAGGTCTGAGAGTTGCCAGGCCTTCTCATTTCTAAAGCCTTCTTTGTTAACCCTAAACCTGAAGTCTTGGTTATGATTAACTAAATAAACTAAATTTACTTGTCACCTTTCTGCAATAAAAAATTTGTTTGGGCTTATGGTTTCTTGCACTGTTTGTGGAATATCTTTAGTTTTCCTGGCTAGCATAATTATCTAGTACATGAATGTTTACTGAAAATTGCCTTGCATTGCATTATCAAGTAAATAGGCATTTAAATGCAGTTACTTTTGGAGGTCTCCAGGTTTATGAAATGTTATTTCTAAATTACAATGATGTATGCAATGTGTTATTAATCCTTACATTACAAACAGTCAAACTGGGATTTCTTCTTTGTTTTCTTTCCTTCTTTCTTTGAAGATATTTCTTTGTATGTACTTTTAATTCCACAGCTGATAGTTTAGCATATGGATATAATCATCATGTGTTTTCTTCCTACTGGTACTTTCCTTTTTCCTAATTTAAGTTTCAGTCCTGGATCCTGCATCTAAATCAAAGGCTTTACAAAAAAGCCATGCTGTTGGGCAAGTGTCTGCCCTATCTGTTTTTTTCTTTTTAACTCTGCTGTTATGTACTACTTTCTTGTATGCCAGTAGCTTCATGATAAAATAAGCACTGTTAACCTGCTGAAAGAGTCAGCATCGGGAGGTTAAAATGTGGTCAAGGGTTAATTTACCAGACAGAAATCTCATTAGGTTTTCATGGTTTTGCTGTAGTCAATCACATACTTAGTTGTTATTTTATTGAGTCTGCTATAGACTATGCTTTAAAAGTCGCAGCTCAACAGTTGTTTGGACTGATGGCATCTCTTTTGTTGTGTATCAGGCCCCTAAGTATATCACATTTACTAGGGAAATGCCTGGAAGGAGTGGTTAGGCTAAACAATTTCAGGAAAACAAGTGGGATTTTTTTTTTCCTAACCTAATGTTGTTTTGCCTATATTATATTTCAAGTGTGACTTTTTTTTTTTTTTTCCTGAAAGATTTTCTTTCTTTAATTATAATTTTATGAAGGTGTCCAAAGGGTTTATTTTTTCAACAGAAAGCATTTTTTGGGTGCAATTCTCTGTTGTCTTATCAAGTCAGTTTATCTTGGGTTTTGGTTTTTTTTTTCCCTCCAATCTGAGTTTAGATTTTATCATACCAGGTTATGCTGGTTTATATCTTTATTTGAAAATGTGGTTAAATTCTTCTCACCTTTTCCAGGAGAAACTGCTGTTTATCACATCTTCTTTTTGCTCTGCCTGGATTTGCTTCTGTTTTTTATGTTACAGCAATTGGTTGTAACTCCATAGTGTGTCAAATCAAGCAAGCAATATGTATCTCATTGTCCTCTTTCAGATAAGTGCGTGAAGTATATATTGCTGTTATGAAATGGAAACAATATATAATTTTCAATATATAGTGAAGCTTTATAGTGTAATTGAACATGTCCGTTTCTAAAAGAAAAGTACCTTGCTTTTAAAGCAGTGCCATTTGAAATGCTGAATTTGTAAAGCATTTTTTTCTAGAAAAATAATTCAGTATATTTTTAAAGAATATTTTCAGTATTATTCCACTTTGATAAAACCTGTTCAGTCTTTTAAAAAAAATAAAGTGATTTTGAGGTTACTTTTTAGTTTTCTGAAAGGATAATTAAAAAAAAAGTAATTTTAGAGTACTGTTTTTTGAAAATAGTAGTTAAAGCATAACGTGTTATTAAAACAAAACAAATTTGCAAGGATTTTGGACAAACACACAAAATTACAAAATAATTACTGTACCTGTACAAGTTTACATGCAAGACAGTATGACTGGTGACAGTACAAGACTGCATTTCTGCACACAGACCTCGGAGTAAGTTGTCAGTAGATATGTGGGTTGCTTTTTGTTTGGTTGTTTGTTTTTTGGGGTTTGGTTTTGTTTTGCTTTTTCCTGCTACCATCTACCTCTTAATGAAGTTTCCCTGAGTACCACTCAGCACAGTGGAGGAAGAGCGATGAGGATAAAATAGTTTTACTCTCCTCCCTAGCATGCGTGAAAGGGCTAGCTAGAGGGAGGAGGGAAGGAAGAGGCATGTGGTGTTAGGAGTACCGGCAAGCAACACAGCATGCCTCCTGCCAGGGCACCTTTAATGCACAGCTTCTTCTTGGACTTACAGCCCAACCAGAAGCACCGGTAAACTTGGCTGTTGCAGACAACCTCCTCTGGGTCTGTAAACCAGGGTGCAAAACTGTGCCCGTGGGGATGTGTGTGCTGGAGGGTTGCCATCATGCTATGCCAGCAGTCTGTAAGGTGCAGGCTATGGTGTAGGGAAGCTGTGTAAATTTCACAGGTAGTACCTGATTCCTGGTGGGTCTGAGGTCCCTCGAAAATATCAGTTGAGGCTGGTCTAATTATCTTGTCTGACTGACACATCAACAGTTTTTACTGCTCTGTCCTATTTATCCGTCACTGATTTTGGTTTAGAAGAGGTAAAGTCTAGCTCTTTGGGAGCTGTTTGATGGGTGCCTCAGACATCCACTCAGCAGGGTTGGGTAGACAACTGGAGATCGTAGCTTCACCAGCTCTGCTGGTCCAGAGGTTAAAGTGGCCACATGCTCCGCAGGGGCAGATCTGTAGCCACAGCCTTCCCACAAGGCCATCATTTCTGGCTCAGCATCTGCTTCAGTCTGGATATGGTTATAAATAAGAAAATAGTGGCCTCGTTATCCAGGAAATTTCATTTATACCTGGAACATTTGGTGGAGTTTTATTCTCCTTTTATTTATCATGAGACTTGGCCAAGAACACAATAAAATGACTGTAAGTTTATACAACATATATAATATCATTGCTTTCTTGTAATTCCAGATGTGCTGGGATATGGATGTGCAAACAGAAGCAGCAAGAACCAGGGAAACAAGCTGATGGTGGAGGACGCTTTCCCTGACAGGGCATTACAGGAAGGACAGAAGTGGTGGCAACATGATGCTACTCTCTTCCTATCTTCCTTGTCTGGACAGGACAAGTGGCAAGTAATGAACCATGAAAACAGAAAGGAAAAGCTGTGTGTGTGTTTGGGGGCGGGGGGGGGAGAAAAAGAAAAAAAAGGTTGTGGCAGAAAGTAATATGCTCCAGAATAGAGTGTAGTGAAACAACTGTAATTTTCAAAACAAAGTAGTACAGAAGTAAGCTGAGCATTGTTAATACCACTGCAGGCAATTTATGCAAAAGCAGGTTCCTTTAGTTGCCTTTACACCCTCAGCTATAAAGAAAGCCCTCAGAATGAGCTGAGGGCAAAGTGGGACTTGCTAGCCTGGGGCTCTGCCCATTAATTGCTGAACTACATCAGATCATAAAAAACTGAAACTTCGTAACTCACAGCAAGAGAGCGTCATGAATACCTAAATTTACCACCTGATTCCTGATACCTGGAATTCAGTGCTCAAAGAGAGGACAAATATAGCTGTTATGAAACCATACAATCTGCTTTGGTGCATTTTTGGCAGTTCAGACAGAGAAGAGTTTTTGGACACAGCCCTCCAACAGCCACTCTATACAAAAAAAAAA